>CM029556.1:19061764-19581550 GCA_017141385.1 Sogatella furcifera
TACATTGCGATTATAATGAATAGGCGTCTTTTAAATAACAACAACTGACTATTCAAAGTTTCTGAATGATCAATGCATAAAATATAGTACCTATATGGAATAATATTGTTCTTACCAAATACAAAATTATAATGGAACATTAATGCCCGGTTTTTCCAAGCACACTCAAATTCGAGGGACTCTCAAGTTAACTACACTTAACTATATTTCCTATACTTATCATAGAAATATCATCTCTTCATCAAAATTTGAGGGTCCCTCAACTTTGAGTGTGCTTGGAAAAATCCGGCATAAGCCTAGAAGGATTTGAAATGAAGTCAACCAAGTTCAATTATGTTGGCATTCTGCTTACAAAGAATTGAGTTTTCGGTAGTCCAAACAATCAAATATCATTATTGCTGATGAATGAAGCTCAATCACGATGTTTTCATTATAAAGGAATAGTGATGTTAAGAAATTAGATTCCAGTAGTAATATTCAAGTATTCAATAGCTGGTTTTGATGATTTCATTTTGTTTAGATGATCACAATAATATTATTGTTTAACGTTTTATTGGAATGCAATATGTTCATATTATTGAAATGCAATGTTAGAAGAAAGTTGGAAGGAGAAACAGTGATCTCACTGGGAAAATATCAGTGAAGACCTGAAACAATCCATGACCCTATTAACAACGTTTCCAACTTCTTGAATGTCCTAACCAGTAATGATCGTCCTTAAATCTTTGTTCACCTGGAAACAAAGTTTCTGGTTTTCCACAGAGGAGAACTATTTTGATGAAGCAGCTGAGGAAATCACCAGATGACAAAGAAAAACTGGAGAGGTTTCTCCAGTCGTATGGCAGACGAAGAGCACAAACAAACGGGGAGAGAGAAAGAAAGAAGGATTCCGCGGAACCAGCAAGTGGATCCGCCGAAGAGCCCTTACAAGAAGGTTTACATCAAAATACGAATTGGAAAGTGGAGTCTGTATTTTATGCATAATATATAGGAGAGCTAAGGGTTAGATGCGGCTTATGCAAATGCCATTTCGGAATAAAGAATAATGCCCAGCACTCGTGTTGAAGCTGCGAGATTCTCAAGCATAACAACATCCCCTTAGCGAGTGTGCCGGGCTCAAGAAGTGTCTGCCATCTTGGAAACTCCTCCTCACCTCATCTGACCTCCCTCCTCACCTCATCCATCTCCTCCGAATTTGTTCCTCACTTTACGAGCTCTTAAAACGCTCTCAAAACTCGCTGCCGCCTCGAGTCGCTGAGGGCAACAACATGCAAATTTTTATTAATGACTCGCGAAATCTCCTCTTTTCTCCTTGTTAATTCAACAGATTATGCCGTAATTAATACCGGTTAAATCACGCCTTTCCTGCACTCGTGCCCGTCATCAAAACAAATTGTGAAAGTGAAATAACTCTTAATTAACTCAGGCGATTCTTCTTCATCATACATGAGTTTGGAGCTTGAACTAAGGAGTTTGTCATGACAGAGTTTATAAAGCTAGGAACAATTGCTGAGAAGTTAGATTTTTTAACTATTATCATGACCATTAACCATGTCTAGTTTTATTTTGTCTATGTTTGTTATGATACGAGTTTGGAGCTCAGACCATGTTAAGACAGAGAGTTCATGAAGCTAGGAATAATTGCTAAGAAGTTAGATTTTCTATTAATTATGGAAGATTGACTAGTTTTATTTTGTCTATGCTATTATAGGTTCGAACTTTCCAAGCTCCATCAAATACTGAATCTCTGAACCAGAAAGAAAGTAAGATAACTCTCAAATAATTGGGGCGATTCTTCTACATCATACACAAGTTTGGGATGTGAATTATGGAGTTTGTTATTACAGAATAACCTTTAACAAACAAATGCAATATTACTCTCAAAAGTAAGATTATTGATTAATACTGCTCAATACATTTGGAATTCATTTTTTTTGGCTTAAATTTTATAATAAAAGAGTAGACCATTATGATAGACTCAATGAAATCCAATACCTTTCATTCTTCCCAAACTAATTTGATCATATTTTTCTAAATACAGTATATGAATTCCATACATGAATATTTGCAAAGAAGTGAGATGTTCAAGCAATTATGGAAGAGAGTCTTCATTACTTGTATGATATTATGAGTTTGAAGTTTCTTTAGACGCTGTCTCTTCGAAATAGTTGGTGGCTTCATTGGGTTATCAGCCCTTATGAATACATAGCCTTTATACAAACTGTCATAACTTTTTCAAGATGAAGGTATGTTGAACAAAAGAAATAAACTTATTCCATTGGCCTTTTAATAACTATTCGCACGGTGAAATTCATGGTTAAAGTTCATAAACATGAAGTTCCAAATCTATAATTATTAAGGCATTCCATTCAAATATAATTCATCCAAAAATACCATTAGGTAATCACAAATGTTTATGAAATTGAAGATCAAATCAATTACAGAGAGTAAGATACATTAAAACTTCTACACACCCATAGCCACAGAACAATAAAATCACAGACTCTGGTACAAAATATAAAAAAACATCCAACAAATAGCAAGGCGCCATCACTAAATTATTGTCAAAGCCATTATTACAATTGCCTTCGAAGCCAAAAGCGACCACGACAAACTTACGCTCGGTTTTTATTGTTCGTCCGCCATTTTGTTCTCGTATCTGTCCTTGGCCGGAGAGTCTGTTATTACAGTGAGAAAGAAGAAGAAGAAAAAAGGGGAACGAAGATTCAGCGAAGCGTACAGCAATTATCCTGGTTGAGCGGGTGGAGTTGAAAAAGGAAAAGAAGAGAAAAAGAAAAAGCAATAGTCGAAGAAGTGGCTTACGAGTCACCGATTGTGGCGGACCTTAATGGAAGCTTGGTCATACAGTGGTTTGGGTTTTATCTAGCATCAAGAATCTCCACGAGTTGAGTGTTGTCTTCAGTAATCAAACTGAAAGCATTGGTTTCCTCCTAACAGTAGTTTTATTTCACTCAGACATAATCAAGGAAATGTCGTCTGTACAGAAAACTCTCCAATTTCCTGTTTATTCTTGAATTCATCAACTATTCCTTTTTCTAGTTACTGTCGCTTCACAACCACTGCTTTCCTACATCTTTAACTACAATTTTCAATTATTTCTCGGGTTTTCTCTTTGAACTTTAACATTTTTCCTTCCTTGAATTGAGTTCACCGTTTTGATTCATTTCATTGGTTTTCTCTTGCTTAACCGCTTCTCTCAATACCTTTCTATTTATTTTCATGAAACATAAAAATTTACGCTATTAATTTGGACTATAGAACAAATAATATGATCACACTATGACTAATTTTTAAATTCAAATGAATCACTTCGAATCAAACCAAGTTTTTCCAGCACAGATAATTCTCATGGAATTTTCCTGTTATCTAATAACTTGAGATTTTCTACTTCTGCCAAGTCATAGAATAGTATTGAATTCATCGAAAAATACAAAATTCTTCAATTTTTATCACCCATCTCTTCATTCCCTTTTTCATCCATATTTCCTTCTCTGCTTATTCTACATCTATATCATACTTTTCCTGTTCTCTTCAACCTCATTGGGTAGCCTACTGTCCCTTCTAGCACACCACAGTACTTCCTAATAACTCCGGTAAGTCATGGTCTGATAACCTTCACCACCATAGGTGAGTTGACTATAATGAGTTCCATAATGGATGTCACTATCAGGAACAATGGATTACATGGGTCATTGACACATTTCCTGATGTCAAATAGTGCCAGCCTATCAAAGAGGCCGTCCAAATTGAAAATGGCGGTTATAAACAACGTTGGAAAAGTGGCTAGCTTTATCTATATGTGGGTGAAAATTGGTGACACCTTTAATAGAATGTAGTGCGACCGTCAAAATGTGATTGGCTCATCCATACAAAAATTTGGAACCTTTTTGTAGTTTTCCATAGTGGATGAAATTTTCAATCAAATACCCAGATAATTTGCCTATTCTCTGGTAATTATTATACTTGGAGTTCCCTAATCCAGTTGCATGGAGCCGTTGATTGGACCGGGCCAATGGATAAAAGAAGAAAAGTTGGGGAAACCAAATTTGCTCCTCATATTATTATGAGTATCCTTGAAAGTGGATACATTTATGATAAAAGATTAGTATTTATTTAAATGATCATTCAATTCTTTATTGTTCAAAATACTGAATGAATGAGATTCATGAGTATTATCAGTGTCACTGATTCAGTGAATATAGAGAGATATATTCTCTATATTAACTGTTATTATGAAGAGACCATTGAAATTTCATTATTCTCAATCCATTAATAATCAAATTAAAAAATTTCTGTTACTTATTACTTAATAACTACAAACGTTTTGAATGATCTGTTAATCAAAAATAACAATGTATGAAGGAATGAAGCATCTCTTTCTGAATGAAAAGCAACTTGAAAAATAAAGATAACGTTATACAGCGAAATCCAATGTCATTATAGATTATTATCATATTGTAAGTAACATGTTCGAATTTATCAAACGATTTGTTCCAACTGGATAATCAATATAGTATCGAGTTGAGTAGCTAGACAAAATCCCTTTTTAGATTTCATAATTTTTTGCGAACATATCACCCAATCCACAATCACACCACTTCATGTAGATCACCCTATAAGAATTTAACTTGGGCCAATATAGCTTCAATTATTTTATTCTACTGAACCTTGCATCACGTTACCATTCAATCTGACAATCATCATAAAAGCTTATAACTGAGTTTATATAACTGGGGGACATCTGGAGTTTATAGACTCGCACATCCCCGGTATTAGAAGGATTTGTAGGGCGTTAGGAGCGGATCTCCAAAATGCAAATCGCAAGTAAGAAGATTCGAGTCGAATTAAAAGTGTGCTCCAAGTCCCACGATGATGATTGCACCAGGCATACAATCTGAATATTTTAAAAGCTCACGAAACAAATTGAAGATCTCTTTCTATGTGAGTAGGACCATCGAATAAAGGAAATACCTATATATTATGTGATCATTGTAAGTAGAATGATACAAGATTGTATTGGAAATCGATGAAAACTACGGTGATGATGTAGTTGATAGCAAATCACGGTAACAGAAAATTAATATGAAGCTCAAATTGATAAGTAATTTAGCACAAAACATGACTTTTCAGAGTCTCACCTTGTATTATCCGTGAATTCATCATCCATAGTGCTTATATAACACAATACTCATTGATACTCTCTAATGGAGGACAATGCATACTTCAACCTGATTGAACTAACCTCTCATGATGACCGTAATGCATTCCACTTTGCTACAAAATAAAATTGAGTAAATTTCTACTTTGAACATTTCTTTACGAGAATATCTTGTGAAATTCATGATTGATATTGGCTTTCTAAACCTTTGTATGTCACCGTATATCCAAGCAAAGAAGACATTCTGGCAAAATGGAGAAATAACTTCAGCTCGGTAACTTCAGCAATTTTGCTTCAAAAATTATAAATTTGGTCTCAAAGTGTAGGAAACATTCTGTTCTACAATTTGAAAGCAGATTTATAATTTTTGAATCGATAATGACTGAGCTGGAGTCATTTTACCATATTGCCAGAATGTTTTCTTTGCTTGGACAGGCAATATCTGCATATAATAACGAAAGTTGGAATTTCTCCCTTATTTTCATCCGCTATGGACCAATTTGCCTGTCCTACAAACCACCATAGTAGATTCTCCACAATCAATAGTTTATAACTGTATTAGGGGTATTATTCAAATTGAAAGTAAATCAGGCAGGGGTGTATTTGTTTGGCACAGGGGTAGTGTGGGGTGATGTTCTCGCATTAGTTCCTATCTGCATATCCAAGTGGACGTGTGAGTCAGACCAAGGGTGCAAGCAGCCCCAAACTAACCCTTAAGTAGAGAAATTGCTCTATCTGAATCCAATAACAATGCAAGGGATGAGCTACGTGCGGTGGAGAAGATACGGCACGCGCACGCTGAGAAGAGACGCCGTGACAGTGTAAAGTGTATTGTGGAGACGTCTCTTCTCAGCTTGCGCGGAATAGTTGAAGGTTTTTTAGTATATAGTTCGTCAACTATAGAAGAGTATAGAAGACAGTCGAAAACCGCTAATTCTAATCAACCTCTGATCGTTGATTAGTGGTCTATGGATTTTGAGAATTCATAAGAAATCAATGTTCATACAGGTTTATGCAACTCGAGGTAAACAAAGTAAGAAAATCACTTTTTCAATAGCTATAAAGATGAATAGAGAGAAAAAATTCATTTGTACGCCTTGGGAACAACCATCAGTGGAAGACTTTAAAATAGTGGGACATTCGAGATTGAGCTGCGCATTTAGAAATTTAGTTGAAAAGTCCCTCTAAAAATATACAAAATAAGAAATGAGAGAAAAATATAGGGTTCGGATATTGGAATGGCGAAACTTAGGACTGTAATCGATACTGGCCGCTCGTGCCCACGAAACAGGTGAAGTGCTGTATACAGTAAAAGATATGGGCACTCCACCTGTTCCGTGGGTACGATCCGTCAGTGATAATTGAGAGAACTTAATATTCTACCCCTAGTTTCAACTATCATATCCATTTTACAGTTTCAACCAGCACCTATTTTTTGAGAGTATAGGCCTATTATTTGGAGAGACTTCTGACAACAAACCACATTCTTCAGGACATATAAATTTTACTGAGTAGTCAATATTGATAAATATAGATAAAATAGTCAATAGATTCCACATCATCATGGATTTCACACTGATTGGAATTTAAAAATCATTGAATTCCTCCCCCAACAACCTAGTTATAATGTTTGAAGCATACATCTCGAACGAATCGTGATAATTCAATTCATTCCCTCACAAAATATCATCCAGTTTTCTCCTTACATTGACATCCATCTCCGTCGAAATCAATCCGCGAAACCTTTATCACAAAAGCAAAGCTCTCAAACGCGATTGCCATGCACGATCGCGAAAAGTATAAAGTACGCTCTCAGATTTACAATGAGCTGAGTCGGTTTTCGTCACCTAAAAGTCGCGCGGAAATGGAAATTATAATAATCATTCCCGAATGTGTTTTTTTTTCAAGACGGTATCCAGCATACGATCTTCTTGTAACACGTTTTGAGTACCAATAAGCCTTTTAAAGGTGAATATTCGTTTGAAAGTCACTACACGTTCAGAAAAGTGAACAAAGATCTAATGAATAATACAAATCGGAGGTTTCTTCTGAGCTGATTGTAATTGGAACGGGTTCATATGCGTCCAGTACAAATTATTCTCATGTTTTAAAGCGCTAAAGACTTCCTAAAAGTCATGGAGGTATCAATTTTTTTCTATGAAGAGAGTAGGCTATAGACTTAGTATCTAATTGAGTAGTAGGTAGGCCTATAGGAAGTATGATTTTACAAGATCATATAAACACTCAATGGGAGTAGCCTCTTTTAACATATTAAAGGAAGCTATGGAGTAATTCGATGACTATAGAATCATACATACTTGCAGTTCCTATGATTGTTCAGGTGCTTATTGCTATTTTTTCCCATAATACACTGAGCTAGTTATACTTTGGTTGAAATCGCTTCACGATCGGCCAGTAGCGGGCCACTTTACATGACGGATTTATGATACGCAGTAGTGATACGGAGTCCGAAATCGATACAAGAAGGAAGCTCGTTGATACAAGCTCATGGATCATCGCTATATTATAAATTAGATGATTCTATTCTTCAATGATCAAACATTCTGAGAAAATGTGAAATAATTTCAGGTATTTTTCAAGCTTATAAAACACTAAATTTTTCATCTCTATTGTGTTTTAATTCCTCTTATTGTTGTTATTTCTATTATCATCACCATTATAGTCATCATCATCAACGTAAGGTCAGAGTGATATCTGCTCCAATCGATAGCCTATCATTATCATCCTAAAATAATTATGGATATCATCCAGACTAGATGCGAGAGACATTACATAACAATCGACAAACTTTGAACTCAAAGCAAACTGATTGGAACTCAAGTTTAGTAACAACCATTAGTAACAATCCACATTACAATTTCAAATTAGATTCACAAACAATTTCCATACGACATTTGAATAGGCATTTCATTGCCAGATGAAGATTCTACATTTTCTCTCTCATCCTCTTTCTCTCACTCTCTCTCTTTCTCTTATCTCTCTTTTTATCTCCCTGTCTCTCTCACTTTCAATAATACTCTGCGCTCCTCTTTGTTGCACAGTATTGTTTCAATACGTCCCACGCTTAAAACATATTGTTTTTTTACTCATTCGAAACAATCTTCAGATAATCATGGCAACTTTGTAATTTTTCTGATGGGCAGATTTAATAACTATAGTTATTATATAGTTATTAACTATAGTTATAATATCAGAATGATCTTCTACATCAATAGAAGATATTACTCAGTATTTTAATAAGTATTACTCCATATATAATAGTCGATAGTTATTTTTCTACAGATATTTGATAGACAATTCCATAGATATTATTCTCTACATTGTATAACCTATATTAACGAATATTAAACTTATATCCTGATACCATTGATTTCCCCTACACAAGAACTGACTTTTCGTAGTCTTGGAGAGCTCTCTGATCCTGGCCATATAGCAGATCCATAGATATTTGGAGTTTGATTTTTAAAGCAAATGACTTCTTCCTCTCACTATATCACTCTTTCTCTTCTATCTGTTTCCCTCTTACATGAAACAAATTATTGATTTTGAATATCATAATTTGCGAAAAAAATATTGTTACATCGTATTGTGATATCAAAGATAATAAAAATAAGACTTGACTCAAAAAAATAAATAAAAAAATTCGCTCCGGCAGCTGGCGGTCGGAAAGAGTGCATTTCAAATGCAATTCTATGATGGCTCAAATCATATGACTTATAATGAGCTATAATTCAGGGTATGAATTCAAAGGTGCCGTTTCCGAAAAAACACAATTTTCGGCATATGATTCGCCATTTTCTCCGCCATTTTTGATTGGATTTTTTTCGTTGATGGCTCAAATTGTAGGGCATAATGAGGGTATTGAACACACCAATTTCAAAACGATCAAGTTATTGGTCGATTTGTAGTGATTTTTCAAAATTGTCATCCCCTAATTTCACCCCCTACCCTTGGACCAATTTGGCTGGTTAACGAACTTGACCGAGGTATTAACACTATTGATTTTTGTGCAAAATTTGGTCGCTCTCCGACAACCCCTTCGAGAGTTGTGTTAACAATAATCTGTACATATATAAGAATATGAATATAAATATAGATATAAATATAAATATAAATATAAATATAAATATAAATATAAATATAAATATAAATATAGATATAAATATAAATATAAATATAAATATAAATATAAATATAAATATAAATATAAATATAAATATAAATATATATATTTATATACATATGAATTTGAACGGACATCAGACTCGTGTTTTGGGGGCTCGGAAACGTGTAAAAAATATATCGCATCATAATATATTTGCGATTATCCGGTCAAGACCAATAGTGCATTTTTTTCAACTGAAATGCACTAAAAACAATCGTCAGAGAAATAATTCCGAATTTTGTCCAAATAATGAATTCATTCTGGAGGATTTTCTACAAACTTTTGAACTCATGAAACTTGTTTTTGACTTTTTATTCATTGTTATGCACTGGAGTTCATCACTAATTAAATACATGTTCATGAAACTCATTGCAACAAGTCAGGAAGTATTTTTTGCTTGGAATGTTGCCTGGTCTCGGTGACCACCAGCCTTTGTTTCCCCATTCAATTAGCATGGGAGAGTCGTTAAGGGCAGTTAAACCCTTTTGAAAAATCTTCTCGACTCGGACAATACAAGACAAGAGGTTTTATTTCTGCCAGGAACCATGGAATATAACCAGGCCTACTACAAGACTGTTGGGAAAAATTCAACGAGCAGCGGTTACAAGGGGATGTCACAGAGAGGAGGAAAAAACATAGAGAGATTGTATTTGTTGAAAAAAAGAGAATTTTCTATTTAGGAATCTTTGTTCGTAATGATCCTTTCATGAGAGTAATTACTGAGTCTGATCCGTTTTCAATGCTATTATAATAATGATTGCAATATTTTGATCAATTTTTCTGGTCACCAAAATCTATATTGTTTTTGGTTGTTTTTAATATTCATTCCTCTGTACTAAAACGAATGAGAAACTGTTGTGTTTGCTACTCTATCATTTTTCACCGTAGAAATAATGTGTTAGTCTACCAGTTATAGGCCTAATATTGAAAAACTTATTTGTTTCTAATCTCGGATTTGCTCCTCATACTACAGTACTATTTTTAATGTAGTGAGAATGTCTAGAAGAGTATAATTATTTCTAATGTTGCTAGTTTGTTGATCATACCATTTCAAAAATACATTATCAATATGATATCCTCCTTAATCATCCAAACAAGAGCTATTTGATGTACATTACTAGTTCAAGTACAGACAAGTACAAACAAGTTCGATGTACATTTCTAATAATCCTAGTTAGATTTGAAATTGTAAATATGAATTGTCCAGAAGAATTAAATTTTAATAAAGCATCTTTAAAATTATGAATGATTTTATCATTTAACATTGCTACAGTTGGTCTACAGTAGGAAATAGAACAACGCAATCATCGAAATCCTGCATGCGTATTAGTGGAGTAATTTATTGAATGCCGCACAGATGGATTTTTCAAGTTTACTAACATCATACAATGGAATTCGATTCGATCGAAAGTACATCAACTACAGACTCTAACTTCTAATAATAATGATAGTCATAATTATGAAAATTCAACTTTAAAACATAGGGCTATTTAAAATATTTAAAAATAAAATGAGAATCGAAAATCCTCTAGTTATTAAAAACTTTAAAATTATTAATACACAAACATGTCCCGGCACATTCAGCCCATTATCAATGTGGAAAATGTAATGTGGAAATAATAATTATTTTCATAATTATGAATTTACTTTGTCAACATTTCACCGTTCACGGAATAATAATAAGAAGCCGAATAGTCCCATTGGATAAAACGTCGGATTCCGAGCTATTATAATTGGTTGACACGTTTACTCTTCAATCAACCCATTCTATTAGACTTTTATATTGGATTCGAAGAAGATAGGCCAACACTTTCTGAACAATAATTGTCTTCACTTTTCACTTACGTGATACATTCACTGAGATAAAGTTGAACGCGTGTCCTCTTTTTAGACTCGTGGAAAACAGAGTTTTCCGACAAAAGTTATGGAAAACGCTCACAGATAGCGTTGTAGCCTCAACTGTTTTCCATCCCCAATGTTATCACCTCCGCCACAAATCTTTCGCTAAAGTGCTTTTAATACGTTTGTTTTCAAATAATTTGTATTGTTCAATGTCATTATCAATAGTTGAATTTTAATATTTTGCGAGGAAAATGATCGATTTGATACTTTTTGTCTTTAAAATTCCACTAGTCCAAAATGGGGAAAAATGAAGAAAAGGCGATTAAATAAAAAATTTTAATACAAAAATCCATGTAGCCTATTACTCAAAATACCAGTGGAAACATTAGTGCAATATCATATATTCATCACTCTTCATCAGCAATTAATGAAGATTAAAATTAATTACTTGAAGAATTCAGTTCAGGTTGTACGAGAAACTTCTATTAATTTGTGTAATTGCAGAATACTTAAAAAAACGTTTTGAAATTATTGTCTGTGTTTTTAACCAATAAATTCGTATTTCTCGAAAAAATGAATGAGTGAATAAAAAAAAAATTCATAACGTCGGGAATAAAGGCGGTAATATTAAATTAACCTGTAGGCTGATACTTTCTTCTTTCGTCCCAAATTATTTCAGTTCCAATATGCCTATAAGAATAAATGGAATTGAATTATCAGATAATGATCAAGTATGCTGATTGATGATGATAAATCTGATCAGCTATGATTTGAATATTTGAATTGAACATGTTGAGGATGTTCTAATTTCATGCCAAATTGATGACTAAATTGAAAAAACTTTATCGGTTGTAAAAACAAACAAAACAGTATTTACTTTATCAGCAGCTAGCTCCTGATATCAACAACAATCACTTACAACTCATAACTCCAGAACTAACTATTAAAGCGTGTAAAAGTCTAGCATTTATTAATTCAAGCATGGTTACTCATTCGACTTATCGACTTATAATTTAGTCGAACAACATCTCCAGGCGATACAATTCACAATCGAGCTCCAAACATCGATAATGCCAAAACTGCCGTTCGATAAATACAGGCTTTCAGACCATTGGACTGTCAACGAATGTATGTGAGCCCTGCGGTCCTTTTCACTTCCTGTCCAGTGGAAACAATGAACGCTCTCCTAGCTTATTAATAGCGTCATTATCAATTCCATTTTTTAAACACTGGGTTGTGTATTCAGGGTATAGTCTGTCCAAGCAAAGAAGACACTCTAGCACGATGGAAGAATGACGACAGCTCGGTCAATATTGGTTTAAAAATTATGAATTTGGTCTCAAAGTGTAGAAAACATTCTGATCCACAATTTGAAATAAAATGTTTCATATTTCAACCAATATTGATTGAGATGGAGTCATTTTTCTAGAATGTCATCTTTGCTTGGACAAATTATAACAACATAAATAGATTAAGTTTTTTCATTCATGTTTGTATCCGATTAGCCTATCTTAATTTTTCCTTTTTTAGTTTCTTCTTATTCTATTATCCTACTCTTTTCATATCTCCTTCAAATTCCATTGCAAATTACTCTCTCTTTTTGATTCATTACTTCTTCTTTTACTTCTTTCTATTATTCTTCGTTCCACTCATATTATTTGTCCTTTCATCTCTCTATTTGAATACATTGCACTGGATTGAATACATACAATACTTTGCTTCATTCAATTCAAATCTTGGAATGATATATAATCATCTCTCACTATAATCATGTCGACTACTTCACAAATACAATCACATCAACTTTTTCATGTATTCCTCTTCAAATTCTATTCTCAGCTCCATTTTCCTCTCTCTATCCTTCACATTCCACTTTTTTATAGATGATTGTTTCCTTCCTGACTAGGTTCTCTTCTTGTATGACTTTTATAATTTCCATCCTTCTTTGTGCTATTCCTATCCTAAACTGTTTCTACTGGGTTTTCTTCATTTTGTCTATATTCTTCCTACAATATTTAACATCTTACTTTGTTTGTTCTCTTTTTTGCTCCTCCTAAAACTCTATAGCCCATCCTCCTCACATTATTTTCTATTATTTTTCTTCCACGAGTTTCGTCTTTCGAATCTCTTTCTCTTTATTCTCCCTTCTCCTCAATTCCATTTTCAATATTTTCTACCATCAGGTGAAAATCTTGTTTATTATCTCAGTTTCCTTTTTCTCTCTTTCTACTTGTTTCTAGTTTCCATTTTGTTTTGCTTTTTATCACTGGCATGTAATGGATTCAGAAGGTAGGTAAATACATGCGGGTTGGATATTACCAATAAATGGCTCGAGGGAAAATTTGTGTGAGGTATTAAATCAGACTAGGCGTTTAGAGATTTTCAACGCCCATATGAACGAAAATATTTATAGGTGTGTCCACAGGCCATAGTAGGGGCACGTGCCTTACTAGTAGAATTTAGTAGGCTCATTTTAAATTATTTCAATAGCCTACAGTCATTTACGCGATTATCAATAAGCGTAATACATATTCATATGTCTAGGTTCGAGAATTCAAATCTTTTAGTTCATTTAAAGTACCTACATTCTCTATAAAATCTATTTTGAATTTTGAGAATGATAATGATAGAATGTAGGCCTATTATATTTTTTACCTCGTACGAAATCATGAAATGTATTCAAACAATAAGAAAAATTAGATATATGTTTTACTAATTTCACAAAGTTTGTAACAAAGGTTCTATGAATAAATACTCACATTTTTCAATTTCAACGATTATTGTCGATCCACCATGCTCTGTAACTATTCTATCACAAGGTACTAATGTACTTTCAGAGAGAATCTTGGTGCTTCACGGGTGGTTGACATCTCTATTCGTGATCTGAAACAAATAAATTACACACGTGAACTAATAGAACTTATAAGATCTAAATTGAGAGGAGATTTTCAAATATCACTTTATTGCGGGCAATAAATGCCTAGAATCTTCTGATGTAACAATCAATAAAGCTTGTATCAATGTAGCGATGAATGTTTGTTTCTAAATGTTGTTGCTTCACAAGACACAAACAATATTATAATTGAATATTAAGAGTGGATGCTAGTGGACGGCAAACTGCCGAACGGCAAAATCAAGCCCCATATAAAAACAATGTAATTTTTATTAATCTCTATCTGAAGCAGATAAAGCCTCTATTGAAAAAAACTCCTCAATCAAACTCTATTTATTTAGGTCTAATTCTATTTTTCCAAAATTAATCATAATGATAAGAGTAATAATAATTATTATCGCTTGCTGCATAATTCCGAAAGAAGAGATTGTTCATTTCTATTCCATTATTTTTTAATGTTACGAGACACTAAAATAATTTCACTCCTCACAATAGAGAAGGGACAAAAATACGAAATGGAGAAGACTAAAATGCGTGATTTTTACGCACAGATTATGAAGCGTGTCCCTTACAGACTTCCATATACTACACGTGCTAGCAGATCTATATAAATATACATATTTA
Organism: Sogatella furcifera; assembly: GCA_017141385.1. Taxonomy (NCBI): domain Eukaryota; kingdom Metazoa; phylum Arthropoda; class Insecta; order Hemiptera; family Delphacidae; genus Sogatella; species Sogatella furcifera. The sequence goes on from CM029556.1 coordinate 19,076,489, forward strand.
CAACATGAAAACCAGTACTGGTTCTATATCTGTGTGTACATGTGGTGGAAAAGAGGGGAGCCCGAAAGGGGCGGGGAGCCCGTTCTGGCAGGGCGCCTAAACAAAATGGCCACCAGAGCTTCTCGAGAATCCCGATAGGTAGCGCTGGTAGGTTCTTTGCGACAACCTGCTGCTGGCTATTGATTCTTATTTTTTGTTCCAAGAATTCAGTCTCACGTTCAATCACTGTTTTTTCAGTACACTAATTTTCTTCAGAGTAATTTAAGGTTTTACTATTATCGGAATCTTTTCCTTGTGAAAATAAAAGTGTTCTTAGTCAATAATTATAAGATGTATTCGTGAAAATTGAAGTTATTAGAGAACTTGTCACGTAAGAAAACTTATTATCAATGGAAATGATGTATATTTATAACATAAAAACGTATTTATAGAGCATGGGTGATGATTTAATCATCAAAAAATGAGTAATAGAATTCAATAAAATGTCATCAATGGATAACGTTATTTAGTGCAATGATTTATTAAAATATAATATATTTTTAAAGTGGAATTGTCAAATGAACAGTAGGCTACCTGGATAGATGAGGAATATTCAAATATTATTAGCAAATGTAATTTCATCTTTGAAAATTAGATGTAGAGTTACAATAATTCTTGTATTCTCAATATATAAATGGGCCTATGTTCAAGTTACACATCAATCTCGAATTTCATGTTCGACAAAGATATTTTCTCCAATAATCTTTTAGTTAGCCGGTATAGAATAAGAATGTGTTTTGAAAAAAGTTATTTTCTGTAATAATAGTTCTATTTGGGTATCATTGACTCTTCTTACATTATTGTATGGATCAGTGGCGCCGACTTTGGGGGGGCAAGGCACTTTCTGCCCCCTCAATAATCACTCAGGGGGGGCAATGCGTGTATTTTGCCCCCCAATATTCATAGATTACTAGAGAAATTTTCATCAATTTTTTTAGTATCAATTATCAATAAGTAGGCCTATTGAAAGAATATTTTTTGCCATCATCAATTTCAAATAGCTCAAATGATACCAATTTTAAACAATGGTCTAGCTATTTTTATTATATTCACAACTGGAAACTGGACTATGATTGTGTGGAATGATATAGGCCTACTATTATTATTTTGCAATACTACTTCCACATTGTCCACAAACCATAGAAATAGACGATCAGTCTCATGTTTATTATTTGCACTACCCAGCTAGGCGTCTGGGCTTAGATTGTTAAAGCCGCATATGAGTCGTTATATTCTTTATTCATACATCGATACAACTATTTTAATTGGGAGGGAAAAATAGGCATAGCCTGTGCTATTCCTCTCCCAAAAATTTTATAATGAAGTCAATATTCTCCAAAATGAGGTTATATGATATAATAGCACTGAGTAAACACATAATTTTCAATCCAGGAATAACATTGAAATTTTGAATTTGGAATGTTGATGGCCAGAATTAAATAAATATCATGCACCAAAGCAAACAATATTGAAAATTAGAGATTATTGCACAAATTTGAAAGATTTCAAGCCAAAAAATCACTAAACTACTCACTAACGTTAATTGCAACATTTTACAAGAACTTCATTCTTAATTAATTTTTTAATGTAAACTCAGAAACACAAATCAAATACAAAATCTAGATAAACATAACAAACTACACAATAATGGAACTAACATTCATAGCCAGAATTACTCAGTTTTCAGTTCCACTAGTGAGAGTGGTGGTTAGCACATGGCATATCTATTCGTGTTTCATGTATTTCGTGCAATTTTTTTCATATCCGTTTTTATATCCGTATATTTTTACGAAATGAGTGGAAATTGTAAAAATTCTAATTAAAAACGAACTAGATGTATATAATGTGTAAGTTGGATGCAAATTTCCCTTCAACCTACATATCAGAATAAATTCAGTACCTTAACTATTACCTATATTAATTTTTATTTCTAAATATTTTTTTTCGTGTTCAAAATTGGAGGAAAAACTTGATTCATTTACTACCGATTATTACGATTATAATGGCAAATTTGAATTTAATTAATGATAGGGTAGTAATAATTATAGGGAATTCAAAGTAGTTGAATGGATCAGATTATCTCTACATTACAGAATTCAGCACGAAATCACATGCAAAGATGCAGTCTCACTGCTTGTGTATTTTTGTGTATTCTTACAAACCCCTCCCCCATCCTCGGATGGCACCCCCCCCCCTTCTCATTAATCTTCAGTTTGCCCCCCCCAATATTTTGATGAAGTCGGCGCCACTGGTATGGATTAGAATTAATAATTATATTTAGAATTATAAATATATTTATATTAGAATTAGTATAATTTCGAATTAGGCCTAATTTTATAATAATATCGTTGCTACCCAAACTCAATGATTTTGTTTGAAGTATTACACTGGAATAGAGAACTTCAATCGATCGGCAACATAATAAATTACAGTAATTACATTTTCCAAAAACTGTAGCTACTACTTGTAGTTCCAACTAATTCAAATCAAATTTAACAATTTAACAAACGTGTATCATCAAGCGCAATCCACTTCTATTTCTACCAAATACTATTGCATCAGTTAAAAGTCATAATCTCAAACTGTAGACACTAGCACTATGTGCCTTATTCATGATAGCTGGCACTTTATGTTCCATTCGGCCATATTTTATGGTCTTTGACCCGCAGCGCGCCAATGCAGCAGGCCGTGTCATAAATTTGTCATAGTCGAAGCAAATTATTCCAATAAGAAACGACAAGCACACTGTTTTACGGCTAGACTGCATGGAACGAAAAATTTCCTCAGCACTCTGCAGGAGACCTGGAAGAATTTAATCGCAATGGAGTCTTATAAAAATTGCGGATTTAATGGGCCACTCACTATATAGTCTGTCCAAGCAGAGAAGACATTCTGGCCTAATGGGAAAATAACTCAATCAATATTGATTCAAATATTATGGATTCTATCTTAAATAAATTGTAGATCAGAATGTTTCCAACAGTCTTGGACCAAATTGATAATTTTTCAAAAAATATAGACAGAATTGGAGTAATTTTTTCATCTTGCCAGAATGACTTCTTTGCTTGGACCAACTATACTAAATTTCTGTAGGCTGTAAGAAATCCTACTACTGCAGTGTGTAAGCGGCTAAGAAATGTATAACGAATAAAAATTGAGTCATAGTAATGCTACAAAGCGTTGCAATATGGTAGGCCTATGCGCCTGAGAATTAAAAATTTAGTGTTGGACTGCATTCGGTTGCAATATGCTGTGCCCATAAGGAATAACAATGTCTTAGTTTACATCTGATATTGGAATAGGAATAGTAAGTTGACCCAGGAAATAAAATTTTATAACAAAGTCATTCAATAAAATGATGCGTCAGGAATTGATTACAAAATTGTAATATTATTATTACACCCTACCCTTGCAGACTAGTGGAATATTATTCTAGTGGAACCATTGGGAATAATTCATATTAGAAAATTTGATATCATCTATCTTCAAAACACATCACGATTTTGAAATTCCAAGTCATTAACGTATTTTGATAGGTAATGATTCAACAGGTTTGGCATTTGGAAATAATAATGATTAACGTATTTTGATAGGTAATGATTCAACAGGTTTGGCATTTGGGAATAATAATGATATTACATTTTGTCCACAATGAAGCAACAAATTATTAGAAAATTAGAAAATATGAGTATGAAAAAAGGTAATCCCAGTTTCAATTATCAGCCTAATTGAAAATTGTAGTTTCTGATTACCAATAATCTGTTCAGAATTATTGATAACATCCTACTTCCGGTTGAGTAGGGATCATCTGCAAATGTTTGAATAGGAATAAGTTGGGAAAGGAATCTGTTCCTCTCAATGAATCGAATAAATTGAACGGATTGTAGGCCTATCAACAAAGCTTTGTAATCCAGGATAGCTGAACTCAAAATTCGCAATACTCTGGAGTAATAATCTGTTCACTATCAATTATCACTGATAACATCTCGTGGATCGCCTCAAAAGAACTGAGGACTAATAATATTAAGATAGAGAATGGCGTAGCTACCGCTCATTACGAGACAAAAAATCAGAAAGTTCACAGCTTCTAGGGGACTTCTTTGTTTCACCGCCGCTGGTTTTTTTCTCTAAATCAATTCCAGAAAATTTTGAAGAGAGTAATCATGTGACGGCGAAGGGTGAACGGGGGACTGCTAGAGGGTGCAGATAAGAAAGAAATGTAAATTTCGCTCGTTGCGAAAGGCTTTAAGAGCTGGTGGTCTGGCTGTATCTGTGTTGTTGTTTCAGACCTCTTGTGATGCTGATAAGGAAAGGAGTAATGAAACGGATTGAATAAGGTTGAGGGAAGAGGAACAAGGGTGAGGATGAGGAAGAGGAGAAGGAGGAGGAAGTGGAGAAGAATGATGGTGATGAGGAGGAGGAGGAGGAGGGGAAGGAGTACAATTAAGAGGTGCAATGAGAAGAAGGAAAATTAGCGAAGGAGCATGTAAATTAGGAAGAGAAGGAGACAGAGTTGGAGAAGAAAAAGAAAAAAGTGGAAGAGAAAGAGGAGTAGAAGAAGAAGATGGAGAGAAATAGAAGAGAAGAAAAAAGTAGGAAAAGGTTGGAGAAGAAAAAGAAGAGAATGAACCAGAGCGGAACGTGGAAAATGAATGGGGAAGAGAAGAAGAAGACGAGGTAGGAGAAGGAGAAGATGGAGAATAAGGATAAGATGGAGAAGATGCCGAAGAAGAAGAAGGTGAAGCAGAAGAAGAAAAAGAAAAGAAGGAGAAGAAGAATAATGAAGAGGAGAGAAGAGTAAAATTAAGAGGTTCAATGGAAGGAAGGAGAATTGGCAAATTAGGGTGTGAATGAGGGGAAAAAGGAGGTGGCAATAAGAAGGAGAGGGAAGATTAGAAAAGGAGAGAGAAGGAAAAACTGGAGGAAGACGTGGAGTTGGAGGAAGAATTAGCAAAGAAGGTTAGAGAAAAGAATGGAAGAGAATGTGGTTGTTGAGAGTAAACTATTGTAAATAATAATTCGTTTGGTGGTGGAGGTTACGGTGGGAATAAATGATGAAAAAGGACAAGACATAGAGGAAAATGAAACGAGTGACTAAGGTCGACAATCCATTTCTGAATGTAGAAGGGAGGTGAAAAAATATAAATGGAGAAGAAATTGTAGAAGAGAAAGGATAAAAGATTACAGATAGAGGAACGAAAATAGTAGAGAAAGAAAGAAGATGAAGAGAAAAAGAACAAGGGAAACAGAAATAAATTTAAGCAAAGAGATAAAAATGACGTAGTTACCGTATAGAAATATAAAAAAGAGAGAAAATAATATAAAATATAGAAAATAAGAAGCAGTAAAGAAAAAAAACTATGAGAGATTAGATAGAGATGTAATTGAAAAAAATGCACTCGTTACCACTCTACACTCTACTTTGAATAATGAATATAAAAAATATGTAAAACATGATTAAGGAGTAAAGGATAAATGTTTTAGGTGCAAATTTAATATACATGGAAGGATACAATCAAGAAATAGAAAGTCATAAACGGGAGGAACTGTGAAATATGTGAGTTTTAGATGGGAGGCACTGGCGGCTTGTGTTCACAAAACAGGTGAAGTGCTGTACATTAAAAGATACGGGCACTTCACCTGTTTTGTGTGCACGAGCCGCCAGTGATGGGAGGTGGGATAAAGTTCCATAGAAGCCGAAGAGAATGACGGAAGACAAATGAGAATACAGCAGACTTGACAAACGAAACGTGAAAGGAGAGAAGTTACAGGGAGAGATGAAGCCGATGAAGTATAGTCAATAGTCACTGTGATAGAATGGAATGAGGAAACCAATACGTAATCGAATGGAATAGAAATAGGAATGGAATAGAAATAGGAATGGAATAGACAGGTAATAGTGGAATGGGAAGAGAATGATAATGAGTTATTTTTTGATAGGAACATGCGAAATAGCTTAAGAATATAGAGGATATGGACATTGAACTAGAAACAGGGACAGGAGACGAGAAATACATCAATTTTAGACGAGAAGGAACATACAAAAGAAAAAGGGGGAAATCCTTAGTGTAGCGGTGGAAAGCGAAGACGCTAAGAAGAAAAATTAAGAAAGAAAACTCCGCGCTGTAGGCGAATGACGTTGATGATGATAATGACAGAGCTGTGAAGGGAGGAAGATAAAAATGCACGGAGACTGCACCGCACCGCTGATGGGGACGAGAGAAAAAGTCTAATTAATTTAGTCAAATTATCAAGTTCATCTGTAAACAGGGAACGCCGGGGTTCTGGGATTTGGCGGGACCTGCTCTCTATCAGCAAGTTGAATATTCATGATTTTCTCCCCCCCCCCATCGTTTCCCCCCCTCACAAACAGCCTCTACTACCCCAAGCGCATTCCCCCCACTACTACTCTCACACCCCTTTCAACCCCAAGACATCTCAACACTGTTCGACACCCCAAGTAAGCCTCAATGATAGATAGATATAGGTACCTCAAGATATCCCTATAGACGTATATATATATATATATATATATATATATGACTGTATAACTTGTATGAAGTGTAGATATAGACATCCCTGATGACGTATATAGGTAACTCATTAAACATAGAGATATTGATATAGATCTACGCAATGATGTATACTATCTAACACATCCAACGTATGTGAGGTATAGATATAGATATAATAGATTACGTATGTATGTAGATCATTAAACATAGAGGTATTGATATAGATTCCCGCAATGATACTATGTAACACATCTAACGTATATGAGGTAAGGGCTAGTTGTAGATATACTCAATGACGTATATATGAAACACATCCAACTTATTAAATTTATATAGATGTAGATATCCTCAATGACGTAGCCTATAATTATATTCAGCGTATCTAGCGTATATGAGTTGTAGTTATAGATATAATTGGTGACGTATCTAACATACAGAGACCTAGATGATATAGATAGTCTCGATGATGTATCTAATATATATGATAACTAGATAATATAGATATCCTACATGACGTATACCTCATCCATTAGATTCCCTTGTGGTCTAGGCACGTAAACACGTCTATTACAACATATTCATAGACTGTGTATATAGTTGGACACTTGAGCATGCTTTGTCGCCTTTGATTCCGGGTTAACTTTGAGTGAAGTTGTCTGGTGTCTCAAATCTTAATGAAGTGATTTAAATTTTGTATGAGATTGAGGACCGTATGCTTGAAAACAATTGAACTCTGATGGTTCAAATTATAGATACTGATTATAGTCTATAACTTAGTTCAAATGATCTAATCAAAGAGTTCAAATCACTCTAATGGAAAACTTTGTAATCATGCGACCAAAGATTGATTCAATCCTAGATTAATGAATTAATACTCTTGGTTCCAAGCTCATGTTGTGCAAACGTAGGTATTGATAGTCTATACCGATTGAAACTTTGTTGGGAAAGTACATTGATTTGAGAATTATAACAACTTACTGATTGAATTCACTTCTGTATTAATACTTGGTTTTGAACTTCTACTAAGCATACGAACAACTAGTAGTATCGAGAAACTGACTGGAACTTTGTTGGAAAAGGACATAAATTCAAGAATTATAAAAAGTAGATCGAATTCACATGGAACAATCGATGAACTATGAACAACATATAATACAGTACATAGATGGGGGAGTATCAGAGTCATGTCTCATCGATCAATCTATCTATAAGTAGTTTTATGATGCAGAAATGACAATAAAATACCTATTACTTTTGAACTTAGCATGAGCCCCTCGACTTGGAATAGGCATAGACATTTCTGATTTTTCTTGAATTCTATTTCTCAGACTATTGGTTTCATGGCATTTCGATTTGTGCTGTTACTGATTAGTATATGATAATATATGTGTCACAGGAGTGATAATTAACGATATTGACAATAAACAATTCTACAATAAAAATTCCACCAATACCATTCTATGTAACTTAAAACATTTCAATATTTTTGAAAAATGAAACTCAACTTACATAAAATTATTTACAATGTTTCGCTTCACTCATGAGTTCTTCCCGTTCCTCATACTTGTCCCCCTCACATACAATCGTTTCCATTTTATTATTATTCTCCACGTCACGCATTTGAGTTTACAGAGGGGAATCTTCTGCCTTCCCGAAAAAACATAACAGGGTACGCATCTTTAGGCCCACACTTTGATAATAAAGAAGGGAATACAAAGAATCTCATGTGCTAAAAAGAGAAACCATTCTTTATCATGTCCCTTCGTTGGTTTTTATTATGTTCTCATTGTTTGTGGAGATATATACAGGAAGTAGAGCATGTATGGTATGTTGGAGACATCTACTTGACTGTATATCTGTATATCCCACTATAACTATAACGGAAGATCTGGTATAGTGGAAGAGGATGGAAAAAAGAGAGAATTTATGACTTTTTAATATTCCTTTCCCCCACATTTGTGGACAAAATCGATAGCAACTCTCCATTTGTTGACCATTATTGCAGTGTTATTCTCAAGTCATTCAATGAAGTAATTAGTCCTTGGTTTTCTGAGAGATAGCTAATGCAATGCGTAATATTGATCATCTTTGTCACATCACAGTAATAATTAATATCAATAGTGATTGTTAATTTTGACTTGAAGATTTTAGAGCACTGGAACTTCACATAAATCAACTTCCACATTCGTTTACAATTTTACATAGAAATGCATAGACACCATTGAATGATAGCTACAGTATGAACAACGGATACTAGAATACACAGTAGTGATCACGCACATATTAGATAATAAATTAAAAATTAAAATATTGAATATGAAATTTTTATTGATATAACAGATAGGTGTATTCCAGTAACCACGTTTAGTTTCATTCTAACTAACTGGCGGCTCGTGCCTACGAAACAGATGAAGTGCTCGTACCTTTAACTGTACAGCACTTCACCTGTTTCGTGGGCATGAGCCGCCATTGAACTAAGCTTCATAAAACGTCATTATCTACAGCACATCATGCTCTCTATCGTGTATTCTAGTGATTCTAACTGAGATGAGAGATGCATATATTATGAGTGGTTGTTCCACAATTCAGCGTGAGCTTCGGAAAAGAGTTCATTGGAAGATTTCTGACAAACGAGTACTTCAGTACATTGTTGCTTGGAATTTTTTTGACAAATGAGTACTTCTGTTCATACAGAGGTAGCTATGAAACTTTGAAAACGAATAAAATCAGAGTACCCTTTAAAAAATATTTTTTATTCCACAACATGTTTCGGCTAATTTGCCATTTTCAAGTGTAAATTTATATTATATAAATTTTTATAATATTTTTTAAAGGGTACTCTGATTTTATTCGTTTTCAAAGTTTCAAATACAGTAGCCCTGGAAGAAAAGAAGTAGAGGAAGCTATATCTTATTTGTATGTTGGTTCCACATTTCAGTGTAAGCTTTCAACAAGAGTTCATTGGAAGCTTTCTGACAAATAAGTACTCCTACAAAATCCAAGTTTACTTAGCTTGCTTTTGTTCAAAGGAAAGACCTACGGTATCCAGGATGTGAGCGAGGGTGTACAAAGCACGCAGGCTCGAGCCTATATTCATCATAACTCGATTGCTGGTTAATAATCTCGTTTGCGGCCTCTCTTTGGATAACGGCGGCCGACTAATTGAATCACGGGGTGCAAAACCACCCCCAAAATCCACCCCTTCATCCCCGCATCCACCTTCCCGGCCAGGAACATCATCCTCAAAATGGCTCACGTCAACAGTAAGATAACGCTCTACGGGTACTATAGTTAGCGTAGTATTTATTATTCTCCAACAGTGTGGTTTCAGTGGTTGATAGGGTTTTAAAACATATACATGCCTTTAGAAGAATGTGAATGAAGTACTTTGAGAGAAACATGAAAACATAATAGACATTTTCCAAAACAGAAAACATTTGATTGAATGAATTTTGATAGGGGAACGGAACTTTTATCCATTCTATTGTTTAGAATTGAATAGTTATTCGTTTTTGTGTTTTTTCTATCTCAGATATAGTTCAGGACAAAATAGTAAACAATAATGGTGGTAAAAAATAGAAACGATGGTATACAAAAAGTTTATAAGGATATGGTTGGGAATTATACATAAACATAATGATCGAAGAGAAGATTTTTCCTGGATGAGAAGTGATATCAATCCCGCACTCAATTAGTATAGTAGGATCACCACAAATGATAAATAAGATATAACAACAGTTAGTAAAGATGAGCTTCAACATGAGCTTAAGTTAATAATGTTGCTGGATTATACATTACGATAGAGCTCGTTTCTCATTATTTATATTCTTTAAATGATTTAAGAAATGATTCTCTAATCTTAGAACTGTACTGAAATATCGATCTATTTTATTTTAGATAAGAAAAAGTATGAGGTTTTCAGCAATAGGCTACAGGAAATTCAGTTTGTTTGTGATTGGATAACGCATGTCAACCAATTGAATGAAATTTCATATTTTAGGCTACATCATATCATAGAATCGTTATCAGAAATAGACGACGCACCACTAACATCATCAAAATAGTATCACTATCAAAAATAGACTTGCACTACTGGTCAAATATTGATTCATTGTGATACTTGAAGAAATATCCACTGCACTTCAAATAAAACGTCATTTTCCCCCATACATTCCAAGTTGAAAGAACTCTGTAAACCCAGATGTGAACCTTGTTGCATTTGCATAGGGCTCAGCGAAGATGTCGTTCGTTGACGGAGAGAAAACACTTGCCACTGCATCGGAAAGCCTTCGACAAAGGTGTTGATGTAGGAAAATTTACTGTTTGGATCCAGGAGAGGCCTTTCAAGAATAAGAGAGAAAGAGGAAGAGAGAGTGTGGGAGAAGTTACTGTTTGCATCCGGGAGAGGCCTTTCAAGAATCAGAGAGAAAGAGAGAGTGAGAGGGGGGTGGGGTTGCGATTTTATCCCGGTGATTGTTAGGGATTGGACCCGGTGAACAAGCTGGGGTGGCAAATTTCACCCGCTGGAGGCGGCAGAACCCGAGGGGGGCGGCAAAGCGAGGGGCAGCAGAACAGAAATGAGTGCCGTTCGCTTTTCTTTGATGTGGAGACAGCCGCCCCCCTCCCTAGTTGCTATGGCAACGCTAGATCCTGCAATGTAATTGGGATAGAAGCAAGATCAAACAGTCTCTGTGTCGATGCTTGCTTTTTAAAGGGAAAAAAGGAGCAGAAAGGAAGTCTCCTGGAAGACATCGCCGCCTTGTTGATAACAAAGATGAGGCCTGCCGCTTCGCACAGTGTAACTGAATTGGAGTGTCCCTATACTAGAATACACAACTATTTCTGAACTCAGGGTCTGAGCTGAAGAAGTTCAACTTCGATACGAGTTTATTGCTTCTTATTCTGAAATATCAAACATTGAAGAATGATAATTATTCTGTTATTATATATAAGTTACGTTTATTATTCCTAATAAGGTTTTAACTGCCTTCTATTCATAGATTTTTTTCTGCTGCTTTATGAAATGTAACTGGATAGAAGTGTCCCTAGTGAAATATACTTCTATATTTTTAACTCGAGTTTGAACATGGAGAAGTTAAGATTGAACATGAGTTCATTGCTTATTAATCACTAAAGAATTAGAGCCTACTGAATTAGTTTTATTCAGACTTGTGTTCTGCTGCTTTATAGAAAAGAAAACAGGATTGAAGAGTTTCTACTAGGATATTGAACTTCTATATTTTGAGCTTGAGTTTATACTGAAGAAGTGACTAGGAAACGATTTCAGTGCTTGGACTTTATGCTTACTTTATCATTTGAGAAAGAATTAAAGAATAAGGAAGAAAACGATGTAACTAATTATTGATGTTTAGTAGGCTCGAGTGATGGAAATAAATGCACAGTTGAGCTTCTCTCACAGACTACAATGGTACTTTATTGTCAACATTATTTCAGCTGCTGGCATACTGCTTGTTTCAAGCATAGGTATCATAGCTATGAGTATCAAATTATAAGATATAAGTATTGAAATAGATTTTATATTTTTTAGATCCAATATACATCTCTGTTAATCTTAACTCAACTATTTCCTCATCATCACCATTGAATTGGATCTTTAGAAAAATTAAATGATTCAGTTCTGTTTGAAACTTCTTAATCCAATCTCATTCCATCTTTCCTAAACAAACAGATAACTCATTCCCGAAAGTTATTTGATACTGAATATTTTAGAGGAGAACGCACCCTGGAGACTCGTCTATGCATTTGGCATGCTTGGACAAGGTAGGAATGTTGGACACATACACAAAAAATAGAGATAGAAAGAGTGAGAAAGAGAAAGAGAGTGAGTTACGGAAAAAGAAAAAGGGAGAAATAACAAGAACCGATTGGATAAGGATATAAGATTGGATACAATATACGTTGAAAATAGAAAAATAGAGAAAGATCTGAAGAGAGAGATAGGTTATATCAAGGAAAGATTGGACAAGGAGGAAATATTGAAAACACTACATAAATAGAGAGAAAGATGATGAAAATAATAAGAAGAGATAAAATGATAGCAGTTGTGAGATTTAGATTCTTGTCTTCTTGAGAAGGGGTTACGCAGGGCAGTGTATTGGGCCCATTAAATATGGACGCTGTAATTTTTAGTGGGCGTGTCCTCGGCTACTGGTCTTGTCCGTGCTTTTCATTAGTATTCAAGTCTCGAATTGTAATTAAGCTACCGGGGGTTGCTAGCCTTATAGTAGCTGACTATATCTATGGTTAAGGACACCAGGACACGTGGTCAAGAGTCAGCCGGCTATAGATAGGTAGCCGTGTACATCCTCCTACCAGTAAATTGAAGACACCTATCATTAGAGACATGATTCAAGGAAAATTGACTGGAATTGCCGGACCGAGTTGCCACCGCCTTACACGGTTTACACAAGCGAGCACGTCCTTAAAAGCGTAATAAGGGAGGTGGGGGAAGTATTATAATAGCGAACGAGAAAAAAGAAGGTAAATAGTTATCGTGGAAAACTGTAGAAGTAGGTAAGAAGGAATAGAATACAGAATTGAAAGAATTCCTGATTTAATATTGGAATAGTTATATAGAGAATACTAAATAATAACAAATAATAATTATGATCATAGAGAATACTGTCGGAAAAGGTAGGAGAGAAAAAAATGAATAGAATGGGATAATTCAGGCTGATATTATTAATTCTACCGTTAATTTTGATACCTCAAAATTGAAAATATGGAACTATAAAATAATATCAATAGAAATGGATCGACTCACTGGCGGCTTGTGCCCACGAAAGAGGTAAAGTGCTGTACAGTAAAAGATACGAACACTTCACCTGTTTAGTGCGTACGAGCCGCCAGTGGAACGATTGTACAACATCGACAACGATGAAGAATGACTCCTCAAAAGACAAGGAAGAGTAAGAGGATAACCTACTAATGAATAATACTTGGAGAACATTTTGAAGAGCTTGAATATTGAAGAAGGTGAATGATTGAAGTGTGATTGGAGAAATATGTGGAAAGATAATAGAGAGAGAAATAGTAGATAGGTGGTGGGAGAAGAAAGAAAAAGAAGTAAAAGATGGAAATCGTGGATAGAGAATCAATAATAATTATGGGAACGGTGGGAACTCGGTAGAGCAGAATAAATCGAATTTCAAAAAGAGTTTCAAATATTTATTTTCAACAGATTAATATTCTTCCGAAAAACTTACATAAGCTTCGCGTGTTTAATCAAGAATGTATGCAAATTACCAATGAAAATTTGAAAACATAGTCATTAACATACTAACGTTTAGTAACATGCTGACACTTTGATAGGGTTCACAAGATTTTGGTATTCTATGATCATTGTTCAAACATGCCTTAGAATAATTCGATCTAGATAACACCCGAATTTGTAATTATACAGTGTGAACATGCAATTATTGTATTAGTTATTCATACAATCTGTCAGAAAAATAAGCAGCACGACTCCAAATTTGTAATTCTTATTCACATTTCTCAGGCAAATTAGTGAATATCATGTAGTTAGCGTGGAGAGCATGTCATCCACCACTTGAAGGTTCAATTCATTTTGAGCTGATATTTGCTTCCTATTTCTCATGACTTGTCATGGAACTCATTTATAAAGATTACTTCTAAAGCAAACCATGAATAAATCAATTCCATTTCAGTACTCTAAGATAAATTCATGGAAAACCTGGTGTAGCTTTCGTTGAAAGAGTACTACAAATTCAATTTTTTCGTTGTTTACAATAGCCCAATTATTATTTTACTTGTAATTGATTTGTTGATATGCAGATCATCTCTTATGCTAGCTTCAACTATGTATTCTCATCTCCATCAATATTTAATATTATAAGCTACTGTAGGGTAACTTTTCAACTTTTGTAGATAGGCTATTATTTTGCTCATTTGGGTGATTCATTTGCGGAAGCAGAAATAATCAGTGTCAAACTATCAATGGAAAGAATCTATAGTATGTTGTATGAAGTAGGTGAAAGACTATCAGAGGCCAATTTTTATCATTAAGATATTTTTTAATATTTTGGCATTTGTAATCAATACGTTCAATAAGTATAAATTATCAACAGTATATCAATATCAATTCATTATTTATTCATAGGATGCTCGAATACGTCTAGGAAAACCCACTGAAGCTACTGTACTCTTCATCTTTTTGCTACCACCGAATCACCAGTCAGTGAGTATATTACTGCATGTCAGCATTATAATGGCAAGCGAATGTGTTTACAGGCTGTTCAAACGATTTCGGGCAAGAATGTGACACACCATGATGGAGTTATTCAGGGGGGTGGAGAGCAGGGGGATGCTCGATAACTACGTGGGGTAGCTAAGGATATAAAATCAGCGCCGCTGGAAGGGGAACCGTGAACCGCTGTTGATAGACGCCTGGACGCATGCGTACTTGCCGCAACACGCTTGCGCGTGGTGGAGAGCGTCCCGACGTTGTCACACTGGAATGGCCGATGCTGAGGGGTGAGGACGTGCGCTTGAATTTCCCTATCTCACAGAAAATTCCCTCAACAACAAATCAAGATATATCGAAAGCCTTAGACGAATATTAACAAAAACATAGGTGATAAAGTTGATCCTTGGGTAACACCATCCAATAAAACATTTGAAACTAACTAAACAATGAATTGAAGAGTGTTCTTGGGGACAACAAAGTAGTAATGCCCTAACCTTAACCTACTTTACGCTGTTAGGGCGGAAGCGAATTTTGCATATTCAAATTTCCAGACGCGTTCTCCCTTCCATTCTTAAGGGGACTGGCTCTTTCAGAATTACTATGCGTTCCAAAACATCATGTCCTGAATTGAAAGGAGGCTAGTGAACTACACCACTGATCTTGACCTTCGAGGCATTATGTATTCGTGGCTCTATTGTGAGGGTGACATGTCGATGTGTTGATTTTGACAAGAAACTGGGATAGGAATCAAATGAGAGTTTGCTTGGTTTTTGGAAGAGTAAGCAGGAGTTGAGGTTCATTGTATGGGCGAGGCCATGAACTAGATTAATCAAGAATAATTTAACCGAATCGTTGGCCTACCTTTATTGACGATGATTGAGTAAATGATTGGTTTCCAATGTATTCAATGCTCATCATGATTCCTGTGAACATGAACAACAGATAATTAGTGATTGGACATAAAATGTAACAAAGAATTTGGTCATGACAAGCAGAAATGTGACATTGACAGTGAAATTTCAATAAATTAGCTGACTCGCTGACTTTCGTTTAACAAGAAAAATTCATTTTCGTTACATACGTATAAATCATTATACCCATCATGTTTAGGGTAACAGGTGGTTATCATTATGATGACTCAAATTTCAAACGTGTGTATGTTGTTCCAATAGTGAATTTGATTCTTTGGCTAACCAAATTACGAAAAAAAAATCTTATACAAGGTAATAATGACGTCGTATGTTGTATCATAAGCTCACAGTATAAGCTTGAAAGTATCATTCTTCACACGCACTGTGTATGATTTCATTTTTAATTTATTAAAACAGTGTTATAAACGTATATTTGAACCAAATCTTTCAAAATTGTGTACTGGGCTATGCCTGTTTTTCTTTCGTTACATATTTCTCATCAAATGTGATAAATAGATGAATAAGAAGGACAAATAAAATACAGGAATAATTTATGTACTTCTTTATTGATAATGTATTGTTGATCAAACTTATTTCCCATCTATCGCAATAATAATTTCATCCTTTCCATCATAATTAATATCCCTAATGCAATAGATCTTCGAAAGCGATAGATTGTAGGGTTGAAACTATCCATGTGCATAGTTGAATGCACCATGCCACAACACTAGTCTGTCCAACAAATAAAACATTCTGACAAGATGGGAAAATGACTGCAGTTGAGTCAATATTGGTTCAAAAATGATATATTTGGTCTTTAATTGTAGAACAGAATGTTTTCCACAATTTATGACCAAATTTATAAACTTTGATCCAATATTGACTGAGCTGGATTCATTTTCCAACCTTGCCAAAATGTCTTCTCTGTGCAGACTATATGACAGCGGTCAGACGCGTTGTGGTCGATCAGCTTTAAGCTGTGTGACGTTCCATCTGTGTCGGTTTGAGGGGGGGGGCGGAAATCCACCCCCTTTAGGGGTGTTCTGGAACGGAGGGGTGCATCTACTTTGCATGCTCATGAATGTTGCATGAGCTAACCTTGCTATCCCGACGTGGTGGCTATGGCATAGCCACGGCACATGACTCATTCGTCTCGGCCAGATTTCCTTTCTGTTCATTGTTTACGAAACTTGATTTTTCTTTCGCGCTCTGCCGTGTTCGACACAATGGAAATATTGACTAGTGGGAAAACGATGGGATTTTTTCTGGTTTCTCTGCAGTTATTTGAAAATGTTGCGCGCTGTGAAAATGTTATATAGTGCCATATTCATCATTCTCTCCAATGACAGGTGCATTGAGAGGCTTGTGAGTTTCCTATGAGACAGGTAATTGTGTAGGATTTATCTGGTTTTCAAGTGATCTGGATAGAAACAGAGCGGATTAACTAAAAAAAAAACACGGTTTATAATCTATTTCTCATTTAGTATTTACTTATTAATTCATCTATACATTCATACAACATATTGATATCGGGAGGAAAAACTGTGCATAGCAGGTAGGCTACTATTCCTCTCCCAAAATTCTTGTAATAGAATCAGTTTCCCGAAATAAAAATAAATACAGTTTTCAGGATGTAATCCGGATCCAGTAATTCACACAAATAACAGGTATTCTCTCCCCAATATGTGATTTTCAATTAATCACAATGGAAGTTTTCCATGTTCATTTGTACTGTACGTCATGATTGAGAGCGAAAAATGTTATTGGAAATTCTTAATTGAAATTTATCATTAATTTTCAAGCGGTTTAAGTCACATGAAGAATGATTTTGCATTAGCTTGAGAAGTGGAAATCAAATGAATTATCATAATGCAATAGAGATAGTCGTATCCCAGATAGCATAAAAAGCTGGAATCAAGCTGGTTTCCTGCTGGAATTTTCAATTTAACAAACTGGATGCAAGCTTGAAATTTACAGCCATTAAGCTGTAATACAGCTGAATTCAAGTTAAGAAGTTACCACGTTTCAAGCTGTTTACAAAGCTTGGAAGTTCAAGCTGGAATCAAGTTAAATGACCCAAGCTTGAGAACTCAAGCTGGAATTAAGTTAAATGATCCAAGCTTGATAGTTCAAGCTGGAATTAAGTTGAATCAACTAGAGCTGGATTTAAGCTTGGAACGTACAGTCTTTAAGCTGTAATACAGCTGAATTCAAGTTAAGAAGTTACCACGTTTCAAGCTGTTTTCAAAGCTTGAAAGTTCAAGCTGGAATCAAGTCTAATCATCCAAGCTTGATATATCCAGTTGGAAGAAAACTGTTATTATAAAACACAAAATATTGACCTATTATGGAAAAGGAAAAGAATACAAAAGAGAATACAGTGAACAAAATGTTAATATATATTGGAAGAAAAATACAAATCCACTCACAAATCTGACAAACAAAAATGAATTGTTCTGTCAGTCCGCCTATTTCACATTGTTAAACATAACAGTTATTTGAAAGCTGCATGATGTATTCCTGTATGTATTTTTTGATGACAAAATTTAATTTTGAATCGATCATAAAGCACCGCCGCATCCCCCACGTCAACAATGATTACTTGTTACACTAATCGAACGGCCCTGAAAGAAAAAATAACAAATCATAATAAAGTACATGATTATACATTTCAAATATCACAGTAATTTTGGATAAGAAAGAGGAGAGGAATATAGCGAGCAAAGTAAATAGAAATCAAAATATAAATAGGCTAACTACAACCGAACAAGAAGAAATAATTCAGTATTCAACTTTGTCATCTATCAATATTTTAAATTTTTGAAGCAAAATTAAAATAAACTTACTATATAGGCCTATTATAGTAGCCATTATTATAGCTGATGGATTGATAGGCATAGGCTGAAGAAAATTTAGGGTTATCATCTAACTTGTATAATTTAATAAGTTATTTGAGATGTAAATCCCAATTTGGAATTCATTTACTTTTGGACAATACTAAAATTATATACCATGTACAATGAAATCAAATGAACGAATTCCACTTACCTTTGCGTGTTTATAAATAATGTAAAGTTTTTGTAATAGAAAATCCATAAGTTGGTTGATCAAAATGAATGATGCAAAAATGAATTTGATAAACATATGCTTTAAAGTTGAAAGTTGACACAGCGCTACTCGTGGTAGTTAAATGAACTATGTTAGTCACGTGATAGTGCAAAGGATTTTGTCTCCAGAAAGACAGCTTGAAACAAGCTGGACTGCAGCTGGATCATTAAAGGTTGATTTTAAGATTGAAAATTACAGCTTTTTTACAAGTTTGAAACTTACAACTTGATCACTCACAGCCTGTTACAAGTTTGAATCAAGCTGATTTGATCAAACTGTAACTTTCAATTCAAAATCCACGAAATTTCAAGCTTGAAATAAGCTTATGTGCTATCTGGGATACATTTGAACTCTATATTTTACTTGCCGGAAAATAGAGATATGATACATCCACTGTCCCGTATATGTATGTATATCACAGTTCGATAAGTCCCATATTAGAGAAATTCACAATTAAATAGATTCTTTTGTCAATAATTTACCACAGATTAACAGGTATCGGTCACAATCTTACTGATCATAATCTCTTATAATATGATAAACTATATGAACCCACCTCTTAACAATGTAAGTATTGAAATATCACTGAAGAATTTATTATACACTTTTTAGCACTCTATCTATACTATATTTAGTACCTGATTTATAAATCTCTACATATTGATTCTCCTATTTATTTCACTACCTCAATTGAAATGAAATTCTCATTTTTCAGATCCAGTAAAGGCTTCAATGAGCTGCCAATTACTCCTCAATGATTCGAAAAACCACAACATTGGAAATCACTCTACATCCCCCTCAGCAATTCGCCAGAGAAGCAGATAAATCGAGAAGAATATTGAATAACGACGAACACAACCAGTTAGTTGAATCTGTAGCCAACCAGTTCCCAATCATTCAAAGCCCCGAGAATCAAGTTGTTGGGAGATTATCCTTTGCCTTAGAGCCCGACCAAACTCGGTCTTAATTGATCTCAAACTCCTACACACTGTCAATTAAACCTGAGAATACGGGATGCTTTTATTTCTGAACACTTTTATTTTACTTTAGAACACGTTCTGCATATGTATCTCATAACGAGGTTATCTATCAAAATGTGTGAAGCTTGTGAAGCAAAGAAGACATTCTGGCAAGATAGAGAAATTACTCCAGCTCGGTCAATATTGTTTCAAAAATTATCAATTTGGTCTCAGATTGTTGATAAGAATCTTTCCTACAATTTGAAATCAAATTTATAATTATTGAAGTAATATTTGCCGAGCTGGAATCGATTTCTCATCTTGCCAGAATGTCTTCTTTGCTTGTACAGACTATGGCTCAAAAGTATTCTCTATCGACATTCTTTCACACTTTGAATATAAAAATAGGCGATAAATCAAAATTGACAAGTTTCATTAAGTTTCTTTTAGCAGTGTAGTTGCTACTGTTTTAGCTGCCGGAGAACGTTCTGGAAGATAACTTTGGAAATTACTTGGCAGAAGGAGGTGTAATTGATACTTGTTTTTGTCATGTTTCAGCTACTTGTTAGATAAGTTGGGGATGTGGGAGTAATGGACGACGATATTTGCTTCGGAAGATTAAGATTGTACACATAACATGTAAAAATTTTGTGAATTGCTCCATTTGCAGTATCCTATGACTCTAAATTCAAAATTTCCATAATATGGTATTTCTCCTGGGCTATAAATTCTTGATCGAAGTGCTGCGAAAGAAGTTTATAAACCTTTATGAACCTTATAACCTCTATAAACCTTTATAGTTTTGAACTTATTAATCAAAATTTGGTATAAAGACGTTTTGGACAATAGTTTGTGTTTTTAACCAAAAAGTTTTCTTTTTTCTGTACAATGAATAAATAAATTAATAAGTAATATGGAATACTGTTATCAAGAGAATTTCGTTATTGCTGTTTTAAGTCAATAAAGATCTAACGTAATAATTTATGATGGAACTTTATTCTTTTTTACATCGATACAACATCTTGAATTGGGAGGAAAGAATAGGCATAGCCTGTGCTATTCCTCTCCCAAAAATTTCACAATCAAGTTAATATTCTCCAAAATGAGGTTATGATATAATAGTACAGAGTAAACAAATAATTATCAATCCAGGAATAACATTGAAAAATCTAAACTAAAAATACACTGAAAAAAATCGATTAACGCGTTATTGATCTTGTAAATCCATTCCAATTATTCCATTTTGATTCATTGATGATTTACGTTTTACGTCTCCATCTTTTTTAAACTTCTTCTAGAAAATATTACCAAATAAATACAATTTAAATTGAAATTTCAATCAATAGAACTTAATTCAATGTATGTTTAATGATGTCATTTGAATTCAGTAGAAGAGAATTGACAGAAAGTTGATCTTTCGATTTTAATGTGTAGAACAAATGCACAGGTTCAATTCAGAGATTCTCTAGAAAGGTTAAAAATTTGGATAAACTCGTATTGTACAGAATTCAATTTGAATTATCGGAATATATCATATTTGTTCTATCATGAGATACATTTACGGAAAGTGAACTAGTATTTGTTTGAGAGTATACGTTTTTATGATCAATGTAAAGTTAGTCTGGAAGCTCTTGTTCAAAAATCTCTGGGACTTGAATGTCGCTGAAACGCTGACTAGCACATAGTAACTACAGTAGCCACAGAACTAGAATATAGAGCACAACCGACTCCTTCGGGTAGGTCGATCAAGTTTCAAGAAGTTGAAAAGATCGGTTTTGGTTCAAACATGGTCGACAATACGTTGTCTTTGACAGTTGCCATAACTCTTATGTAGAACCAACTCTTTGGTTACTTAAAACGGCGACCGGAAAACGAGAAAAGAGCGGAATTTGATTGAAGTGCAGAGAACGCGATAGGAATTTTAAGTCGGTCCAAGTTGGCGAGTTGACGAAAGACTCGCAGACTGAAAGACTGGAAAACTGGAAGACTAACTGACAACTGGGTAGGGAAGTTTGTTTTAAGGGGAGAAATCTTTGACAAACGCGACAATGAATGTGGGACAGTTGTGTGGCCATGAGTCTCACATCAGATCAAGAACAATGATTTAAGATATTGTGGGAAAATGGCTTCTCGATGTTGGTGGGTGACGTTTGTTTGCCTCATTCAAGTTTTTAAATTTGAGATTCAAAGAGAGGATTATCATTCTGCTGATCCTTTAAATTTTTCCCTCATCAATAATATTATTTCAATTTTAATATTAATTATCAACGAAATATTTTGAGACGTTTTTATATCGTAAAGTTTTCAAGTGACAGATCGTCAATGTTAGTAGTCGAGATGTGTGTTCGAATACGTTCTCAAGTTCGTACTAATTCAAATTCGAGCATTCAAGAATATGTAAGAACTGATGAAAAGATGGAATTGAATAAAAATCATTGAGGATTGATTCCTTGAAGCTCGTTTAAAAATCGAAATCTAGATTAAACATTTGATCCATGTTGAATGGAGGATTGGAATTGAATATTAAACAGTACAATTAAACTGATAAGGTTTCTTGATTGTTCTTATTTGATAAAGTGTTCTCTATCTGATGTTAAAAATACAAATAGGTTTACTTGAATGAACCTTTCTGTCCATTCCCAAATCTTGAATTAAATGAAGTACTACTTTTCTGTCAATGATTTACGATTGAAGCAGCAACCAGAATCTTCAAAACCGTCTAGTCAATGATGGGTGATTGAAGCAGGTTTTTCCTCGCAGCCAGCAGAATGATCCGATCAATTACCTGAACAGAAAGAGCAGAAGCACAATCAAGAAAGTGGTCCTGATTTATTTGTTGGCGCAATAATTTTTCGAGCCAAGTATGCAGGGCGCGTGCGCAGGAACGAGTCCCAATTCCATTGTCCGAAATTCCACAAATGATCGGCGCAAAAAAGGACAACAGGCGACGAACAATGATGTCGAGACGTTGCAGTCAATCCTTCGACAGGAATTCCTCGGATAGAACGAGAGAGGAAAAACGAGAAGTGAAAACAGGAACAGAGTAGAGAGATGGAGAGGAAGGAGACTGGGTAGAAACAAAAGAGGATTAGATTACTTTATTCAAATAGATAACAAAGTTCATTTAGATTTTACATAACAATATAAATGAGTCGAACAAATTATTCTATAAATTTCAATAGAAACTTCAATACTTTATAGAAACTTTCAATAGATTTCAAATAGAAACTTCTAGTAACAAATACGAAAAACGGTGATTTAATGAGTGCTAAATTTATACAAATCTCAATTCGAGGTTCTGCAACATGGATAAGAAGTGTAAGTTATCTAGATGAAAAGGTGAAGTTTAGACATCTATATGTTCATTCTTGGGATGGAGGCATGGAAGCTGGAGAGGAAGTAGGGGGAGAAGAAGAAATGAGGGAAGAGAAGGATGAAGACAAGAAGGAGAACAAAATAATGGAGGAGAAGAAAAGAATTTCAGAAAAAAGAGTTTGGTGTTGGAAATTCTGTTTCAGAGACTGAACCTCTTTTAGTCCAAAAAGTTTTCTTGTACCTCTTTTCTTCTACCATTTTCTTCTGTTGAAACCACTTTCAATCATTTCCCATTCGCGACAGCCATTTTCTCCTGCTAGGATTTTTGGTCCCACCGTATCACTTGTTTCCACAGTGTAGTTCTGATGCAACGTCCTCTTTATAAGGTTGAATTCTCAATTCATTCAAAATTTACAAAATTCATAAAAAGCTACAAGAATTTCCAATGAACTTGAATGATTAACTCACTATGAATGAGTAAATATTCCAATTAGTGAAGATAATACTCGATTACCATAACTCTTTGACGTCAATGAACTTGTATTCTAGAATATTATCAATTGTTGTGGATCCATCATTTAAAAGATTCAGAGTGAAAATATGAAAATTCACTGTTTCTAAGCTATTTTCTTGTACAATTATTGCAAGATACGAACGAAGTATTTCTTACTATTCCGTTTAAATCAGAATGAACAAATAAATCTCAACTAATCTTATCTCGTTTATCCATCTCTTTATACTCTACCTCTCGATCATTCCCTATCACTTTCACTTTTTCTCAATTCATGCGTGCGGTCCAACTCAGTTGACTTTGACTGAAGAAGTTCTCCGGAAAAAAATGTAGCACTGTATAAACAATGGAGTAGAAATTCAGTGAATAAAAGTCAATAAATAAAGGAAGAAACGAGAGGTGAATATAGCAAGACATAATAGAAAAAAACTGAAGCTGTTAGTAGACATACGAGTACGTTGTCTTTTTCTCAATGAATCCTGTCTTTTGAACCAATTCCAATTCATAACTTCTTTTGCTGCTGTTTGTGCACCGGATATCGTTATTTAACTCAGATCCGAGCATATCTGATTGGGAAGATAACACTGCGATCATCCAAGTAACCAAGAATAAGAGTTAATTGACATTGACGTTCCTCTTCCTCTTTCAATTACAATTCATCCCCTCCTATCCAACGTAAATTTCCTACTCGTACAGCTTTTTATATTCTTGTACATTTTCAATACATGTCTGTATTCAACGTACAGTATTATGTAGAATTATTTGTATCTCATTGCAACTCTTGAATCAAGATCAGAAACACTTTTTAAAATTATAATAATTTCTAGAATAATTGCTACGTAGATAGATAGAGGTCTTTATTTTTCTACTTATTACAATATAACATTAGTAAACTGACTTATTACATTACAAAAGTACATTTATTAAAAGAGTTTGACAAATTTACGTGACAGTACTTGAGTTTTTGGCCGAAGCCCGACTTATCATTAGGACACTGGTATGCCTTTTGAATGCTTGCTACCATCGGACTCCCCATTATAGAGTGATAGGCACGAATCACACTCTTTCACCCAACCCACAAATTAATTAGAGTAATTTGAGTTGATTTTCATCCAATCTGGTAAAAAAATCGTGTTGAAATTGTATTCCATTCTTAAAGCAATACTATATAATCATTCTATAGCTATTCTATACAAGAGAACAAGACTATTGCTGGGTTTTTCCAAGCACACTCAAACTTGAAGGAACCTCAAATTTGATTGTACTTGGAAAAGCCGGGCATATGAGGCACAACAGGAACAGATAGCCTACTAGAATACAAGGTATTGGTCATGATTAGGATACGCAGAGGACTCATGAAAATATGACGTATCAATGCTTGTTTTCATACCTGACTTCTACAGGAATAACGACTAACAATCAATATAGCTGAGGTTAGGACGTCTGCTCCTTTTGCGCTTCAACAGCTGATTTTGGCAATAAGAATTTTCTTCAGCTATGCCTGAATAATGTTTCTAAAACAAAAATATACAATAGATTCATTACAACAGCTGTTAGCAGTTTACATGAAATACAAGAGTCAAACGAAACCACAAAACTTTATGACGTCAGTTATATTTATTCTACGAGTTGCATGGTAACGTTGGGCCCGTAAATCTAGGCTGGAATCTCCAAGAGTAATGCAGATTGTAAGGAATGCGACGGGTTTGATAAGAAGAGTAATGAACTAGTGGTAGAAGTCATGTCCTGCAGTGATGGAACAAGATGACATCTCATTTGGCGTTGAACGAGAAATAATGTTGACAATTGAGGAATAAGGTGGCGCAGATCAGACCCCACCAATGTTAACACATTCACTTTCCCTTCACAACAATTTCCTATTTGCGCCCTTTTTTCTCCCGACTTCCTTCCCCTTATGTTTCTGACTTTCCCTGACTAGTTGACAGATAGTTGTGCTGTCTCAGCCTCAGTAAACATCACAGGAAGGGGGATTGGAGGTGTGGGAGGAGGAGGAGGAGGAGTAGGAGGGAGTCAAGGGAGGAGGAGGAGGAGGAGGAGGAGGAGCAGGAGAAGGAGGAGGAGAAGTAGGAGGAGGAGTAGGAGCAGAGAAATGGGAAGTAGAAGTAAAAGAAGGGAAGAAAGAAGAAGATGAAGAAGAAGAACGGTGAAAGATGGCGGCTCTTTCTCTCTCTTCAATATTCTTGTCCAACTCATTTCACAAAAGCGAAACGGGAAGAACTAGATTTACAGCCGTTTATGTAGCTGTTGTGACATCTATACCATCAATGAGGGGAATGGGGTGGATTCTATTACACTGGAAATGGACCTCTTGTTACAATTACTCTCACTTTTATCACTGTAGCCTACTCCTTACTCATAAGCATTTTTTCTCCCGGGATCAGGATTTTAACGGATAAGAATTATTATTCTTCGATTCGAAATTCTTATAGTAGAGTTGAAGAGTCAATGTTTATAAAACATGGATTCGGACATTCTAATCTAAATTGGAATATGAGAAGTTTTTTTGCGAACGCCTGCTTTTCATGCCTTGTATTTCATTTGAATCAGGTTGATGAATAATATTAATGACATCCAATCTATTCCATTAGTGAACCAGATTACTATATACGGTTTATGGAACTCATATAGACTCAATTTGGTAGTGGAAAATCAGTCTCCAGAATGCATGTAAGTCAAATCAGGCTAAACTTCAGACCTCACTTCCCGTACTGCAAAAGTTTATGAGTAATATCGAAATCTTAATGACAAGTAGATGACACTCAAATACCATTGCCTAATTGCCCATAACAGTCCCCACTCTCCAAGACCCACTCCATTGTTGCCATTTGCGGGGGCGCAGTTGCAGTTCTCTTCATAAAGCAGATCACTTACCCGATATGGGGAAGGCCACCGGCGCTTGGCGGGAACAATAGTCGGTTTTGGCGGCAAGCGGGTTCTCCCGCGCGCGGGAGATGATTAACGCAAAGCGGAAGCGCGTCATCAATCGGCGCGTTTTGTGCGCGTACTTCCGGCGGCGCTGTTGATGCTTCAATACGATGTCGCCATTTTGATTTCCTGGAGGAAGCAATTCGCGTGTCCCGCACATAATGGTGGCAGTCGGCCATTTTGCATTGTCATCGGACATATATAGACCATGAATGATGTATGGTATGGTAAAGTCTGTCCAAGCAAAGAAGACATTATGACAAGATGGGCATATGTCTACAGCTCAAACAATATTACTTAAAGATTATAAATTTCACCTCAAATTGTAGAAAACATTCTAATCTACAATTTGAGACCAAATTCATAATTTTTGAACCAATATTGACCAAGCTACAGTCATTTTCCCATCCAGCCATCATGTCTTCTTTGCTTGTACATACTATATCACTTCCAAGCGGACATCCCTATCGTCTGCAATACATTCTTCATTCAGTACTGAATTTTGGCCACATAACTCATCAATAAAATCGGGATCACTTTTGTGTTGAAGCAATAACGATCAGGATGAGAGTGAAGTGAATTGTTCTGATTTTCCTATTGAGATCCGATTTGATTGTCATACAAAATTTGAGTACTTTGGACACAACCTATCAATAGAATCTCGATTACTCTTGTGCTGCAGATAATACAGACATGAGAGTGAAGTGGATGTTTCCATCTTCCGGTCATTTGTCAAATGAAACTCGAGTACTTTCGACTCATTCCATTCAATAAATTCCATTCCATTATCAAGAGAATCAGATTCATGTTTTTAACGTAAAAGACAATGATTGGTTTCTAGTAAGAGTGAACAACATATTTTATGCATGGATTTCAATCAAGATCCTGAAATTGGTTCAGGAATAAGATATTCTACAAGAACACAGATAATAAATTAGATCAGTCAGAAAAATTAAAAGTATAAAATCATCTGCATCCTATTCATTGGATTTTATAAGAGTGATCTTCAATAATTAATGTTAACGTTTATAATTTATTTCATCCACATTGATAATGGCCTAATGTGCCGAAACATGTCTGTGTTTTAATAATTTTAAAGTTTTTTAGAAGGGTGTTTGATTCTCATTTATTTTTTAATTATTTTTAACAGCCCTAAGTTTTAAAATTAAGTATTCAAGAAGAATAAGTCTTGAATATTAATTAAAAACCATTTTCCAGTCAATGTGGTCAATGTATCATACAATTATTATAATTATTTCAATCTCATTTATTCTGCTATAAGTAATATTAATGTTACTTGGTTTTGAATAGCGAATTGTAACTGTTTTGAACAAAATAGCTTCTTGAACAAATAACTTTTTTAGTTCCCAAAAAAGTATATTTTAATAGCCTTCAACAACAATAATTGAGAAAATCAATATTTTCTATAAATAGAGCAGTCCCTGATGAAAACACATTACCGTGAGTCAATCAACACATACCTACTGGAATGGTCCATTGAGCAAGTAGTAATGTCCTGTACATTTCACCTTCAACTGCATCTCTGGGGTACACTGTCCAGCAAATAGGTCTTTGCAGAATAGAAGGCGTACTCGCTGATCGTAAACAAGTGACCGAAAACGGTCTATCTGCAACCCTCTGCGTCTGTCTTTTGCGGCAGCACCCCCTCGGTTTTTGTTTCCACTATCAATTTTCCCGGTAGCAGTCGACCGTCGCGAGACAATGGTTCTGTAAACTACCCCAAGTCAATGGTGCGTCGCTAAACAGGGCGCTAAATAACTGTGTAGCCCTCAGTACAGTGTCCTCAGGGTGGGTAGGAGAAGGGGGTGTTCTATAAACCCTTTATTTTTGTCGCGAGACCATCTATCTGGCTTAAGGGCTGATGAGTAGTTGGATCGGGGGAGGTTGAGCCCTCTGAGTAACACTTCGACACAACATCCCTTTCAAAATTGACTCACGCACGCTTGGAGCATTGAACTATATTTATAGTTTTATGACTTTGGAACGTGAAGAAGATAAGACTTGAAAGGTTCTCTTACAGTGTCTCAAATGCTCTATGGACATTATTTGTTCTAAGTACATTTCCAATGTTCGAAAATGTTCAAATTTTTCTCTTGTATTCTAATTCTCTGTTTGCGAGTATTAACACAGATTTGAAAGGTCTAGGTAGGGTACTTCATGATGTAGGCTACTTAATATTACTAGAATGATAACGTCCTCTTGAAGATCAATAAGGAAATCTCTGTTATTGTTTCGTTCAATGCGTCATTTTACGACAGTTTAATTCAATCAGGGTTTTAAAAAGCGCTGGCGGCTCGTACTCACAAAACAGATGAAGTGCTGTACAGTAAAAGATACGAGCACTTCACCTTTTTGGTGGGCACGAGCCGCCAGTGTTGAAAAGTCCTAAATTTTCCCAGTTATTCACTATGACTCTTGGTACTCGATCTGTTTATTCTATCAACGCTTTTCCTCTTGAGTATTCAAGAATTAATAAATTAGAATTGAATTGATTGGATGTCTCTATACTTTTTCCTGTTTCTTTTATTGAAATCACACATTTTTCCAAATTATTCTCCTATTCCTATGGTGACTTTCCATCACTATTCCTCAATTTCTGTCTACTCATCATCATCAATCCCTTTCTGTTTCGATTCCTCTTTGTCCTGCTCCATCTTTGGCACATTATTCTCCTCCTCTTTCTCCTCACCTTGTCTTTCTTCTATTCTTCCATTTTCTTCTTTCCTTGTCCCTCTCTCTTTGCTATCACTGTCCTTCTCTTCCTTTCCTTATCTTGTCTTTCATCCTCAACTTTTTCTTTATTCCATCGTCTCTCTCTTTTTGCTTTCTTTTTCCTGCTTGTCATATTCTTACTCCTTTTTCCATTAATTCCTCTTGAACTTCTTTCAGTTTACCCTCTTTCTCCTCCTCCTCCTCCTCCTCCTCTTCTCCCCTCTCTTCCTTCTTCTCCTCCTTCTCCTCCTCCTCCTCCTCCTCCTCCTCCTCCTCCTCCTCCTCCTCCTCCTCCTCCTCCTCCTCCTCCTTCTCCTTCTCCTCCTCCTCCTCCTCCCCTCCTCCTTCTCCTCCTCCTCCTCCTCCTCCTCCTTCCTCCTCCTCCTCCTCCTTCTCCTCCTCCTCCTCCTCCTCCTTCCTCCTCCTCCTCCTACTCCTTTTCTCCTCCTCCTCCTCCTACTCCTTTTCCCTCCTCCTCCTCTCTCCTCCTCCTCTTCCTCCTCCTCCTCCTCCTCATTTTCCTCCGCGTCTCCTCCTACTCCTCCTCCTCCTCCTTCCCCCTTTGTAGCAGTAGGCCTATCAGTAGCAATTCATTGGTCTGCACGCGCCTATTGCATGTCACGTGACCTAGCAGTGACGCTTGCATCAATAATAGTTACTTGCATCGGCCACTTGCCCACTATTAAATACGTCTTCAACTGCCATCAATGCTCGGCCCAATCACTACTGCTGATTTATTAGTTGCTGCTGTCTCCAGAGCTGTTGCTTCGATCGTTCACTCCTTTTACTGTATTGCAACTGATAAACCGAGTTGATTCCTTCTATGTTAGCTCATCCCTTAGTGATAAGTCCATACATATAAACTTGAATGAGATTTCCAACTAGAGTATGAGCACTTTAGTAGTAAACATACTTGCGAATAAACATACACATTAGAATGTACATGTTTGAGGATTTTTAGTAGTTCACGCAGGATTGTTATTGGTCGAATAATCTAAAATTCAATAAACATAACGCTCAGTTCCTTCTTGATTGGCTTGTACCTTAAAATGGCTTATATCTCAATTTTCAAATGAATTATAAAATTTTTCTTGAAACTCAATTCCGATTCTGATTGCTATGAGCCATTTCCATCCATATCTCTTTCATCACATTTTTCCTGATCCTATATTGGAATGTGATAGATAAAACATATTGCTCGTAAATTTGTGGAACCTATTTGTTAAGCTGAAGATTGGAAAGACAAAGATTTGGAATTGGAACAACGTAATTTATTATTATTATAATTTATTTTCATAATTATAAGGAAATGAAATTTCAAAAATTCATTATCATTAAGATAAAATTGAGATTCTAGTTCATTGTTTTTTAAAAGATTTGAGCAACTTTGTACGGAATAAATAAACTAGTTGTAGGATACAGGAGATTGTAATGTAGGAATTGCTTGTGAGTTATCTTGGGAGGCGCATTCGTTATTATTCTACTTTCGATCATATTTCAAATACAGCTTACAGTATTGGTATACTATATTGGATTAGTACCATGTATACTGATACTGAAATAATATTCTCTATAATACTGTAGCCTAAGATCGTATGAAAAAACAAACATAATTTATGAAGGCAATATAAATGATAAGGAAAATATTGATTCACATAACTACTCCTCACCACAAAAAAGTAACAAATAAGATTCACTGAAACGTAACAAAGAATAACACAATATTTTCAAGAACATCCTCGAGTCGCACGCTCATTGGTTGAACAATTGCATCATTCATGCAATTGACGGACACTCGAGTCTATGCGCTATACACTTACCAAACGCCAACGGAATTGGCGGTTTTCGAACGTCTGTTAATCAAGCTCAGCTCACTTAGTACAGTGTGGAAGTGGTCTACTAGAGCAGAGTGATTCATATGAAGTTACTCTTGAGATGGTATGTTGGAAAATTACACCAGGCAGACTGTTCTAACAGAGTTGATGGTTGATATTAGTGAATTATGAACCGCCAGTTGAGTTGGAACCTGTTATAATTGATGTTGGTAGTCTGTACAAGTAGGAAAGATATTCTGGCAAGACGGGAAAATGACTCCATCTCGGTCAATATTGGTTGAAAAATTATAAATTTAGTCTCAAATTGTAGGGAACATTTCGATCCACATTTTGAGACCAAATTTACTATTTTTAAACTAATATTGACCAAGTTGGAGACAATTTTGTATCTTGCCAGAATGTCTTCTTCGCTTGGACAGACTCTAGGTGACAAAGCCAAGCAGACTGGCGTGAAAAATCAAGTTGAAAACTCTGCCGACGGGGGAGCCTGGAAAAAATGTTGAAGGAGTATAATTTTTTTTCACGTCAGCTGGAAAGAAGAGGAGAGTGTTGAGAAGTGACTCAAGGGATGTTTTGGGGTAAAACTTTCCCCAGCAGGTTGCAGCCCCCCTTTAACGCAGACACTACCCCACAGCGACGGCACTCACACACCCCCTACTGAATATGCATGAGGCTGCATAAACGCTACCAGACCAAACAAATCGATACCGTGTAAAGGAACCGTCGCTGTGGTTTACAGAAGTCTTCTTCTGCTGACGCTTCAGCTGTGTCTGGCTGGCTACTGACAAACTTCCAGCTGAGAAATATTGGTGATGCCAAGGAATTATTGATGAAGCTTGAGGTTGTTATACTTCTCCTAGAGTTCAAGGTTGCAAGTTCATGGAGGAAAGTGCTTGAGAGAAAATCAGGACCTTGGAAATATATTTAATTTCAGCATTGGTGGAGTTTGAAGGCTCATGTTAGAGAAAAATTGAGATTTCGTGAACAATAATTTTAATAATTTGTTTTTAATTTTGGTTTAATTTTTAAATTAGTTCTCATTATTGGTCGAATTCAAAGGGAAATAGAGAAAAGTACAGATTTTGGAAATAATAATATAGATTCTTTGATTCTCTAGATAATAATATTGATTTGTTCTAATAAGGGTAGGCCTATATTAAAAGTACAATTAGCTTATAATAGGGTTTGTTCCTATGTTATTTATTTGAGTTGATGTAGGCTAAGAATCTTGTGATTGGTGGAGAATATAGATAGACAATCACTCAAAACTGATTGAATTCTTCAATAATCCATGAATAGAAATTCATCTACGTTAATATTCGAAAAAGAGTGTAAAATATATTTTCTCTTTATATGGAACAAATCATTGAGTAACCTATGAATTCAAACAAGAATCAGTGAAGATTTTGAACATTTTAGCCTATTATGAGTTCAAATGAATCACTATTAATTTTTAATAATCTGATATTAACTTGTGAGATTGAACAAATCTATCAGAGGTATGAATTAATCATGAGGCAGGTACGTTACATTGAATTTAAACTGGGGTTTGCAATTGAAAAAAAATTGTTGAAAGTTTTTGATAACCTACATTTCCATGAAACGTGTTACACACGATTTTTTATCTCACTACAATATTGTTCGGAGACAATTATTCTATTTCATCTCCAATAAACGTTCTATGAGTCCCACGCTCCTTCATCTTCGAAGTGATACATTACCGAAGTGGGCGACTGAGAATTCATGCCCACCACCATTCTTTGCCAATAATATAATAATAATTATGGTATCAATCGATTCCATGAGCCAGCACACATTATGGATTGTATTGTTCCATTGTTATATCCAGTATATAGGTAGAACGGATTAAATTATTATGACCCAAGCACGCAGTTGAAATCATACTTGTAAGTTTTGAGTGTACAGTATTATATAGATAGAGATTTTATTAGGCCTATTGGAAGGATAAAGATAATATTGTAACTTCAATACTAATAATATTCAAGAATAAATCTAATTCGATCATTTTCAAGAATATCAATCAATTCATGTGAAAACGCATAATAATTGTCTGAGGAGTAGGAAAATTGAGCCTTCAATATTCTCTTATTAGGCTCGAACGCAAATATTGATTAATTTATTCTACTACCACCAATATCTATCATTCCCATTTGATACTGAAAATTTGATAAAGCTTCAAAATAAACACTCGAAAAAGTAGAATGGTCAAGTTTCCAGAATAATAGACTTCAAGATTACTTTCAATTGACTCAAGCTTAGAACACCTCACTCAAACAAAACTCGAGAATATATCAATTTTCTTCGATCATGATAAAAAAATAGTTTTTTTACAAATAAAGGAGGAAGATTCATTGAGGCAAAATTTTTATTACATATTCATCCAAATTCTCATCGTGTATTTCCAAGGAAGTAGGTGAATTAGAATAATATCACAACCTTTAAAAACAAAAATTGCAATAATATAAGTTACATTAATGGGAGATTCAATGTTCAACAATTCAAAATTTAACTTTGAATTTTACATACGGGTATAATGAGGAAACAATTGTGATGACACATCTCAAAAATTTTCAACAGAACTGTCATCAGTCCCCAAAGAATCCAATTCATTAAACCCACTATTATTCATTGTATGACCTCCCAGAACCTAACTCAATAATCTTCAACCATTCAACCTCATCAATCATATCCCCTTCCACGGTTAAGCCACGAACTATTCGTTCTATCAGAAAGGGATTAATAAAACTGGGATTAATCTAAGCCCATTAACTGCTAGTGAGAGTTTTTCATTGGAAAGGGTAACAAGATACCAGGGCAAATCCCTGAATCCCGGGGAGGAATAGAACAGGTTCATGGGGTGTCTAAATTCCAATATGCCGTAGACTAAGTCCTTTTGATTAACAGGACTCCGCATTCCAAAAGGGATGTTGAGAGGGAACGGGAAGATTTAGATATAAATAAGTGAAGTCAACCCTTTTCTGGTGCTGAAACCCAGTTGGCATCATTATGTCTCACCAACATGGACTTCTCAATTTGGGAGTTAGTGGAGTCCTTGAAACTCATCACTGCAGCAGTCATGGATGATCATCTTCATCCACAGACGTTCGCCTTATTAAAACTCACTTTGAGGGATGTTTGACTGAGGGAAATGGAATTCGATGATTTCCACACCCTACAAATATGATGAATGCGAGTACAGAAAAAAAGAATTCAAAGGGTTTGATAATTGATTGATTTTCGATTACAAAAAGAGAAGATATTCTTCTGGAAAAAATAGGCAAGGAATTCTTGCTATTCAAAGCTTTCATAGGGTTGGATGAGATTATATTGAAATTGTTTTTGCATGAAATCCCATAATAAAGTCATGCTAATATTCCTAATCCGTTAAATTTATTCGAATTATCTATTCATTCATCAACGTATCTATTGATACATCGAGATAGTCAAATTTAAATGAGGTTGGAGATAGAATAAGGTTTTGTTCTTACTACTAATAATTGATTCTCAGGATTTTGATAAGAGCTCATATACTTCACATGGAAAAACGTTACAACTCGATCAAGATCTTAAAAATGGAAAAATAAGAATCTACAGGTAGGAAGACAAGGTGGGGGATGTAGAGCACAGTTTTAATTATAATAGTTATTTTTTACTGTAATCTAGTAAATACTATAATTCATTTCATTTAATAATTTATTTTTTGGCAAAATACATTGGACTACTAAATGGATAAAACACAGACAATAATTATTGTCCAAAACGTCTTATTTCCAGATTTTGTTTGATATTCCAAATTGTCCACAATATCCACTTTCACTATACTCACAAATTTCAACTTTTGAAAATAAAATAAAACTATATTTACTGTACTAGGCTTTATTATTTTACTGTATATGTACTGTATGAGAGCACTTGTAATTTATGTAAATCATAAATTATCTTATTCATCATGAATTATGGTTTTAAACTTCTTCATTCTATGACATATTAAAGTATTTCCATATTTCATAGAATTATCAAATTGTAAAACCGAACTCAGATAAGATGTCATTTATTTATTCTATTAATGAAGATGATTTGCATACTTCATCAATGTCTTACTTTATCTGCACGCTTTCTTAATTAGACTCAGTAAGATTTGATCCGTGAATCATTAAAAAGTCATAGACATATCTAGTTACCGCCTGAAACGAAGGTTCGGATCATATCAGTCATCATATCTGACCCTTATTACGTCACCTCTATCCCACTAATATGTCATTACACTTCCTTTCATCTTCATGTTGCATTATCTACATCCCTCTTTGCATCCCCCACATGAATCCAGGGGCGTTCTTGTGTCACAAATTCAATTTTCTGGGTCTTATACTTTTTAGCACCCCTCAAATTTTGTATCCAGGGTAAGCCAGCACCCTACCCCGTGGTTGGCAGATGCTCTGTCATTAGTGGCTTGCAGAAAAAGACGGATATGATGCGAACCAAAATGTGGAAGACTAACAATATTATCTTTGAAAAATTCAGAAAGTATTTTCGTAATTAAACTGTAAGGTATCTTACAGAATGGGAGCTGGATTTGAAACAACACTGCTATTTTTATCTTTGACTGTAGACAGTTCATAGCTTGATATCAATTCTAATTGTCAGTTTGATCGTCTACAGCTGATCACTCTAACGATCGGACTGTCAGTTGACAGCTATTTTGGACTGCCGGCTCCCCCATCCACTTACAGTTTTCGACTGTCATAGTTCGGACTGTCAGACTAATAAAACTTGCGACTGGCGAATGATGGTTTTCAATAAACAGGTGATGCTACGCTTGAAGAGTAGATTGACAGTGTTTTAGAAATGAAGGTACAAAACGAAATATATATAGGGTATGTCTATAGTCAACTTATTTTTTCATTCTTACCCAAACATACACAGTACAAACAAAATTAAATAATTTATACGATAACAACAGTAACAAAAATAACAATAATGACTATAATAAGATGATAATCTAGGAATTGTGATGCAAAAATTGGCGAGAATATTGTAGGCTAAGCTTCTCCAACTATGGTTGAGAAAAATAAGGAAATAAGGAAAAATTTGAAGAGGTTGATGAGAAAGGGGAAAAAGAGGAAGACAGAACAAGATAGCATTATGAAATCATGAACATCGCATTAAATATATTAATATTGATTTTTAATGTATGATGAAAGCATTCTCTGCTATGTAAATCCGAATTCTAGTGAGATGTGAAAGTGTTGTTGATTGGTATTGGTAATAATAACCGGTAATACTTAGCCTATTGGTAATCTTTTTTTTTGGAATAAGTTTGTACATTTTCAATCCTAGAAAGAAGATAAGATACAGAGAAAGATGTCGGGCCATACTCATACTCAACCCTCGATTCCAGTTCGACTACAGGTCCCCGGAGAGTCGCGCACTGCAACGCTACCTGATGGACAAACGAACGACAGTCGCGCGATAAAGTAATCTCAGTGACGCGACACGTCGTGATGACGAGGGGTTTGGATTCCAGGGGGGAAGGAAATAACCCCCTTCAACCATTAATAGTGGGTGAAACGGGGTGGGGGGTGTAAACACCCCTCCATCACCCATCAATTATGACAGGCGCCTCTCAAAATTTCGATTAAAATTTCAACGCCGCGCATTAGTGTCGGTGTACCCTGGAGACCAAGCGCATCAAAGGGCCGGTATAGTTTGTACAAGTAAACAAGGTATTCTGGAAATATAGGAAAATGACTACAGCTCGGTCAATATTTGTTCAAAAGTTTTCAATTTGGTCAAAAATTGTGATAAACATTCTGATCTACAGTTTGAGATCAAATTTATAAATTTTGAATCAATATTTATTGAGCTGCAGTCATTTTTCCATCTTGCCTTAATGTCTTCTTTGCTTGGACAGACTATAGTGTACACTTCAAGCCCGCGGGCCATCTCTTCATTGAGAGGGGGGAATTTCAAGCCACAATATACATACGCACGAAATATATACACATATACATAGCGTAGATATAAATGAAAACGCGTGCGATTTTAACACTCACATCTCAACGCGTGTAACGAATGAGCTGTCATTCTTGGTCAATGTCACTCATCCAGTTTGTTCACCCTCTGGAGTTCAAAGTTTTGATAGATGGGTACTTGGAGTTGGAGTCGATGTGGGTGTAACATTGTTAAAAATTTGAAGAGATGTTTTGTAGTGTAGTGGAATTTCATGTGAAAAACATTTATATTCAAAGTTATGAGAATACAACTGTAAGTTTTGAAGAGTTAGCCATGAATTTCATCCTGAAATATGCATGTGGTAAAACATTTACATCCAGAGGGTTACTTCCTCAATGGGCTTCAGATCTTGTTGAAATGAGATTCCTTGGATTTTTTCATGTGGTGTTCTTCTTCAATGTTGTGTTGTGATTAGGCCTATTTATTTGAGGAGAGTGAAATCATTTGTAAAGGAGGCAACTAGTCATTCATATAGATCTATCATATGTCACTTTAAATAGTTACTTTAAGTAGTTGGATTATGATTTCACGTGAACAGAACACGTAATGTGAAAACGTAAGTGATATTATTAAGGAAATCAACGTGATTCCTTTCTTCTTATTTCACTCAATTTATATTTTCAAAACATTTTTCATTGATAAATCCATGGGACGATGTTATTTTATTGAACAAATTTCGAAATTTTCCTCAATATTTGATTTGGAATTAGAAACTATATTGTTGGTTCTAGAAAACAGATAGAAGCAGACACACAATGTTAATGAATTTATGTTCAGTGATAAATCGCTTCAATTAGATCGTCTGTGTTTTCACCCTTCATTGTAATCTCTCAAATGAATTAATAAATAAATTTATTACTGTTTTTCATTTCAAATGTTGATCTCAGTACCCTTAAACAGTAATAAAATAGCCCTGAGATAATGGAAACATTTATTACTATTTATACACAAATTGTTAATTTTAATTGAAGTACAATTTGTTAAATTCTAACTTATCACTTTTCTCGCTAAAACTTTTCACTGATTCCCATGAAAAAATTCTATTTCACTCAATATCAGCAGCAAGAAAAGACTAAAATAGTATTATATTTTACTAGAATAACATTCTGGAAAAGGACAGAAATACCATGTGTTTGGACAAGTTCAAAGGGCTGGAAACGTACATCTACAACTCTGCCTTGTGTGGCTCTAGAGTGCACCCCAGGCTATTGGATCCGATGCTATCGGGATCAAGATAAGGAGTCCCTCAGTCAGCCCACGTCCCCCCCCTCACTATCAACGCTCCGTCGCTTATTTCAGGAGGCGTTAAATTTTGAAATGGTCCGTCGCGATAGCATCTTCGGCGCTGATTGAGGGGCGTTATTTTGCCGCGCGTTTTTTCTCTAATCTTACGCACGCGTATGGGCTAGCACACGCTGACAAGTTCAAAGGCGTTCAAATTGCAA
Source organism: Sogatella furcifera (assembly GCA_017141385.1). Classification (NCBI taxonomy): domain Eukaryota; kingdom Metazoa; phylum Arthropoda; class Insecta; order Hemiptera; family Delphacidae; genus Sogatella; species Sogatella furcifera. Next base: position 19,115,066 of record CM029556.1, read on the forward strand.
TTGAATGAAAGGGCGTGATGGCGTGTAGCTCAACAATTAGTTGGGAATTTGTAGTTTTTGAATTGCTATTATAATTGAATGAGCGAGCGATCACAGGATTATTAATTTGTTTGTATTTGAAGAAGTTATTTGAAAATAGAATCAAAATTTCTCTGTATAGTAACTATAGAATCTATAGTAACTATATATTGTTGAATGGGTGCGAGTATGGCAGAGAATCGAGTAATTATGAAAACACTGATAATCATTTGAAATGAAAATCTTCATTCGATCCATTCATACTACATGAAACACGTAGAATTCGATCAACCAGTCATTATTGAAGAAATACCTTCCCCCGCTTTTCCGTTACTTGTGAATACAGTAATTCTTTCTCTGTAGTTTATTTTCTTCTTTTCCATATTTAAGAACGTTTGTGATATCCTAACTATTGAATTACATGAACTTGACTTGAACATAAGTCCTTATTCAAGGAGGATTATGGATCTAATCGAGGGTCATATTTTTAAAGAATTGAATTTCAAATAAATACAATGATCGTAAATAATTAACAGGATTGAAAACTATTCTGTGGATGAGAAAGACTCAGATTACAGTAACGAGAGTAGCCTGTACAAGTTTGTTGAGAGCTTCATGAATTTGAATATTATTGGTTCAATATTTGAAGATTCTCACCTAAGTATAGGCTACCTATAATATTGAGAAGTCAATCGATTCATTTCCAAAGCTAACCATTCACTGATCCACATAAATCTACTCGCCTTTCAACTGTTTTATTGTTCAAATCACAACTCTCACAATCAACAAAAGCTGACTACTAAACTATCCTATAGTAGCATGTTGCTTTCCACCAAGTAAAAGAACACTGTAAACACTGGTGGCTCGTGCCCACGAAATAGGTGAAGTGCTGTTCAGTGAAAGATACGGGCACTTCGCCTGTTCCGTGGGTACGAGCCGCCAGTGCTGGAAACACTGATATTCACACTGATATCAACAACACTTAAATATCACTGATATTTGACAACATTTGCAGTCCTGAGATATCATATTCATCTTAAATACTCAAATACAATGAATTTTGGACATCGTGCAACTCGAGAGTACCAACAAATATAGGTATGACGTCTATTTAGATGAAAACAAGCATTAAATGTGAACATAATACTATAATACATACATGTATGTCCAGAGAATACCGTCAGATAGGCTATAGGCGTCATGTCAGATGGACACAAGCATTTAATATACATATATAATATGTGTGTTCATGCCAATGCCCTGTTGTCTTATTAGCAGGGAGGCGCATGAGTGAGCAACCACCCCTCCCCCTCCACTCATAAACCCATGGCATCAAAATATACAACAATCCCCCCTTCCCTCGGACCAAGCATCCCCTCAAATCTATCCCCAATTCACCCTTGGGCGATATGCTTACAAGGCATTGTGAGAGACCATTGAAGTGTCATTAGGTTCACCCCCCCCCCTCCATGGTATAACCTCCCTACTGGCCTCTTCAAAGCATATCCTAATACAAGGGATCTGACAGCAATCGAGGCAACCAACGCAGACGGTTTCTTCCAGATTTCGGAAAATGATTGGCTTGTGTTGGTTCGAGGAATTATTTTGGGTTTGAGAAATTGTATCCAGAAAATGAAAGAGTATATTCCAGAAACATGAAAAGTACTCCAGAAGGCGTTTATTAGAATAATTTCTTATAAAAATAGACGCACGCATACCTCTGAACTATTCAAAACTTTTAATATATTGCCAATCAGAAATCTATACATTTATAAAGCCTTAAAAATATGTTTTGATGAAACTGCTGGCAAAAAGATTCCGGAGTATCAGAAAGTCTTTCGTAACAGCTTGAATGTTATTGTGCCAAAACCTAATTTGACCGCATTTAAAAAATTCTACTTATTCCTGACTCCAAGATGTTTTAATTGCCTGCCGTTGAATATCAAGGAATGTGTAGTGAAAAACAATTTTCTTAGATTATTACGTTCACACTTGTTAATGGAGGATGATGTGGAAAGTTATCTTAATACAATTGTTTAAGAAATTTTTCCCTTATACCTTATTATTTTACTTGTATTATGTTCGACTATTTGTTTTTTTTTAATTTAGCATTTTTTGTAAAATACTCTGGTTCTGTCACTGTTTCGGAAACCTATTATGTTTGTAAATACTGTATTTAAATTCAATCATTCAAATTAGACGCTATTTTTAATTTGTAATCCAGGCCACGGTTTGTGTCTTGAGTGAGAATCTATGAAATGTGAATTTTTTTGTAAAAAATGTAAATGTAAATTAAATGTTTCTCCCACACAGGTATTTTACCTTGGGCTTTATTTGCTCCAATGATCTTTTATGCGTTAGTCCATGTGATTTTGTATTTTGTACTGTATATATTTTATGTGTGTTATATTATTTTGGACAAAAAAAAAATCAAATTCAATTCAAAAAAGTATTGATGAAATGTGAAGGTATCAAATACAGCTGTTTGAATGTCTTGATAATTATTATGTATCTTCATGTAGACTCCATTTATAGTATTTATGTTTACAATAGAATTCTGGTTTTTCATCTTCCTTATATTTTCTCCTTTTTCCTGCGTAAGGTAGGTCCCAGCCTCTTGAGGAAGGGAGAGGTATGATAATTGAAATATTATTCTAGGATGATATGAATATTGATCTGGAAGTATTCTATCGTTAATTTTCTTCCAAAATCACACAATTTGAATATTATTCATTCAAAGCTCGATGATAACAATGGAAATCACAATCAATAATATGACGTTTCATTTCATGAATTTGGTAACAGCTTTATAGATACAACTCGAAGCATGAAATTATAGTATGTGCATCAAGATTCAAGTTTTGAATGAATCGGAATTAAAAATAGAGTTGTAGGCCTACTGTAATTGATTAATTACGTAAAAATCTCACAACATTTTTGGAATCAGTACACATATTTTAAATATTACGACTCACTACCCCATGAGAGCCAAAAATTCTAGAAATTATCATGAATACGCAGCTAATTCAAGATCAAGTAACTAGTTGAATTTTGGTGTTATTTAAAATTGACAATTTCAAGAAGTATGGAAATAACCAGAATTATGGAAAAGTACCACAACAAATTGATGGTTACTCGACAATCTCTACTATAAATTTGAATCTTATTCGATTAATTCAACAACTCCAGTTCATTAGTAAGTACGACATAGTGAAAATCAACAGATTGTTGAGCGTCAGAATACGGTACATAATTCAGCAGCCCATAAAGCATAAATAATTCGATGACAAATTATCTATGCACGACCAATTTTTTAGTGCCTATTTAGCAATGATTGTTGTTTGGAATCAAGTGAGGGGAGGTCAAGAAAGGGGGCGTAAAATTATGAAGAGAGGGAGAGAGTAAATATTGAAAAAAGCGTGAAGGAGAGATAGAGATGATCGAGAGGGTAGAGTAAAAATTGCACAAAGCACAAAGGTGTGGGTACAATGCGATCACTAAGTAGCAATAATAGAATGAGACCAGTGGGGGGTCCGGTTTCACCCCCCAATTGATATACACCCTGCTAATTTGTCTTTGCATCGAGGCGAGTTTGGCCTGAGGCAAACACCTCTATTCTTTGGCACTTGGTGGGGGGCCTGTGGAGCCCCCAGGGTAAACAGTGCCACCGGGAAATCCTCGATGTGTGCATAGGCAACCTCATCAATCGCCTACACTTGATGAACAGAGTCGCTAACTACAGGGGTCGTTGGTTATCGGTAGATTCTGTAGTTTTTCGACACTTTTTTTTAGAGACAGGAGTGTGCATAGTAGGAGAATATTCATATAAATGTTTTTACTTTTAAATATTCCATAAAATAGGAATAGCTATTTTTCGATATCATTTTCACATAAAACTTTCTTTCAGCTATATAATACAAAAATGTAGAGTACTTTATGATAAAAAATGTAGAAAATAATACTTTTAAAGTCATAAAAAAGGGTATTTGATCTTCTCATTTCATCTATCAATGTAGATGTAGAATGTATTCTACACTTTTAGATATAATAATTATGTGTAGAGCTAGAGCATGCTCTACACATAATTATTGTATCTAAATCCCATCACTAATATTGATGAAATAAATGTAGAATGATATTTTCTATTTCAGTATGTATTCAAGGAATTTTGTTCCTTGAAAATTTTACAATTACATCTTATTCTTACTTCGTTGATCAATGAATGGACAAAAAATCGTAGAACCACTGATACGAATACTACAAGGTTATAATAACATTGTGAATACTGTAAGTGAATTTTCAAACTATGTAGGCTACTATAGAAATCACTGACTTCCTTTTTTTAGTGTACAGTACATATAAAATTGACAGTTGAGTAGATTGAAGCAACTCACCCTCAGGAGCTGTCAGTTGTTAACATTATCATTCTTCTTCCCGTCATTAGAAACATTTAATTCAAGAGAGGGGGAATCTATGCACCTCCTGAAAAACAATTGAAATAATTAGTAACTTCATAATTCAAATTCGAAAAATTCAATTCAAAATTTCAATGTCACATTTTATTCCTGTTGTAAGTTACCTAGGTCAATGACTTTAACCATAGCCTCCTATTAGGCTGAGGCCGCACTGCCGATGGGTAGAGCCTGGAGGGCGGAGGGTAGTTGGTAAATCTATAGAACATACACACCATCAACAGTAGTACATCGTATGAATGGTATGACGTCATTCTGTTTTTTGAGGTTATGTTGTCCATATTTAAGAATTTCAAGATGGCGGCTGAACACATACCATTCTCACGATGTATTACTGTGGATGGTGTGTATGTTCTATAGATTTACCAACTACCCTCCACCGTCCAGGCTCTACCCACCGGCAGTGCGGCCTCAGCCTAAGAGTAAGCTATGCTTTCATCGAACAGTATCAATAATTAGAGAATTTACCAATTATGAACATATGAGTGAATAAATGGAATTCAGAAGATGTGGATTCATGAGATAAATGAATAGTTAATCTAGAAAAATATAAGAGTTAGCCAGATTGAAATAGATCAACTACGTCTATTTAGAAAATATCTAAATATCATAAGTATTTGGTACTGAACTACCAAACCTTGAGGCGAAAAAATTGAAGCCAAAGAAATCATTCCATCAACCAATACCCCAAAACGACAAGAGCGAATAGGATAAAAAAACGTTAGATTGGCAAAGTGGATGACCAGCACATGTGAGGCTTCGATGAGGGTTTTATTGTTTCTTTATTGGTCCCAGCACTTCTTTATTTCGAGGGTGAGGCGCAATAAACGTTGTGGCAGACTGCGATCAGTTATAGCCCCGGGCTGTGCATAGTCATCCACAAAAGAATCATGAAAGAATAAAAAGAATAATGGGAGGAGAGAAAGAATAATGGCCTACAATTGAGTTTCAGCGGAGACCTCTTGTCAGATCACCGTGAGGAATTGCATTGATAAACATAATAATGGGGACTGGTGAAGTGAGCCAATACAGTACGATTGTTGAGGATTGCCTGGAGGCGATATTTGATTGACGAGGTGGTGACAATATCATTGAGAGTGGGACTCTGTCATCTAAATGGAATTGTACGGATTTTTTCTCATTTGATAAGATTTCCTTGTGGGCTCCAACGTACTTAAAGGTAGAGCGTAATCTATTGGTTAATTTTTTTTTTCAATTTGTTATTATCATGAGAAAAACCAATCGTCGGTCATCATTATATTATATTGATGAATTATTTTCCAATGAAAGTATGAATAATCCTGCTGAAATCGATTATATCATTATGTTTTTGTTATTTGATTTTAAATATTCTGTGAACAAAATCGTCCTGTGAACAATAAGGGAATTATAATTATTTTAGAATCTCATTCAAAAAATAGAATTGTGAAATAAAAGTGAAGAGTAATTATTTCAGAAGCTCATTCATGAAATAGAATTGTAGAATAAAAGTAAAGATACATAGCCTACACCATACAGGTTGACTACTTAACATTGGAATATCTAATTTCTGATTTGAATCGGTGTATATAAAACCATAGACTAACAATACAGAATATGTAGAATATATATCTACGATAAAACGAATTATCTATTTTCGTAACCATTTTGAAGTGAGTAGGCTATTGCAATTTAAAAAATCAATGTTATAGTTTTGGTTCAATCAAGAAATTATTCTTCAATTGTGAATTAGCTCCATTTGTCCGTAATCAAACTGTAAATGAAATAAAAAATAGGCCTACAGCGATAAGTCCAGAAATAAATGGTCATTAACTTACGTGTAAAGGAAATGGATAAATGAGTGGAGGACTTATCAGCTGTGTTCATTGGAATATTGGATATATATTTCATAATTTATAATTATTTGAATTAAATTTGTGAATGTATAATATTATATGAATATCTAACAAATATTTGAATCATTGGGAAACATTTCAATAAATCAATGATATAGGTAATCAACATTTCTGTTATCATTCTTCATCAATCTCTTAGTAGATTAACAAAGTAATGTTAAACTCCTCATATGAACAAACTCATGTCGAACCCTTACAAAACCATCTCGAACTTTCATAAGAACCTCCCCATATCTGAACGTGATAGCAGGCTGACGCGCTATTTTAAGCGCTTCTTAAAAACAGCGGAAAATCGAATACGTGACCACAGAGTGACTGAAAAAAATAAGAAGAAAAGTGGAATGAAATGAAAAAGGGAGGTTATCCAGCAAGCCAGCGGTGACATCCCCTCTGCGGTGGATGACAGCTGTCAAAACTGTTCAAAAATCTTAACGAAGCAAAAATTTTCTCGTTTTTTCCACCCCGGAAGAAAAAACTCCCAACTCCCGCCGCGGTTTAAAGTGGGGTTTCCACACCAAGGCGCTATTAAGGGTCACTTGTTTTCGAAAAACGATGCCGATATTTTGGACCCTTTCCAGGGCTGCGGTTCGATTCCGTGATCCCCTCGTCGCCCGACTCTCACCTCGGGGATTTTTGTCGCTTAAGGGAATTCTCGGCCACCATGCAGATCAACCCTAACCGCGTGTTGGCATAAAATGCTGTCATTTAGATATTTTATTGACTGTTGAGAATCTGCTGTGTGTGTTGAGCCATCGAGTTTGTTGAACTTACTCAGTTGATGGTAGTCACTTTTTTATAGACATTAATGGATGATGCAGATTTACATGATTTTTTTGTTTGAGTTGTAGCATAGACTGATAACGGAATGGGAAGTCAATAAGTCAATACTAGGAAGATAGAAGTCGTCGAAAAGAATAGAATTCGATTCAGAGGCATGGAAAATTATAAGAGGGGATTATTGTAATATTTGAATTATTCTAGTCTACTTTATTTTTTGTACAAACAATCGCCCATCATTATCTTCAGGCCTGTTTCCTTCTTCTATCATATACTGTAATATTATTTTTATGTTTTTCACTTTTATGTTCTCTTCCCTCGATCACTTCCATCATTATTCGAATTCAACTATTTTTCATTTTCATCTGAATAATTTCCATATGCTTCTATTCACTTATACATCATTCTTTTCATCTCTTCCAATTATTTCCCATTTCTTCCACAGTTTGATCTTCCTCTTATTACTATCTTTCTACAACAATTTCTTTCTAGCCTCCTCATTTTCCCCACCTTCTCCTTTACTTCCTTTCTCTTATTGGTTTCTTTCTTATCTTCAGCATCATTCTCACTATTAATGTGCTACTATTCTCATTCTTCTCTATGTTCTCTTCTTCTCTCTGCTCTCTTCCCTCTTTTCCTCCAACTTCATCTTCTGTTCATCTCTTCTGTTCATCTCTTCAGTATCACACTCATTTTGCAGCAACTCTTCCAATCATAGTTTTCTCAATTTCTCCAAGTTTTCATATCTTCTTTCCTCCTTTACGTTTTCTGCTATCCTTTCTACTTTTTTCCTTTATCCTCATCTTCTCCCTCTTCTTTCTTCTTCATCTTTCACTTTTTCCTGCTTCCCTTCTTCTTTTTCCTTTGGTTTGCAGGCCTGACAGTGAGGTTCTTACAAGGGGTAGCCAGCAGCAGGCCGGCTATGGACCCACCTATTTAATATTCCGCCGTCGTCTTCCGTTCGTATTGATTGCAAGCCGAGTGAGCAGGAAGGAGACTTGCCAACGAAGGAAATGGGAAGAGGAGGGATGAGGAGAAGAGGTGGAGAGAGGAGGAGTGAGAGGGTGGATGGTTTCTTAGAGGGTGTTCAGTGGTGAGCAGACTAAGGAAACCAACATCCAGCTATGTGAAGCTATGCTATTCTGGGTTTCTTGTGCCATGGAAGTTTTCGTTGGCTGATTCAGTGATGTGTTTTGCTGAGAATGCACTATTTTTCAGATTATTCTTTGATAAATTTGAGAATTTTGTTGGTTGAGAATGTTTTTATCTTAGAATGATAATGAATATTATTTGAAGAATACAGGTTTCAGGAATAAAAAGTTGAAATTCGGATTATAGTAGTAATTTCAGACTTCGGTAAATTTTACTCAAATAAGCTTCGTTGTAGGTTTGTAGCATATTCCAAAATTTGGGTATGAGACCAATCTTACTCAAATCCTGATTGAGAATTCAATTGCTTTTCAAGTCATTATTACTTCTGGTCCAGATTCAAAGACCTGAAAAATTCTTAGGGCATGGAAAATCAATTTCTGAATTGAAAAATAAATGAATCAACTACTGTAACGAGGAATGAAAATTTATCATTAGAACTATCACAAATATATGACTGTTACACTCCTAATAAGTTTTATGTAAATGTTCAATGTTCCTGTATTGATACTGAAAATAAAGAATCAAATAATTCTTGATACTGGCACATTTCTGTAGATTTTTTCAAACGTAAGAATATTATCTTGAAATGAATATTAGCACACAATATATGATTTTGGAGTTCGGTTTCAAATAAGAAATGAGATTGTTTTTAACAGCCTGTTTCGTTCAATAGTATAAGCGAGTTCCAAAACACTCATGCTGGATTTCAGTACATTATTATCACACATCGATATACAAATACTACTTTTGATACTAGTTTGTTTGTTTTTTTTATGAGGGTGAAGCCCACATAAGCTCATAGGCTTGTGCGTGGGTAATGAAATGGATGATAGATGACGACTACTTTTTAGGTAGTCGGGACCGACGGCTTATCGTCTCCTCCGAAAGACGGGGTGGTCGTATATTTGATTTGATTTGATATGTGATTGTGCTGTGGTCAAAAATTGTTCTCCGCTTGGGATTCGAACCAGGGTCCACCTGGTTATCAGACCGGCGCTTTATCACTCCTCCAACGAGCCACCCAAACTCCAACGATACTCAATGAAGCATCAAGCTTCAAAGCAAATAATAACTTAAATGATAGTAGCCGTATGAAGTGCGTAGAATAGTAGAATAGTAGAATAGAAAGATGTCGATAAAATTTGTCTCTCAAAAAGTCATCAATGTACATTTTCAAAGGATTCCAAGTGTGCTTCATTCAACGGTAGTGAAGTTGAAGACAGAAGCCAGCATAGCAGAAGGTACTCTCTTCATGAGCACGTGTCTACAATTTCAAGATAACAGAAGTTCCGGAGAATAATGCTGTAAAACGAACCATCAAAAGGAGTGGTCTCCACTCTATAGAAATTAGGCAACGCAATTTTGTTCTTAAACCGTGAAGCAACGCATGAATGGAAGCACCAATCGAGAGGAAGCAATAATAAAAGTTTGATTTTTCACGTTTTGTTTTCTTTTTGTTCCTCTTCTCTTCCTCTTTTTGTATTGTTTTTGATGTCTTCAAACCAAGTTTCGTCACGAGTATTACTCCTCGCATATTCGGCTATGATCTGTCAAGTAAAGAAGACATTCTGGCAAGTTGAAAAAATGACTCCAGCTTGGTCAATGTTGGTTCAAAAATTATAAATTTGAACTGAAATTGTAGATCAGAATGTTTCCTACAATTTAAGATCAGATATATAATTTTTTAACCAATATTGAGCGAGTTGGAGTCATTTTCCTATCTTGCTAGAATGTCTTCTTTGCTTGGACAGGCTACAAACAAATTCGCCGACGTTTACGGAACGTAACGAAACCGTCAAACTGAATAAAATTGATTCGTCTGGTATCTAATGTACTTCGATTAACGTGCGGTTGATACGGGCTGCGGTCACTTTTGGTTGCGGTTGATAGAAGAAGAAAAAAGTACATAAATGTAGAGATTGAAGTAAGAAGAAGACAGAGGAAGTGAAGAGGAGTGAAAAATAAAACATGTGTGGGTGTGGTGTGCCGAATTTCATCTATCGTGAAGGTTACCGTGTCTTCTTCTTTTACGCCCACATTGAACTATTTCTCGCTCTTTATTCAAAAATTATTCTCCTTTGCGGAACAACTTTGAGTGAAGACGTTTTCCTGAGATTTCCTGTCATGAAAAAATTAGTTGGGAATCTAATCTTTGTTGATATAACTTGGATCATGTGCTGTGATATAAGTAGACTTGATAGACAGTATAGATATTTCCATTTTCAACCTTATCAATTTGGAGTTTTAATAGATCACCCCTCGAAAATTGGTAGGCCCGAACGCAGAACAAAATGATATTGTTCTGATTGGTCCCAAAATGATATTGCTGATCTAAGGCCGGTATTACACGATAATAGTTCTATGATCATAGTTGATCATATGGAAAGAGATGAATATACGAAATCATATTTTTGTCTCTTTCCATATGATCAACTATGATCATAGAAATATTATCGTGTAATACCTGCCTAAGACTTATCCCAGTTTGAATTTTTTTGTTGATTATAGTCGAGACTCAATCTGATTATCACATTATAATTCGATGATATAAAGATTATAATTTCATGTATCCAGTTGTATTTCATTAAGTTATGAATTGTTTTTGATGATGTCTTGATTGTATTAAATTTCATCTAGTCTATATGTATACCATTCTGTTTTATTGAGGCCTACTATAAGATTCTTGTTATATTGATTCAATACTTTTCTTTTGCTTATTTTTGCAGAGCATCAGTTTACTTGGAAGTACATGAGTTTATGTGTAAAAGTTATGAACTGAACTAAAAAAGCATAATCTTTACACTTTCATCAAAGATGTTGTGGAACATTTGTTTTCACTTACCTTAAATCATAATCTATTTAGTATATTCATCAATGTTGTTTCATAATAATGAAGAATATTGTGATGATCTTCTATTGCATACTTTCTTCCAAATTCCCCAATCTAAAACTTTCACAACATTCATGATGCACTCAGTTCCTTTTGCAGATGCTGTTTGTCGCCCACAGACTGTTTGTCTCACACCTGCTAGCATGCAGCTTAAAATTTGGAGCGAGCAGAAAAGGTCGGCGAGTCTCAACGGGGTCGCCGTTCCGTGTTTCTGCTGACAACGGGCTTTGGACGATGGGTTCCGGGCGGGAGGGAGTGGGGGGAGATCACAAAGGTCGAGTATCTGATGAGAGGAGGGGGTTTGCGAGTGAACACTACGCTCTAGAATACCCTTGGGTTTTTAGATATGCGACTTGCTCCCAAATATTCCCATTCTCCCGAGTGGAATTCCCAATTCTTTTTTCCTCCTTTTCGAACTTGCAAACTAATGCAAACCATTTAGATCCCCCCTCATCCCCTCCTGGAAAAGGGGTTCCACCAACATCGTCTATTCCCTCCTGAACCCCTTTCTATTTCCAAGTTTGCAACACTCTTTCGATTCTAATTTCGCTACGGATTATATGCGCGCGAAGTTACTTTTTCTGTTTGCTGTTCTTTTTTTCTCACTGGAACTCCTTTTCACAAGTAATATTCCACCTTACAACATTGGCAAGGACCGTGTTTTCAGCCAGTGTCGGTGCGAAATCGAAATGGAAGTAATGGTTATCCTTGATTAAAATGAAATTCCCCTTCTTTTCCTCTTTGTTTCTTCCAATGAAGGCAGTTCTTTGTTCAGATAATGAGAACATGAACTTGTTATTCGTTACAGGATTGTCTTCTGGAGCTATTGTGAAATTCAATTGCATAACATAAATTCATAAAAGATAATATTATAATACTTAAAAGTAATTTTGACCTCATAATACTGTTAAGTGGATTTCTATGATAAGTGTAGTGACTCATTCAATTTCATTATAGACCTACTTGTATATTTCATTATATACTCCTACTGGGTGGTGTATATAATCGATTCTATTTCATACTCATACCTCATTTATTGATAAGACATTATGGGGTCACGATAGAGTACGAGGGCAGAACAATAAAATCTCATAAAATCCGATCGAGTTCAATTTTGAAATTTGTTCATGAATGAAGTTAATCCATACATAATTGATCAAAATTGTTTATTATACCTTAACTTTCTTTTTTACCTCAACGGAAATACTCTTTACACAGGTCCTGAAGTTATTTAAATCAAAGTATCATTCTTCTGAATAAGAACGATAGTAGGTATTTCTTGGGAAAAATATTTCTAGTATTCAATAAACATGAGATTTTAAATATAAGGATTGATTGAATTTGTTCTCCCAAACTTCAATGTTTCTATAAGAGACTGCAAAAGCTTGAATGTTTCGCAACAATAATTACAATCCTGAACACAATAGATAAATTACCACAACATACAACAATTAATTCTCTGCTAACATTCCATTTGGGTGTTGGAAGAGAATCTTTCCCAAGCTCGAATTAACGTTCATTGTAGATCACTATCGCCATACCAGTAATTGCACAGACACATACTTTACTATTTTGGTTTTATTTGACTTATCTTCTACACTAAAATTCAACAGTATAGAACTGTGTGTTAACACTTTTCCTACTGAAATTTTTTTTACCGAATTCAGTTCTATCTATAGTTTTTATTGGGTTTTCGAATAAATTATTGTTATAACTATCCAGCGGTACTTGACTGCAATATCTGATAATACTTCTATATTCTCATTAATATCTCCAATCAAAACCGAACTATCAATACTAATAAATGCCTACTGGAGCAACTTACGATCAAGATTTCTCCCTAACATAGGGTCTTACCACTACACCAGTCAAATCAAAAATTTATGTAGCGCTGCGAGGTATATCAACCCTGAAATTTAAGTGACGCCTGCCTAACATTTTTCAGCTACCATCTAATAATTGTTTTTGCCAGCATACAATAATCCCATCTAAATACCTTTTAGTAATCAAGGCAACTGGTGCTGCATGTAATAGGCGCCTGACGGTGTGTGCGGGTGCGTGTGCTAGAATCGATTACAAAATCGATACCCCGAGGATACAATCGACTATTCGGTCCATCTTCCAACAAAGATGGCGGCCAGATGGGATTTATAGTTACAATCATGTTTTTTCTACCGGCTGTCACATGTCTGCTAGCAACAGGTAGCTTGGGCCACAATTCAAGCCCTGAGGGTGCTCTTCATTTTATAAAAGGAAATAAGAAATTATTATTGGGCCATAGCTCTATAGTAAGGGATTAAAGGCACCATGCTGACTGAACCACTAAATGGGTTTGAGAAAAATCTGGCCTATCTTGGTGTACATTTTCCAACTATGGTTTGTATTCTGTTCTATTATTTCATTTGAATTCGGAAAAAATAAAAATAAAATTTTTAAATCCTGCAAGAGAATTGGTTCAAACAGACATTGAACATCAAAGAAACTTTTATAGATAGCCTTTCAGTATATACTTCTTTTTGAGCAAACTGAATAAGCTCAAATGATTTCATGTCTAAATGGAAGTGGTTCCATTTCAATTTTGGATTTTTTTTTGCAACGATCGTGTCAATTAAGTAATCAGACTACTCAAATCTATTGCTTCCTCTCACAGAGGTTTTCAATTTCTTATTTTGTCATTCATTAATACATACTGTATATGGCGGTTTATCTGCATATTATGTGATGATTTGAAAAAGTCTACAATCTGGGTTTGAATAAAAAAATTTGAGTTTAAAATTTGTGTTGACTCGTTCTCCAACTGATGAAAATGAGGATCAAGACTTGAAAGTTGGGTTTGAATAGGAATGAACAATGAATTGTCTATAAGGCTACCACTGATGCAACAATAGTATTGTTAATTATAGGCCAATGCACTAATAGAATAATGAAAGTGTACCTTTTTTATTTTATTGTAATGTATTGCGTTCTACGTTCTGTTTTCCCAGTGTTCAATAATCACATCGGTAGCCGTACAATCACTTTTGTAAGACTTCAATAAGTTCATAATTGATAACTTATAGAGATAAGTTAAAAATGAGAACAAAAAATCATTATATTATCATATGTTTCCAGTGTTCCAAGCAATCAATGCTCCACAGGAAGCAAGTAACAAGACACCTATTATATACTGAATCGATCACATACTTCTTTCAATTTTCACTTTATTTATTTTGGTACTAAATCTTGTGCCAAAATTGGAAATGGCAGACCATCACAAGCACGAATAATGACGTCGACTCTTTACAACTATAAAAAGCCGGCCAAACCAAAGATTTATCACCGCACAGCTTTCAGAAGAATAGAGATAAAAAAAGGAAATATGATGTCTGTAGGGAGAAAGATGCTTCCGAAGATCGGACTCAGATTCTGGATAAATTCCTTTCTGACATATTCTTGATTCACAACCTCTTGATCTCCGTTCTGGTATAGTCTGTACAAGCAAAGAAGACATTCTGATAAGATGGTAAAATTACTACAGCTCAATAAATATTGGTTCAAAAATTATAAATTTGGTCTCAAATTGTAGAAAAAGTTCCGATCTACAGTTTAATACCAGAATGTTTGATTTTTGAACGATTGTTGACCGAGCTGGAGCTATCTTCCGATCTTGCCAGAATGTCTTCTTTGCTCAACTAGATTTTTCTCGACGCAGGCCTAGTGAAAAAAATAAAAAGGAATGGGATGAAGAGAGAAAGAGAGAGATTGAGAAAGGATGAGAAGGAGTAGGACAGAGAGAGAAGTAAGAAAAAGATGAGAAAAATCATCTCCATCGACCAAGAATAATGGGATGGACAAAGGATCCTTGAAAAACTACCCCATAAATCTGGTATGAATTAGATGACGATCGCAAAGATTATTTATTGTACTGAAGAGGGATGATGCTTCACATAATTTGGTACACTCGATCATAAGTTTGTTATTCTGTTGCAAAAGGTTTCTCTGTTCGGATTCATGTTTCCGATTGAGTTTTTAAAATTATGTTACAGACACTATAGTTTTTTGGGAATATTTTAACAATTCAATGGATTGAATGCAAGAGTGTCAGTTGCCTTCTACAATAATCAGAATAAAGGGGTAATATATGAGTAGCTTGTTAGAGGAAGTGATAACGCGCTTGTTTGATTACCAGCTTGATCCTGGTTCTAATCTTGACTGGGGAACAATTCTTTGACCACAGCACAATCACATAAATACGGCCACCCCTTCTTTCGATTGAGACAAACCGTTGGTCCCGAACTCCCGATTACCTAAAAAGTAGGCGTCATCTCTCATCGCAAACAATTATTTATCTAATAAATCACGCACAAGCCTAAGTTCTCAAGTGAGCTTTACCCAACCCAAAGAAAACAAACAAAACAGACGTATGATATCCTTGTGATTACAGTATGATTGTGATTTAACTACGCTAATAAAGGATTCTAGTTATTATTATTCATTTAGCGTATGGCTTTTCATAGTGGGGAGACCCAAGGATTGTTCCACTTCGCCATATAACCTCATTTCCCACAAATGGGAGCATGGAGAACCATGTGAGTTATAGGTCTTTCAAAACAGTTATTTTAAAACAGAAGTTTTATTTCAAAATCTTGTTCACTATTAAAACTATAATACATTCCACGAAATCACTACACCATGGCTAAAAATATTAGATTTTGTCAAGAAATTTATAGCAGTATTACACTCAGTTAGAACGCACAAGGAGCAGACAAAACCGCCTAATGTTTTGTCGTCAGCTATAATTATCACACTAGACGGTCTCAATCACTCAACTTCTAAACACAAACTTCCAAATCTTCCTTCTCGAAATCAATCAATGAGGAAGTCTGTTCTAGGGTCTTATTGCACCATGTTGAAGTTTCCCTGAGCAATTACAATGATTTAACACTAATACCCACCTAAACAGTCAATCAATGGAGATCTTGGGCCTGGTTATTGTTGAGATGTGGCAAGCTCCAAGACAAAGACAAGATTCAGTGCACAATTTGCATGCATAAGGCGGGACTTTGTCAAAGTCAGACTGTTTTGACTAATTAGTGGCAGAGCATCATGTTGCCACGGTCCTCCCCCTACATTGATTAACTACAGATTAACCCCATCTGCCTGGGCCGATGCCTTATTGCATACATCCTGGACCCTAGGTCTATAGTCTGTCCAAGCAAAGAAGACATCCCGGCAAGATGGGAAAATGTCTCCAGCTCGGTCAATACTGGTTCAAAAATTATGCATTTGTTTCCAAATTGTAGACCAGAATGTTCACTACAATTTGAGACCAAATAAATGATTTTAGAATCACTTTTGACCGAACTGGAATCATTTTACTATCTTGCCAGAATGTTTTCTTCGCTTGGACAGATTGTATGAAGAAGGCCATCCCTCAATCCGCCAATCACTGCAACACATCACTATGATGCTCGCAGGTACATTGGCTTGTCTTGAGGCTCATGTTGATCCATTGTACCTAATTAAGATGGGGGTTCTGGTGAGAATGGAAGACGATGGCCTACTCTGAGCAACCAGTGAAGTTCAATTTGAGCTATAGCTTGGGAGTTCTATCTAAGCTATCTTATCCTTAAAATCATGTTGATGACAGTTCAGGCAAGCCAAAACAAATAGATAGGCAAGTGTATTCATGTCTGGAGTGTAAAATACTCAACTTGAACTTGTTTTGATGACTGCCAAAAATTTATTGGAAAATTTTGTCTATTCCACTATTATATCATTGCAGTACACGTCCCATGTTTTATAAATAATATTGTTACACAATGAATATTATTGTGCGGAATACAGAAACCTCTACAAAAAGATAATTTGTGCAATATTAGAATAATTATTGATCCATACATCCGACAAATAGTTTATTGATGGCTAACAAATGAATTTTCTCAATGAATATTTATTCATCTACTTAATAAAACACATGAAGAGTCTCACGTCGGAATTTTTTGGCATTGTTCATTGTACGGAACATCTCTCATAATGAATCAATTCAATTTTCCCTGTTGAATTTACATGTCAACTCAGGCTTGAGCTACTACTATGCATATCAGAATATTCACTTTGGTGAAACAATAGATGTTCCATTCCTCACCATCATGAGTGTTGGAAATATTTCTTAAGTATTTCTTAGTTTAGGCAGTGAATATAAAGTATATCTCTCCATACTCTCTAGTTTAGAGATCAACATGTTGTTCTATTCTAAACTCCTAGGTAGTAAGTCTATCGACAAAAAATATGATAATAACGTCGTTTATAGTCAAGCTGGTCATAATACAGTCACAATTTAGTAACAGCAGTTAGTTGATGAAGTGAGGTGTTAAAAAGGAGATACGAGCGACAGAAGACAGTAACGAAGAGAGATAGAAAGAGAAGGAAAAGAGAAGAGATAAAGGAAGGGAAGAAAGAAAGAGTGACGAGGTGAGAGAGGAATAAAAAGAGGAATAAGGTGAGAGAGAAAGAAAAAAGATAGTTTTCGTGTTGTATTGATGAAATAGTCGGTACCACTGAACAACTGAAGCCAGATGGAAAGAGCTCCTGTGTACATGTAAAATTAAAACGGACTCATTACAATTGGAATGTTAATAAGGTGGCATAAATCAATGGAGAGTCAGGGGTGTGGCATCGGCTGGAATATTTTGCTCCTGGGGATTTGATTTTCATCTTCTTCATCTCATTTTGTTTGGTATTTTTTATTATGTATCTTGTCCCATTCGTTCTCCACCACCGTTTCACCTTACTCTTTCTTACTCTTCCATTTTCCGTCCTTCTCAGCAATCTTCTATTTTTGACTACCCGTTGTTATTCGAGTTCTATCTCTATTGGACAGACAACATTAATTTTATCATTTTTTATCGTAAGAAAGAGCCAAAAAGATGCAACTAAAGAAGTGTATTTCAAAAAAAAAATAACCTAGGTACTGTACCAATATAGTTCGGTAGAATTCTTGGTTCTTCTTAAATGTGGCACGAGGGATGAATATCGAAAAATCTAATGATTTTCAGACGATTCGAATTGAATTATTCAAATCAATCATGGCATGATGTAGCAAATATTCAAAAGTAGCGAATGATCTAGTTCAAATCAAACTTTTCAATTGTGTTTGTCTTTACCAGAAATATAGAATTGGAGAAGAACTTTCCCATTTCGGATTCATCTTAAAAATAATATGAGTCACGTTGTAATTCGTTTGGGAGCTTCAGGGACTTAAAATATTTCATTGAAATAAACTTTTATGTAAGTATTCTCAGTTATTAAGATTTAACGATGAGCCTATCTCCAATGATGATAAGAGATTCTCATAGAAGTTGATAGATTGTACATAAACTAATATGTTAAACTGATATGAACGTAATAAACTGAATATTAAGTCTCTTTGATGTTACTTCAACTAGTCAGGATATCTCCAATAAAATTATTGACTGATAAATGTATGAACACTATTACATGAAAAGTATCTATAGAACATTTTTGTAGTTCATTAGATCCATATAAATACGTATAATACTACTATAGGCCTACTCCAACCCGCCATACATGAAGGTATTTTTTGTAGTACTTATTTTTTTTAGTAACTTTTCCTCAGCTACCATTGTTCCTGCTTCTCCTCTCTCGCACCACCCATGATCCTCAGTCCACATCCTCCCTTTGTTCTTTCTTTTTCCCCCTTCCCCTTTGTTCCGTTTTATATTCCCAGTCTCTTTCCGGCTATCTTCGACATTTATCTTTCTTGTTTGTTTTCTTTTTTCCTTTGCTTTGAGGCTGGCGGGCGCTTTTACTCAAAAGGCAGCGCGGCGGAACTTGGTAGTACTTTATTATCAGACTAAGCTAAGAAAAACTACAAAAAGCACAAACAGCATGCAAAAAACGGACGTATTGAGGTTTGTGAGATGCTATAAATGTATTTGCGTTGATGGTAGATAACTGCGGTTTCGATTGTGAGTCTTATGAGATTATAAGATAGCCATTCTGAGAAAACAATATGTACCAATGAAGTCTTCGATCTTCTATCAAAGCCGAAAAAATGGAAAGTCGGTGAGATTTTCAATGGAAAATATAGGGACTGATACTGTATTATTCTCATTTCCGTTTTGCATATATCATGTGTCATTTGAACTTTGAAATAATTCAAATCGAAGTACCCTTTTTTCAAATATTTCTATTTTTCACAACATATATAGGCGTTCTAAAGCATTTGAAAATGGCTCTAGAGCGCCGAAACATATTGCGAAAAATGAAAATATTTTGAAAAAGGGTACTTCGATTTGAATTATTTTAAAGTTTAAATAAATACAGTAGCCCTATACTAAGAGAAAATGAGTTAGTATCATGTGTCATGTCCACTTTTTTCTATGAATTTATGATTTTTGTAGAAGAGTATTGATTCAAAACATACCACAATACACCAAAATCATATTGTATGATGATTCAATTTGATATTCTATAAATATTATTGAGGTGGCCTGAACAATTAGGAGAAGTAATTTTCCAAAAGCGTTTGTGGTTGTTTAAATTTTTGAAATAATAGTTAATTTAATAGAATAATAAGATGGATAACCATGGATTAAACTGTTGTCACCGCCATGGAAAATAGATTAATTTAGGTTGAAATCTAATAAAAATCTATATAGAATCTCATATTCCTTCCTTAATCACTACTTTCTTGACTCCCAAACCTTTCGTTCATCTTATCTGACATATCATGGTTATGTCACATTCGATTCCATTTACATTACCTTCCATTCTTCCTATTTTCTCTATCCTTTTCTCTATTTTCTCTATCACACTCTCCCTTTTCCTCTCTCTCACTGTCTCTCTTTCTCTCTCAATGGCAGATCATTGGAGGCGTGTCCGTCACACTCAGCTGGGCGCTTCGTGGAGGAAAAAAGAAAACCCAAAGGAAAGCAATCCTTCATTCTTTATGATAGAAAAGGACGAAACATGCAAACAGAAAAACACGAAAAGAATGCGTAGCAATGCGCCGAGAGAAGCGAGCTCAATTAGTAGCTCAGTAGGGGGGAGGGGGATAAATCAAAATATAAAAAAACTTTAAACGTTCTACCTTTTTGGACAGAGCAGCTTTGAACTGGCTGGCTGGCTGGTTCCAAAGCAGAAATGATTGCCTGACATTTTTGTCCAATGAGATTGGAGTAAACAACACGTTTGATTGTGATAGAACATGGTGCAAGACACGTGGAATCTTCACATTTGAAAAATATTATTAGGTGAATACTAGAGTCCGGTGTAAGGAATGTTCAGAAGTTCAGATATAAGGTTTTTCAACCTGTGTTTTCAACCGATAAGTTCACTTCTTTCTGTAAAATGAATAAATAAAATAAATAAATAAAAAGAAGATACTGTTTTCATAGTAGTTTGAGTTGAAAAATTATTGAATTGAGCCAAAATTATTAACTTTTGCTACAGTGTACTTCGATGAAAAAATGTGATAGATCTAGTTTGTTCTGAGTCATCATTTTTCGATAGCCTACGTATAAAATAAGTCTTGATAATCAAAATTTGGGAGACGAACCGGCTTAGTAGGTCCCTTTCTGCTTTCTGAAAAGTAGAAAGTTGGTTCAACATTAATTATTATTCTATATTTGACTATTTATTATCTATATTCAACTCTTCTTGATCAATCGAACTGATACATTACTTGAGCTGTGTTACAATCCTTTCAGAATATTATTCAATCAAATATTAACAGAATCAGCATCTTTCCAACATTGTAGCAATTCATGGCCGTTTCTTTCGAACTTGTAAAGTGACTGCATTATTAGTTCCAAAACCTTCTGGTGATTTGAGGTAGAATAAAAGAACTAATCAGGTCATTAAGTGGATTCATGGTTGATGTGATCCAGTAAATCATCGATTTCATCAAATCTTTTTCTCCAGTCTTCCACTGTGGAGAGCCAGAATACTGTATTTTTAACCTGAAATAGATCTTCTCAGCTCATGAGATAAACTATTTCGAAGTCTCATAGAATTATCTGTAAAGATTTATTTTTAGCACAGTAAATGTGTCTAAACGATTACAGACATATTTTTCTGCTACCTGTTTTCAAGGTGAAATTCACAACAATAAGTTCAAGGCTGCTATAATACGCAATAAGTGATCTCATATGGGCAATAAACTCCCACACACTTCTTGCATAACAACCTTACTTACTGGTTTCTTACACTCGTATATTATTTATATCACATAAAATGTAATGATTTTATGGTAGTTAGAGGTGATTGAAGGTGATATACAGAAGTGAGCCTGGATAAGGCTTACTATTATAACATAAACAATAGAGTTTTTAAAATGGTGAAGAAATAGAGTTGAGAAATGTTATTGTTATAATCTAGTTTAGGCCTGATTTCAAATGTCAAAATACACAAACGAATAATACAACTAATAGTCTAACAATGAACGAAGAAAACAAGTGGGTGAGACAATCAAAATTGATTCAATTTACAGGTTCATTATTAAAAGGTAGAAGTAATCATAGTCGGAATAGTCGAATAGTAAAAGACTGGTGACAAAAATTTGACAATTCAATGAGATGATCTATCTCATCTTATCTATTCTGATGCAGTTCGTGAAGCAAATGATGAAATAATGTTAGAGAAAGATAACATTGTTCGAAATGAAGAGCGAAGAAGTGTTCATCTAGTCAGCTGATTCATTCGCCAATTCCTCTCACCTTCAGGTGACTGACCTGTTTTGGACCCAATTTTGCACCAACAGTGATGAACAATCAGCTGATCTCTCCTTATAAGCATTATGTTATGATCCTGGATTGAAATGTATATTGTCTAGATGTTTTTCTATACATACCTGCATTGATAACCAGGAATCTTCTCAACTCACATTCCCGCCCTTTTTTCGCGCGCTTTTCAAAACTAACCTAACCTCACTTTCCACAATGCACACGCGGGTATCGATCATGTCGGTAATCGATAGTCGAAAGGTGTCGATGTTAGAAACTTATCGATAACAAGTGAACTGTCGCGTTTTGGGTGGAAATGCGGTTGATAAGAGGTTAAATTGAAGGTTTTTGTAGGAAATGCAGCGGTTTCGGTGAAAGGCGTAGGTGTGCTCGAACAGAAGGCCGAGGGAACACTGACACTGACTCGCCCGGGATGCAGATATCGAGGCCCCAGCCATGGCTAGGAAACAGCCTTTGCATGTTAAAAAGGACTTGTGTATGCAAAAGTATGAATGAGATAGTAGCGTCGCAGACGAGACTACGGTACCCGGCTGGCTGCATTAGCAATTGTAATAAGGCGTGACAGAGAGCGTTTGCAAGTCTCCCCTGAGTCTGACAAGGATGAGAAATCCTCCCGCTGACTGATACAACACACAAACTTAGCTTGGTCATGGTTTCCAGCTCTAGTATAATATGCGGGTCAATGGAGCATACACATATATTATTTAATCGATTTTTCCCACTGCTTTCTGTTTTATTTATCTCCACGCACTCAGGAAGTCGGAATAAAATCTGTTGGATCACTCATGCTGCCTTTTCGGATACCTTCTTTTAATCAAGTTTATGAGTACTTCAACCTTTAGATACCTCTATAGATAATCTTGATCAACTCCAAATTCCTTATCGATTACACCTCTAGGAATAGTAAGAAATAGGTAAGGAATAAGCCATTGTTTCCCAAGTCTGAATAAATATGAGCAGCCTATGTCTTCTAATGGTGGGGAGACTCTCACGGGTAGGTTCCAGTTCGCCAAAGTGTACTTGGCCACATAATGGTCAGTCATCCAAGAGTAGTACACAGTGTTCGTGACTAAGAAACCACCCTTACCGAGTGGCCAAATCAGAGATAGTAGTATCAAGACATCTTAAGTGAGTAGAGGAGTATCAATATTCATTGTAAATAGACTTGAATGGAAGAAGGTGTTCTCGATTTAGTTATTTACTAATTGATGAATTCAAATTAAGATTACGACCACATTGGTCAAGTCGACTTGATCAAGTCGATGCGTCGTTTGATTCAATAGTAAATGTCTGTCTATATTTATAAAAGTTGATAATTGAAATGAATGAGAGTGGGTTTATCAACTAGTGGAACGACTTTAACCAAATTATTGAATCAAAACCCATCTATGCTTCAACATCATTAAAGTGATTCGACTTGTGAGGTTACATTTTAGTTTGAATTCACCAATCAGTCTACCATCGTCCAGGAAGATTCCTTGGAACTAAGATCATAATCAATTTGTGAAGTATCTCTTCATAATCAATCCATTAGATAATCCATATAGGAAACCTAGGAAAATTCTCAGCAACATAATGAGATCATCATTAAATTATAAAATTTCGATAAGTAATAGAAGTGAGTGTACAAGAATGAATAATGGCAAACGATTACTTGTCTAATGGGTATTTATCATAATCATAGATAGATAAATACGAAATATCACAAAATTATTGCTTATTCAAAAGCATTGTCTCCACTTTATTTTGGGCTTAGACCAACTTAGTATACACCACTGGCGGCTCGTACCCACGGAACAGGTGAAGTGCTGTACAGTAAAAGATACGGGCACTTCATCTGTTTCGTTGGTACGAGCCGCCAGTGGTATACACTATACATTCTTTATAATATTTGAACTATCTAAGCCTTTGATGCTTAGGCCATTCTATTAATGTAAAATGGACACAAATGATTCTTTGCTGAAATATCATTATTGACCCTTGAATAAATTAATTGAATTTATAAGTTCCTTCGTCAATTTTTGAGGGTTCGAAGAGATGAATATGAGAAACAGTCACATCTGGTAATAAACTAACATTTCTTTCAGTGTTCCAAGACATAAGATGAAATCTACATTCAAATAGGGGATCATATCAGTAGCTGACAAAAGAAATCCAATTGATAAGACTGAAAAATAACTTGCTTGCGTAATGGAAGTCTCCATAGATGGAATAAGGGTTTGAATTATTACGCTCGCAAAGATATTGTTCGCCATATCGGGACAGGCTGACAGTAGGGCGAGGTATCGGATAGATATTGGGGAAGAAAAATCAGAATTATCCTATGGAAGACACTGTTAGTAAGGCGGAATTTTCGATAAGAATGACACAAGTCGTGGGTCTGTGAAATTATTGTGTCTGAGGGGATCAGACACACTCCATCAAACCTGTATCTCGAGTCGTATGCAGGCTAATCTTCACTCTCATATTTCTTACCGAGTATTCCCAATATGCAGAGTGTCATGCGAGACTTATTATCAGTATTTACCCTCTTTATAAGACTGTTTCGATAGGATGTTCGATTCTGATTGGAATCTTCTTGTTATCTTGACTTTGTGAGACTGAAAATCTGGTAATAAGTTTGATAATAATCATGTTAGATAACATTTTTTCCTGGGAATGAGTAAACAATGAATGAACTTTTCTTTATAAAATATTAATTTTGTAATTGATAAATGAAATAAAAAAATCAAATACCTTTTTTTAAAACTTTAAAAGTATTATTCTCCACAGACTTGCTTCGAGCTTAAGCTCATTCCCAAAGTGACTAGAATAATACTAATTTTATTTATCAATTATTTTAAATTGCCCTAAGTTTAAAGTTCAGTTTTCAATTAATTTTGTAATTTGATAGCTCTCTATTGAAATATTATTACTTTCACAATTACAATCTCTAACCCCAGCTCCTACTTATCATTAGTCTACTTGTGATTCCTTCATCAATTCAGACTTATTTATCATTGTTATCCATTATTGTTGATAATAATTTGTTCAGTATGGAAACCGTTGAATACGTGGAAAAATGTAGATGGGAAAAAGATTTAAGACTAACTTGCGGGAAACAGATGCAGAAGAGAGGACGAGGAAACAAAAAGAGAATGAAACTAATACTAAGAGAATATAACTAATAGATTAAAATGGAATACGAGGAGACGTTGAACTAATAATATGGATGAAGGAGTAGATTGAGCGATAGATGTCCTGATAATTATAGATGATAGCAAAATCTTAGAAGAAAGAAGAAGATTGCTACTGATTTGCTAGAAAACTCAGAATTGGATCCTATGCAGAAATCAATACGGTACCTATCAGGCTGAGGCCGCACTGCCGGTGAGTAGAGCCTGGAGTGTGGAGGGTAGTTGGTAAATCTATAGAACATACACGCCATCCACAGTAATACATCGTATGAATGGTATGTGTTCAGCCGTCATCTTGAAATTCTTAAATATGGACAACATAAACTCGAAAAACAGAATGACGTCATACCATTCATACGATGTATTACTGTTGATGGTGTGTATGTTCTATAGATTTACCAACTACCCTCCACCCTCCACGCTCTACCCACCGGCAGTGCGGCCTCAGCCTCACATCAATCCCTGTGAAATTCATTTTCAAAGAATAAATCTAAAATTGAACATCAACCATCATAATACCCATCATTATAAACAGATAGATCGATGGATAAAATTAGGTAAATCAAAAAGTAATATTTGAACTTGAGAGTTCAAAAAAGGGTATTTGATTTTCTTCATTATATCTATCAATTATTTTAGAGAGCCCTATGTTTAAAGTTTAATTTCCAAACAGATAGATCATTAAGAAAAACTCATCATATATAATACAAATACCATATCCCTGCAAAAATCATTGTCAAAAATATATCCAAAAACAAACATCAATAACACCACCTTGCACGGGGGGAAGAATCACTCAACACAACCGACATTAACCCTCAATTTCACATTTTAAACTTTTCGAAAACTTAATGGACTGAGTGTTCAATTAAGCCTTCGTCAATCAAAGTGGCCCTTCTTCATTCTGTTTAGTGCTGCAACCTCGTCCTAGGGTGTTTAAGTGGGGAGATGAACACACGGTGCCTCATCACATCGCCCCTCTCACTCACTCTTCAACAATTCCTCATTTTCTGTCCTTTTTTATTCTGTCTCCCCGAGTCATACATCTCCCCAACTCCTCATTAACTCTCAGTCTCTCTTTACTTTGTCTCCCCAGATCATACCTATAACAAAATCTCCAACTCTCTTCCTCAATCACTCTTTCTCTTTCTCTTCTCTCTCCCTCTTTCTCCTTCTTTTTCTCTTCCTCTCTCTCTTCTCATCTATCATTTCTTCTCTTTAATCCTCTCCTCTTCCTATCTTTCTTTTTCCTCTATCCTTCCTTTACTTCTCTTCTCTTTGTAACTGGTGAATTTCACCTCCCACAAACTATCTTTCTCATCTATCATTACTTTACTCTCTCTCTCTTCTCTTTCTACCTATCTTTCTCCTCCATCCTTCGTATACTTTTCTTCTCTTTCTAACTATCTTCCTCCTTTAACCTTCTTATACTTCTCGTCTCTTTCTACCTATCTTCCTCCTCTATCCCACCTATACTTATTTTCTCTTCTCTTTCTACCCATCTTTCCTTACTCTGTTCCCAGCCTATCTTTCCCTTGATCTGGTCTCACTCTGTTTTTACCCTTATTCTCTTCCTACCCATAAACTTCTTCTATCCTTCCTATACTTCCTATTCTCTTCTTTCTCTACTTTCCTTTCTACTTTTCTTCCTCCTATATTCTCCGCATTCTCTCTCCTCCTTCCATTTATCTATCCTTCCTACACTTTTTTCCTAGTTTCAACCCTCTCTGTCACCCTTCATCAATTCCTCATCCATCCTTCTTCATCCTGCCTCCCTGCTTGGCATAATCTGCATTATGGTGGCTGAATCATCGCTTTTAATGCGTTCTTCAAACATAGGCCTACTATCTGCATACTCCACACCCGGCACCCCTCCATTCACGGATCGGGCATTTCTATGCACATAAACAGGTTTAAACTATTGCAGGCTGAGCCCTACTGTCAATACTTCGGGGAGGGGGGAGTATTGATGCGCGGTGATGGTTGTTGATGGAAGGATGGGTCTGAACCTTATGAATTACGTATTTCGTACCATGTTTCAGATTAATAGAGTTTATTTAAACCTGTTATTTGATAGTACTGTACAGTATTCATTCCCGAATAATGTTGATTGACAAAAACTGTTATTCTTTTTGTCATCATCCTAAATTTTATTTCAATCAATATTCAAATATTTACACTATTTGCTGCCTCAATTACCTTGATGCTTTGATTATTTTTCTCAGTCAATGAATTTGATATCACATGTACGATGGATTGTATTGCATTGTATCTACATGTACGAGTTGGAGAGCTCGAGAAAATTTTTGTGGAATTTTTATGGAATTGGCTTTAAGTTTTCAAATAGGATTCACCATTCAATTGACTTTTCCACTGATATGCGAGGAATCTGTCTTATAAGTAAGCTACTCTTTTGTTATTTTACTTGTTATTCAATTGTTATAATGTTATGAAATATTTTGTTGTTTATCTCGCAAAATATTTGCCCCAATATATGAGTAAATAAACTGTCTCACGTTTCAATGTAATATAATAACGTTAAGAATTTGATAAACTGTTACAGCAATCGGAAAATGTATTGTCCTCAGAAAAGTTCATCCCTGTATTCTTTCTATGTGAATTATATTGTATGAAATGTAGGAAATATTCAAATAAAAGTAAATTCGAATTTTGCGGTGAAATGGATGGAATAGACGAACAAATTGCTTGGTAAAATGATATCAAAGTTGGCACCAAACTAATCTGCTTTCAAATACGAGTGAGACAGAGAACCAAGAATAGCTGATGTCCTCTATCTCTCCAGCGACCACTCAATACACAAAATTATTATATTATGTGGTGGTTGGTCTGTCCACATCATGTCGATTGTGTCCGGTGTTGTAGCCCTCTCCAGTGACCCCTGGAGAGTCGCCCCGACCGGAGTGACTGTTCCAGAGTGACCGTCCCAGAGTGACCCCGACCGCAGTGACCGTCCCAGTTTCAGCGGGTGCTCGTTAGTCCCGCACCGGACTTACCTGTCATCAAAGTCCGATACCATATAAAGTAGCGCGTCCGAACTAAGCACGGATCAAGGTCCAGATAACGAAAGACTTTTTTCTTAATTGAGGTGCCAGGAGACACTGCTGCAGTAGGTTCGATTCTTCTTCAAATCAAGTGGAAAAAGGAGAAAACAACCCAACTGCTACCGGTTTACCTTATTGGATGAACTACTTTCGGTCGGTGGACAATTCGATCACAGATGGGAGGGAGAGGGAGAAGAGAGATCTCTCATTCTATTCTATTTTCAGTTATAATATGGAATGTTCAAAGTATAAAAGGATTGTTGAGGAATTATGAGAACACAAAAAAGTTATTGAAATTTAAAGGATTGTTAAGAGATTGTGAGAATACAAAAGAGTTATTGAAGTTTTGAAGATTGTTGAGAGATTGTGCAAGTACGAAACAAATAATTGAGAAAGAAACAAAATTCAAAAAAGTGCTTGAAAGTACGACTTTATCATCATTACTCAACAGTGAATAATATTATTATTTGAAAGGATGAGATTTTAGAAACAAATTGAAGTGGGGAGTCCTTATTCATATTTCACTCTGTAGCCTATTGTGCATAGCTTTCAAAGTTCGGCGGTTCGTCTTACAATTTGCTCCCTAATTCCTGGTATAATCAATTACTTGATCTTGATCTAAATTATCTTCTGATAAACTGAAAAACTTCAATAGATAACAACCAAACTTATACATATACAATGATAGCTCTGTGATCAAATCAACCTGTCGAATTTGGAATTTTCAAAAAGTTCCTTAAAATCTAAATTCCGTTGTAAAGTACAGAAATCCATCCATAGACGTCAATGGAGATTCCAAACAACATTAGAAAGCAACTACGAATACGAACATTCTCTGCCATCCAAGAATACCACCAAAAACGTAATGCTAAAATTCAAATTCTAGAGACTCACCGTATATGTCCACTCATAAGCCGTAAAAAAAGGTTTCATCGACCCTTCATCCACATTTATAACACTAAGCGGTCGCCTTTATTCATTGAAGACAATTGCTGCGCTGACAAGATTGCTGGAATTATTCACTTTCAGAGATCATAAAACGTTTTAAACTCGTTAGATTCTCACCTTCTGCAGGTGAAATGGATGAATAATTAACCAATTTATTATACGAGTATAGTAATTCATTGATAGAAGTGGGAATGAGTTCCGTATTTCATTGATAAGAGTGGAAATTACTTGCCGTTTTTTTTCTGTTGTAGAAGCATATAGAGAAACATCGAATGGAATACTGTACAACTAAACATGTATGTAGTGAAAATGTTATAAACAAACCATTAAATTTAGCCTATACCCACTATTTTTTCAGGTTGTATTTTGGCTATCAGGGATAACATTTATAAATGCATATTTCACGCATATTAAAAGTTCCTAGTGAGTATAAATATTTTTATATGTATTATTCTAACTCTCAATTCGTCTTTGGAACAAATTTGTATAATTTGTTCATATGTGTGAACTTATAGAGACTGTATAGTGTATAATCTGATCATGCATACTTTATGTGATGCAGTTCTTCATTATCCAGATTCAATAAAGTTCCCAATACTGTAAATTTTGAGTTTCTTCTCTGTTCAATTCAAAGTTAAATGATTATTTTTCAACCTATTTGATTTTCAGACAAATATCTCGTGAAATTCCCTAATCAAGTTAACAAATTAAATGAATTATTAATGTTTATAAATGTTTATCAGCATTCCAGGCAAAAGTTTCCGACCCAGCATTCAGAATCCCATTGGCCGAATCATGTTCAAATCCATAATTTTTTCTTGATCTTTCAAAACACAAATAATTTATTGTTTGAATATGGGAGGATATCCTCTCACTTTTGTTCCTCCAAATTTTTACATGAGAATCAACTTTTTCAAACTACCTCAAAATTTTGGTCATGATTTTTTAAATTTGCACGTTGAATAAAAACAATAAGAAAAATGGATAATAATAATTTTGATACTTTACATCCAACTCACATCCTTATTATATTATTGTAATAAAATAATAGATGAATGAATAAATAAAATTGAAAATACTTGACTGTTGGCTAACACAGAGCAAGTCCCGTTACAACCAGCATATTTTATCAAAGAGGAGTGTACATTTGAGCGGCTTTTACATTGAGAGAACAAGTTTGTAGAAGCGAGTTGGGCTGTCCATTGAGACGACTCGACCATACTTTTGGCGTTACCGTATTTCAAGAGCTAATTAGATATATTGGCACCATTAATCGCTTTATCGATGGCTTAACGACCTTGCTCCCAACTCCTGGCTCGAGTTTCCTCTTAATATACGATCTTGAAACATATTTTTGCTCCGTTTTTATCTTATTTTCGGACGACTCCTTTCTAAACTGGCTTCTGGCTTGATGCAGGTGTATTTTGCACTTGTGTTAATGACAATACTCCGGCGTCAATGATGTTGACGTTTTAAAAAGATTAAAATTGGTTTGATTGATAAGTGGAGTTCATAATTCGTTAAATGTGATATTTGTTTAGTGAGTACGCTATTTCGAAAATAATATTGATGTTTTAATAGGTGGAATTCATAATTCGTTGAATGTGATATCTGTAAATTGTAAAACGCTATTCCAACAATTGTTGTGAAGTGTTATTATCATTATTATATCAGAAAGGTAAAAACAATTCTTCAAATTAAGTAGAAACTAAACATGCAGGAATACAATGTCGATTGAATGATGTGTTTTATATACTAATGATGTGTTTTATCTATATCTCTAAAAGCGAAATGGCACTGACTGACTGACTGATTCATTCATTCATTCATTCATCACCAGAACTAAAAATCCACTGAACCGAATGCGTTCAAATTTGGCAGGCATGTTCAGTTGGACGTTTAGACGCGCGCTAAGAACGGATTTTAGGAACATTTCAAGGATACGCCAAATATTTAAGTTTTTCTATAGTTTTTCGGCGTTTTCTCACTTTTTTAGAGAACCAATCGGTAGAAAATGTTGATATTTGGTAGGTAGGTTCAGATAAGGTCTAGAAATGTTGTGTTGAGATATTTTTAAATTCCGTTCAAGATTACGCCAGTAATCAGGTTTTTCAAATTTGTAGAAATATTGCGGGTTGCATATCTTCCGCCTTGATACTACCAATCCTTACTGTAAATTCAATGGTTCAGCGAGATTATAGATAAACTAATTTTGAAGATATTGAATCAAGTTTCAAACTATGTCCGATATAGTTTCCAAGGTCATATCAATTTAGCTCAATATCAGCGTTTTACTATTTTTCGGAATTTTCAGAGTTTTTCTTGGATTTTTCGAGAATAAATTGGTAGAAAATGTCGAAGTTTGGGGAACAGGTCCAGATTAGGTCTAGAAATGCTGTGTTCAATAAGTTTTGAATCCCTTCTGAACGGAATTTGCAGGCAAGCGAAGCGAGCCTGTTTGTCTCAGTTTACACTGACAGAGGTATGCAGGCGAGCGAAGCGAGTCTGTTTGACTTACTGACACTGCTGATACTGTCGGGGGTCCAGGGGCGGAGCCCCCTGGCTAGACGGTGAAGGCAAGCGAAGCGAGCCTGCCGGCTAGTATACTAATAATATTGTTGATAATAGTTATTATTATTTTATAACTAACTGCAACTTTGTATTCTTAATGCTGATAATAAGTGATATCAATATGACTCATACAGAATATACAATTTCATTTCATTAGGTTCAATTGTAATAAATCAGTATTCAACGATAATTCTTGGAATTACATTTTATAACTGGTATTAATTTATATTTGAATAGTAATAATTGGAAAACTCTTGAAATAATATTTGCATATAAATATGTATAGGATGGAATTTATGTATTTGGTGGAGGAAACGTGAGATTTTGATTGTAAACATTGCATTCATAATTATGCATGTAATGAATTCATATCAATTTGATTGTGCATTTCAAGTTCTTCCAGCTTTCAAGAGTCAACTTGCTCCACAAAACAGAACCAACTGAGAACCAACTTGAGAACTATCACATGATAACTTATTCTGGTATATACACAACAAGACAGAACATTCTAATTTTTTAAAAGTTGTTCTTGTGCATGATCTTGAGCATTTTTTGAGCAAGTGCTCAACCAGTGATCAGCAGCCGTATTCTGTTCTACATCTGTCACACTCATCTGAGGACACCTCCAGTCCTTTATTTATTAGCCAAGGACATGCGATAAGATGTAGGTTAATTAACATGGGAGATAACCGACCAGTGGATATTAATACAATTTTGGCCTGCTGCCATGTAAAACCTTTCAACTTGGCGACCAGTTTGAGCACTGATTAATTTCCATGCCCAAAGGCACGGTGCCGACGTCTCTAATGCACCTTCTATTTTCTCTTCTTTATTATTTTATTTGTTCTCTTTTCCTCTTTCTTTCTCTTCTTCATTTTCTTTCTGTTCTGCTTCCTCCTCCTCTTTTTACTCTTTCTTGTTCATCTTCTACTCCTCCAACTCCTCCTTCTTTATCTCAATCCGCCTTATCATTTTCTTCCTCCAATACTTCACCGTCATGCTCATATTCTACACCTCATTTTCTATTCTTCAATTGTGATATTCTTATCATCTTCTTCATTCATCAATTTCTACTAATTATTTCTCTTTGTTCTTATTTCTCCTCCTCCCGTTTTTTCCTTCTTTCTCCATTCAAATGTTTTGATGATTCTTCCTCTTTAATTTCCCAATAGTCTATTTCATAATGTTATTTTGTTGTGTAATTACAATGATAATAGTATCCTCTAATTTTTCCCCCTTACCATCTCCTTCTTCATCCTTTTCTCCTATCTTTCTTCTAAATTTTCATCTTTGCTCTTATTTCTCTACCTTCTCCTTTTTCCTTTTTCTCCATTCAAATGTTGTGATTCTCACATTCCAATTATTCAATAGTTTGTATTACAATAATATGATAATTTAATAGATATTATAATTATATTATCTTCTATCCCTTCTTCTTTCTAATCCTCTTTTTCCCATTCTTATTTATTCTCCATGTTTTCTTTTTATTCTTCCCTCTTTTTTCCTCATTTTTCCAATTTCCATTTTCTCCCTCTATTTTCTCTCCTTCTTCTTCTTCTTCTTTTTCCTCTCCTCCATCTCTACTTCCCTTCACTTCTTTCTCCTTCTCCTTTATCTCCTCCTCATCTTCCTTTCTGCAACCTTTTCTAATTCTTCTTTTTTTTGCTCTTCTTCGTCTTCTCCTCCTCCTTCTTCTTCTTGTTAGCGGTGATCGACAATATTCCCTGTCACCAGCATAAGCAGGTCGTTGTCACGTTGACCTCTCAGATTATTAGTAGAGTTGTAAGAGTTGCTTTCGATCTTAAATCGTTCAGCAGCAGAAGAGAACCTGTTGCTGGAAACGCTTTCAAATGTTTTGCTGCGGTGACCGCAAGCTCAATAGAGAAAGAGAGAGAGTGCCAAAAAGAGAGAGACTCACTTGGACAAACTGGTAAAATCGGGTTGGAGGTCAGGCTGAGCCTCAGGGTTATCACTGTTGGCGGATTGGTGATTGTTTGTATACAAAGTGTGTGGACTTTGATAAGCTGAAGTTGAATCAATTTGGAAAGTGGGCGAAGATTGTCATATGCTTCTTTTCCACTGATGCGGCTCGGAAATTGATAAGAAAATTTGATTCCACTTGAACTATTCTTTAACACACTTGAAGAATAGTTTGTCAAACGAAATATTTACTAGCAGTTCGTAATGGAAAACACAACAATTCGTTTGTAAGTGTATAATATGACGATTTGATGTGATCACACCCGAAGTATGAATTCCTACATGAAATAGTCTATTATTTCTGCAGTTACTTCATGACAAATTAATAATTATGATAAAAAATATCTACTAGATCCATTATCTTGTTTCAAACCAGCCGTCAATATACTTCAAACCTTTACGAACCAAATTTGCACTGCTCTGATGTGTGAGGGCATTAAAATATCCATTATAATGTATTTCAAATGAAGTAGTTCTCAGTTGAAGCTCCTCAATTAGGTTAAAGTGTTCAAATACTTGTGGACCAATCTTCTTAAGTGGCTAAGTTTGAAGTGATAAGAAATCGAAATTCATGCAAAATCTCCAATTTGAAATTTTGTAATACATATTAGTATTTTTATTCAATTACTAAATATTTCTCAATACTCCAAACTCACTTTGCTTATTTCTAAAACATCCTCAAGCCAAATAAATCTTGATACAATAAGGTGAATAAGTGAGAGCATGAATGTTGTCAATACCACAAATATTAGTTTATTTGAACCATACTCGAGTTCCAACACGTCTCGACATTATGCTTAGTTGATGCAAATTTGATGCATTCCAGTTTGGTTTCAAATAAACTAATTTTCGTGAAATTGATAACATTCATGCTCTCACTCATTCACCTTAGTATATTCAGATTTATTTGGCATGGTTTATCCCGCTTATTCACCTTATTATGAAGAAATCCCACAACACACCTGAAGGAAACGCAAATCCGAATATACTTAATAATATTTCGGTTGAATCAACCGTTCCCACCTACTGCCGGAGCCTACAGCTGCCTGCCAGTCCAGGCGAGGTTGTAGCGGCGAGCGAGACTCGAGACTCGAGAAGCAGTCGATGGTAGATAGAGAGAATGTGGTCGTGTCGAAAATAGAAATACAATCTGATAAAGACGACGAGTGGCTACTGTTTGAATACAAAGAGTCCGCCAACTCTTACAACGCGTCGCTGCATCTACATAGGTATACTACAACACTACAATAGGTATAAATACATGCTACAATACTTTAAACATAGATATAGTGATGTGGAACTGTATTTCACCCGGTTTCAGATTCACCTGCCTCTCCTGAGGTTATCTACATCACCGACATATTATTCATTCTTGCTGCTTGCTGCTTGGGCCAGTACACACAGTTTGTGCATTGTGCTACTACACTGTATGCTGTATATCTATTTTGGAGTAATGTATCATTGAGTTATACCTATGTTTAGTGAGCCTACCCACACGGTAAACGGAGTACGTTTGCATTGTGGCAGAGGACTGTATTTATTGTAACTATATTCATGACGTGGCAAAAAATTGTCGGAAACTATACTTTTACGTCTAAAAATCGAATAAACTAATGCTTTTTACACTATATAAAATATTTCTGATATTAATATATTTTATAAAAATATCAATAATGATATTAAAGTAGATTTTATGTAAAGCCTTGTAAACTATGGTAAAGTATTACCTGGTATAGTATCCTTACTATAGGATACCTTGACTATAGTAAGGTCCTTGATAGTAAAATATTATTGAATGATATAGAGCCTAGTTGAAGTATTTTTTCCAATTTATTATTATTCTAGGAATTACATTTTTATGGGTGAATAATCATTCCTGCTTCTCACTATTATCATCAAACATTATTGAACTGAGTACTTTTTTATACTCTGTGTCTGAAATAATAGTCAATAGCAAAGTATAGCGACATTATCCTAAATTTTTCAAAGTGAAAATTGTTATGTAAACTTTCATCATCTTTCATTCACCATGTAAACATCATTATTCATTCACTCATCATTACCTTTGGTTTAAATATTTGCTACCATGTCACAATAGTTGTAATGATGGAAAATATATATATAAATATGATTCATCAACGATCCAATATTCTATGTCTTGAATAACACGTATCTACATTTGAAGTATTTCAAGTTTCTGTATGTCATGACGATTCCTTCCGCAATATCTCTGGGAAAACTTCATTCTAGCATTCCTGTACATATTGAACTAAAAATAGGCCTACTAAAATACATGGTGGGGATGATGAGTAGGATGCACTGAGTAGGTAGGAACCACTGCGAATATAACGTTACTATACGAAAATTGAACTTTAAACTTGGGGCTATTTGAAATAATTGATAGTATGAAATGAAAAAATCAAATACCCTTATTTTAAAAACCTTCGAAAGTATTATTTTTCACAGACATGTTCCGAGCTTAAGCTCATTTTCAATGTGACCAGAATAATAATACTCTACAGTAATTAGAATAGAGTATTATTCTAGTCACATTGACAATGGGCTTAAGCTTGAAACATGTCTCTCTAGAGTAATTAGAATAGAAATTTTTTTGCTGCGAATGATGCCCACATAAGTATTCGAATTTACTTGTGCGTGGGTAATGGAATGTGCGAGGGTGATTTATGAGGTGCATAAACGACCATGCCTCTGGTGGGATTCGAACCCACGACCGGGTAGTGCTAGCGGACTGAAGGTTGTAACGCCCCAGACCACTCGGCCAACCCGGCCGGCTTAAACACTCAAGAGTAATTAGAATAGAATTAAACACTCAAAAGTAATCAGAATAGAGTTAACACTCAAGCTCAAGAGTAATAAGAATAGAATTGAACACTCAAGAGTGATTAGAATAGCCATGGCAAAATTATAACGCGTTAATCTTTTGTACTCTTTAAGTTTTTCTTAAATTAAAAAATGTTCGGTTTCCGATTAGTGATTTTGACTTGTGCTTTGGTGTTTTTGGACCTTCTAAATTGAAAATAACTCTTCTAAATCAAAATAGCTGTGAACATATTCAAGAACTACTACCATGTTTTCTACTAAACAAGGTTATGTCGGCGAGGTGGAACACCTTTTGGTCTCTCCACCAAATAAAGCCATATGCTAATAATGATAATTGAAATAGAGTATTATTTTAGTTGGAAATGGGCTTAAGCTCGAAACATGTCTGTGAAAAATAATACTTTCTAAGTTTTAAAACAAGCGTATTCGATTTTTCCATTCTAAACTATCGTTACTATACCCGTCTGGTTGTAATGAAATCTTTACTATTTCAGTTGATTATCACTCTGAAGAGTTACACTTTTCAATGTTCTTCCAACATTTCTCCCCATCTTATTGTATTGTATTCCTCACAACCCTTTCTTCATTCTAATACTATATATTTATTTGCCTCTCACTTTGTTCTTTCTCACCGGTGAGAAAGCGCGCCAACGTCGAATTCGGACACTTTTACGAGCGCAAGCTATACGTGACCTACGAGATCAAGACGTACTGAGCACAGAGGAGAAAAAAGATAAAGATACATAGAAGAAGGAAAAGAAGACGAGAGAAAGAAAAAGTGGAAGAAAACAATCATGTGACAAATTGTGAGGAAAAAGGAAGTCACGTTGGTCGACTTCCTGTAGACTACGATACAGAATGGTCCGGCTTTTCCAGGTTAGAACTGCGCATGCGCGCCTGATCTTGAGAATTTCTTGTATAACAATGGTGGTTCAAATCATCACACACATTGTGAGGTTATGTTGAATGGGCTCGAGTTTTCGGTTCACTCATGAAAATATCCCGGCCATTGTTCTATTCTGGATGTCTTGTGTAGATCAAGAAAAAGTGAAATAAAATGAAAGCAATGGTTGGGAGGAGGGAAAGAAGAACAGTAAAGTCGAGAAGAAGGAGAATAAAATGAAAGAAATGAGATTAAGGAGGAGAAGAAGAACAATAAACTCTTTGTCCGACAATGGACGTCTTCACATTCAATGTGGAAGTGTATTAATCCATTTGACCAACATTTTAGTGTCAAACGTGCAGCATGGTACTTCCATTCTGGTCACAGAGGATGGTTTATAGGTTGAAAGTGATAGAACGTGGGAAAGTTAAAAATTACTTTTCTAAACCGTTGACCAGAACAACAACAATATCAACTGCTCGATAGACAAAAAATTGAGACTACTTTCAAAAGTGGTGCATGGATTTGTAGCATATTATGGGTTTTTCCTAAAACAATCATTTATTGCATACATGAAGTCCAAGTCCCATTACATAAGTTCTGATACTTATAAAAATATTGGAAATACTTGATTATTTTCTCCTCTTTTTTGAAAATAAGGAGAAATAAATCTTCGTCATTTTCAATGAGAAGACAACTACTACAATAACCTTGAGGATAAAGGATAACTACCACAATATCACCTTCACAACTACTCAAAAAGTAAATCTCCATTATTAGTATAAAATAAATCTGAAATTTTATTGGAGGCAACTACAATGAAGTACAAGAACTAGAGCATGCGTAATATGTACCATACAACAATTCATTTTAAAAATGTAGAGATTCCCCCACGTTCATCACGACAGCCTACCAACTGGTGTAGATAATATTTGTGTGGAAGATGATAGTAATAAGCATCATGTAATGCATCTTGAATATAGTCTTGGAAAAATTCAATCATTGATCAATAATTAATTATATTTTCTCTATAATGATTTTCTTATAAATGATTGACAAACCTGGTCCAATACTATTGGACCAGGTTTGTCAATCATTTATAAGAATGAATCAAAGCCCAATTTCATTCATTTAAATATTATACACTCATATAAATTAGTGACTGGAGATGAATTTGATCATTTGATATTTTATTTTTACTATGCATTGATTCCCACAAACAATTCACTCACTAGAAAATTCAAAAACAATACAAAAATACCTACACTGAGACAAACTCCGACTCCAAATTATTAAATCCGATTCAGTATACAAAAAGCTGATTACAAGAACAAGACTGTCTTCGTAAATTGTGTTGTTCTCGTTTGTGGTTTATTTGTGCTTCTGTTCTTGTCTTGATCTCATTTGTTGTTTATTTGCGCTACTGTTTTAGTCTTGCTTCCGTTTATTGTTTATTTGCGCTGTTGTTATTGTCCGCTCTAATTTTTTTATTGTTGTTATCCGAATACCGGTAGCTACGGTGTTTCTCAGGGTATAGTCAGTCCAAGAAAAGAAGGTATTCTGGTAAGATGGGGGAATCACTCCAGCTCGGTCAATATTGGTTAAAAATTAAATAATTTAGTCTCAAATTGTAGATCAAATTGTTTCCTACAATCTGAGATCAAATTCACTTTTTTTGACTACATATTGACTGAGCTTGAGTCATTTTCCCATCTTGCCAGAATGTCTTTTTCACTCGGACAGACCATATATTTTTATCCCTGGTACATCTATTGATCTTCCTGGTCCCGCTTCTCACTTATCCGGTATGCAAATTACAAAACTTTATTTTCAATTAATCACTAATGTCTCTATCTCTTAACGATCTCTGTTCCACAGGCTTGTTGCCATTTTGGGATTCGAATATCTCGTCTGTATCACCTGACAAGGAAACCTGATAAATGAAAGGATGAATGAACGAGAAAGAAGATAAAAGGATGGAGAGGGATTATACGGTACAGGGATTAGATCTTGTATAGACTGTCCAAGCAAAGAAGACATTCTGGCAAGATAGGAAAATGACTCCAGCTTGGTCAATATTGATTCAAAAATTATAAATTTGGTCTTAAATTGTAGATTGGAATATTTCCTTCACTTTGAACCCATATCTCTTCAATTTTTTCACCAATATTCACCGAGCTGGTGTCACTCTCCAATCTTGACAGAATGTCTTCTCTGCTTGGACAGACTACAGTAGCTTCTGAAAAGATTGCGGTTAACATCAGTGTCATTACGGAATGCTCCCAATCTAATTTATTCCTTTTATTCTTTATTTATTTCTTTTTACAACTCAGTTTCGAACAGCTACCTGACAGTTCATTGATGGTAGAAGATGAATTATTATAATCAGGTGGATTAAGATGTGAGATTTCACGGTACAACGTTTGGGAACGTGGCATGTTTCTCATTAGTGTAGATTTGGTAACAGGTACATCAAGATTATAAAAAATGAGAATCATGAACGAGAAGTAGCTTCACTTGTGTACTGATTTCTTTTCTATCCATTGGGATTTTCAAGGCCGAGAAAATAGCATGAAGAATTCTTCCAAAGTTCAGAATAATATTTGTTTGTAATATTTTCATTCATGAGTAATGTGATGGTATCATCTCATCATCCTCCAATTTCATTATTCTTTTACTCACTTTGAAATGGAAATGGATTGCTCGTTAGATGAAAAAAGTAGAGAACATTGATAACTGTAGACTATTAATGCGTTTGAAGTAATTTCACATTAAGAAAACTACCTAACTTCAACTTACTAGAGTAGAATAATTACGTACTGCAATTAGTGTTGACAGAGTGCTCGATCAGCACGAAAGTAGTCTACTCCACTATAGTGATAAGTGAATTGAAAAAAAAAGTTTTCTTACAATAAAATCACGTACTTCACTGCCTGTAAGTTACCAATCACATGTAATTTTTACATAATTATAGTAACATTATAGTCCTAACAGATTGTAATTAATAGAGTGTTTATCATCCCCAATTTTAATTCAATTTCAACTTTCATTTCAGAGTTTGTAACATTATTTATACAATTATTCATTTTTTTGTATTCTTCAATCTGTACTTCCATTTCAGAGTTTGTAACATTCAATCCAATTTTTTTCATTTTTTTGTACTCTCAAATCTTATTTTATTTCATTCTTCCTATCCTTCTTTTCCTTTTCTCCATTAACTTATTTTTGCTCCATCCACCCTTCATACATTTTTTTATTACCTTTCATTACCAGTATTCGATGTTCTCCTCATCAACATTCTCTCCATTCTTCTCTTCTCCCTCTTCCACTTTTCCTATCATTCTTTTCCTCATGATTCTCCCACCATTCTTGCCTCATTTCTATCTCGACAATCACACTTATCTCTAGAAGGAGAGCCTCCACACCCTCTGAATATGGAAACTGTTCAGATTAACCTTCTTCTATCATTATTGGTGCAGTCTTGCTCTTCCTCCTATCATTTCCTCTCTCATTTTGGTAAGTATGACCTCTCTTCTAGTTGATATCACTTTCCGAAGATAACAGTAACATGGGCGGTCGTGAATAAGTTGTATACAGACTATGAAGTTTGCATTTGGCAAGAGAAAGGGGTTTGAGATTGCTGCAATAATATTGAATAAATTATTTTGTACTAAAGATATACTCGAGTCTCAAGAAGGTTTGATCGAAAAGTGTATGATATTATTGACTTGTATTGATAACATTATCAAGCATTTCTTCGATACTGAGAATTATTCATAAATCAATCTTCAAATTCATCCAATCTTCATGAAATTCATAAATCAGATTTCATTTATCCAATGTACATACACGAGTTATGGCAATCTTAAACATAAAAACGTCAGATTGATCGAAAATACAAAAATATATTACTGTACATTAATGTGTGAATGAATGGGTCAACACATTAATAAAAAATACTAAAGGATGCTACGAAAAAACCAGGTTTCAACATGTTAGTACAGTATTTCCCTCATAGGTAGGTGACAATATCATGATATTGACGTGGTAGCAACTAAATAATGTACTATGTATCTATATAGATGTGCATGTTCACATGTATTAACGTACCAATATGTCTGGCAACATACATATGAGGGAACTTGGCAGCCTGATACAGAATATGCAAATGGCGGCAGCCGCTCACGTGTTCAAAGTTGGTTGGCAAGTTTGGAAAATGAGCCGATTAGGTGTCGCATGCGGTTTTGGCGGGAAGCGAGGAAGCGCGCGCTAATTTGCCGGGCGTTGATTGGTCCGAATTTCGCGCGCCGGTGATTGCCGACGGGCGGGAACGAAGGAGATTGGCGGCTGAGAGTCCGTTGGCGCGTGAAATCCCCGCGCCGCCGACAATGCCGCAATTTGCGGTGTGAATGCAGTCCTAATCAACTAAGGGGTTGAGCACAACAATCATTAAAATGTCAAATACCGACGACAACTACAGGCCTGGTCCCTTCCCTTGCACGGGGCGCAGCGCGTTCGAGCCTTAAGCCTTGCAATTTAATGCATCGATGAACGCATTACTAGAGAGTCCCTTTCTCTCTCTCTCTTCTCTCAAATTCAAATCCACGGTAGCATCCTAACCTAACCTAACCCCAATCAATCAGGCTCTAACAA
This sequence comes from Sogatella furcifera, assembly GCA_017141385.1. Taxonomy (NCBI): domain Eukaryota; kingdom Metazoa; phylum Arthropoda; class Insecta; order Hemiptera; family Delphacidae; genus Sogatella; species Sogatella furcifera. The sequence goes on from CM029556.1 coordinate 19,157,132, forward strand.
GCTTACAAGGCTACCCCATCTAGGAGCACATCCTCAACTATCCGTCCGCAGTTCAATCCATATTAGTGCGCCTAAAGACCCTATTCTTCGACGGTCCCTCATCCACAGCCTGCTGTCAATTCAACTATAACTTGATTTAAGTTTTGCCGCGCGTGAGTACAGGTTTTAAAATGTGACTGGTAGATTGGGTATTGTTGGTTACGCGAACCGCAAATTTGATTTCAGTTCAATTTTTTCTCTAATATTCGTTGTGTGAGTGTTGGAGGGTTGGTACAGTCATTTTCAGCAGACTTCCAAGTTATTACCCGGTTGAAAAACTAGTCAATCTCCTCAATATAATACATCCAATATCACTTCAGCGAAAATAAGGACAGGGGATTCTTACTTCTCGAAGTGAATGATGCACGTCATTAATATACTAAAAAAAATATACTTGACATTGTCAACAGTTTCCAAACACTTATATATCTCTATGAAAGAAAACACCTTTTATAAGGGAAAATTATTGTGAATGATTTTCCAAGGTTGCATAAAATAGTAATCCAACACCAGTAATATTGAATCAGTGTATTTTATATTAGCTTATACACCTTGTTCTCCCTATCAATATTCTATTAAGGATGAGTAATGTTAAAATTCCATAACATAGGCCTATGGAATGTTATGATATAGGAAACTGTTGATAATAATTTATATTTTACAATAAAACTGTACAACTTCCAACAATGATGTACAGGATTATTAGGGATATCTGTAAACTAGTGATCATTTGATGGAAGATTTACTTTCACGTCGAAATTACAAAATTACTTTTTCATGAAAAAGTATAATTGAAAACATTGTGGTTCAAAGAGTTGATATAGATAGATAGAAGAGGTTGGTGTTAGATGAATATGAGAAGAAATATAACATAATATTCATTTTTAATTATTCTATCCATCTTCAATGAGACATTATACATATTATTAATCTAGTATTATTATTAGAATATAATATTTTAACAAACTAATATTTCCCTTGTTAATTTATGGTCTCCATGTGTCATCGTATCTATTCTGAGTAATAGAGAACATAATAATATGCCAACAGTTGGAATTCTTGTCTCATTTATCCTAGAGTCCTTCGTACTAACTTGTATTTATTTACTGTAAATATTCAGTTCTGGAAACTCTTCACAGCTCAGAGAGACAGATTCCTACAGGACACCTCGTCTGTCGTAATTTTGATAGAAATTTCCGCTGGATTTGTGGGAAACGAGCGAAGCTGAATGGAACAGGTGTCGCGACTGATTTATGCGCTGGCATGAACTCACTTCAACGTCACGTACAAAATGTTATGCACGGCTTGGTCACGCGGACATATTTTTCAAAACTCATTTTTATCCTGTGAAATGGATAAGACAAACGTATCAATGATTGACAATTGATTATTTGTTTGCTCGTTACATGGTAAATGGTTGATTTATAGAGAAGTAATCAACGATAGAGTGAGCAACGATATAGTAAGCAACAATAGAGTAAGCAGCGATATAGTAAGCAACAATAGAGTAAGCAACGATAGAGTAAGCAAAAATAGAGTGAGCAACGATAAAGTAGCAACGAAAGAGTAATCAACAATAGAGTGAGCAACGATATAGTAAGCAGCAATATAGTAAGCAACAATAGAGTGAGCAACGATAGAGTAAGCAAAAATAGAGTAAGCAACGATAAAGTAGCAACGAAAGAGTAATCAACAATAGAGTGAGCAACGATATAGTAAGCAGCAATATAGTAAGCAACAATAGAGTGAGCAACGATAGAGTAAGCAACAATAGAGTGAGCAACGATAGAGTAAGCAACAATAGAGTGAGCAGCGATATAGTGAGCAACAATAGGTTAAGTAACGATATAGAACATTGATAATTGATTCGTTCTTCTGTTATAATGATGAAAATCTTCATTTCTGTAGAAAAGAAAAACAAATAAATTGCCTAATACATATATATTACTGTATATTGCCTCATACTGCATATTGAACAGTTGATGGAGTAGGCAACAACATAGGAACCAATATTACAAATAGGACATATTTTTACAAATCAGAAATAATATCAGAATACAACGTACAAAGACTGCATACAAAAAATGCTTACCACATACAGTAATAATGCTTATATGTACAGAGTCTTTGAAAAGTCACAGATGAGAAAAGAAAGAACACTACTTCATTATCTAATCTGACCAATAAAGCTGACCAATCGAAAGTGTGACACTCAAAGGCCAAACTGTGATTATCATACTGTAATCAAAGTGTAATCTATGATTGTAATCACATTTTTAAATTACAGTAATCACACTTTGCAGGTACTGTAATCACACTTTTGCAGTCTCTTGAATGTTTCATAATAAAAATATCGCATTTTTGAAGAATTCACAACTCGATTCCTCTTACTTTTCATACAAACAGTGCAAAAGTAAAAAAAGAATCAATTCTCAAGTTATTATAAATTCATTATCCAATCCAATAATTTCATCAAGTGGAGTATTATAGCCTATATAAAACAAATTATTACCGACTGTATCGTAGGAAAGCATCCTCCATCCATCATTATTACCGAAACTCAAATTGTCATCCAGTCTCAATACGAGTTCGTGAAGATGCCATAATTTACGACCATTGTCATAAACAATGACTGCGAAAGAATAAGAACTGCTGGAAGATTCTGTGTGCTAAAGGAGAAGGAAGAAGCTTTCAGGAGCGCATCCCCCGTGTATGCCCTTGGGATGAAAGCGTCCGCAACACCAATGCAAGGGGAGTGTATGCAAATTACACTCCCCGTTACCATGACAACGGGGCACGCTATCACCACCAGACCCCGTTGTCAACATCATCATCGTCATAATCGTCATCAACATCGTCGTCGTCATCATCATCATCATAATCAGCAGCAGCAGCAGTGTTTTCATACCCCTCCCCCAAATCTCTCCTCTTCTTGCGAAAAAGGGCATTAGTCTCTCTTTTGCGACAACACCTTCAGCTATAATAAAACCGTCAACACCAGCCAGTCCACGCTCTCTGCCGGTGGCATAGGCAACTAATCATTGCAATGCTGATGATTGGGAAGACAAATGAGAAGACGCTTAAGTATTTCTTGCTCTGCGTTTTGCCAGGATTTGTCAAAACAAAAAATCTATAATGATTTTTTAAGGACGGTCTTATGCATCGTTCTGATTTTTTTGTCAATGGCTATGAAGGGCCTGTCAGCTGATTACCACTCTCTTATTCACTTAACTATACAGCAGAGGTAAATAATCATCAACAATCATATAGGTAACTTGTGGTAAACATGTTGATCCCCTCAATACTGGCGTCTCGTACCCACGTAACAGGTGAAGTGCCTTCTTCTACCGTACAGCACTCCACCTGTTCAGTGAGCACAAACCACCAGTACCTCACAACCTTAAGCTAGCTTCCGTAACCCAGTGACGCCGCAGAACACCTCTGAATAACATCCAGTAAGTCAGTTAGAGTGTAATGCAACAATTACTATTCCTTTAGACGGGAAAAGACTGACTATCCTCACTAACGACAGCCAATCTCCCAAAGAAGGGAATCGCTTTGATTACTAAGAGTTTTCGTTCACCTAGTCCTTTTGAAACTAAGCCTTCACTGATTAACTTTTCTATAATTTTTCCATATCGTAATTGATATATTTCTACAATATAATAGGCTCTGCTACAATATACTCATGAGTCGAACTAAGTCTTGTTAATTGTCAAAGTTAACCGTCATCAAAGTTCTCAAAACGCTCGTGGAACCGATTTTAAAGCCACTATAATGTAATGTGCTGTACAATTGACGAAAGCTAACGCTACTTGAGTGTATTGTGGTGGGTTTTGAACACACAGTGGTACTTGGTGTAGCTTGGTGAAACCCCTGCTTGACGCCAACCAGAATAACACTCACTCGGGACTTGCATCCCTCTTCAAACCTCAAATTATGATGTTTCAACTGTTCTGTGGCAGGTGATGATCTGTTTGAACTTTATATTCGGTTTAGAACTTCAGAAACTCGTTGGATGGTTCAGGTTGATGGAATCAATTAGTTCTACAAGTTTAATTTTAAGGGATCAATGACATTGAAAGAAAAAGAGTGGTACCGTAATGGAATAGTACAATATATTTTGGTTTCAGCTGTACTGTGAGTCGCTTCTTCTTCTTGGCCGCTTTCCAATTGGATTCCAGATTCTGGAGATATTAGAAATCACAACAATTGATATGAGGTACAGCACATGATTGCATTATTTACAATTACATGAATAAAATAATAATCAGTTTACTTGGTTATCTGATTGAAAAAAATTAGTTTTTTTGCATATTCAACCTCTTTAATGGCAGCTCTTATTTTACAATGAAACACATAATGGTTCCGCTATTTAATTTTGTCCGCTTAATCTGCATCAAACTGCTGATCTGTTAGCTGCTGCATCGATTAAAGAATTGAGAAGTTGAAAAGGATGAGGATGAAAAAGAAGGTGAATAAGACGAGGAAAATGAAGCATGTAGAGGAGAGGAGGAGAAATAGACAAAAGAAGAAACAAGAGAGGAAACGGAGAATGCGAACTAGCTTGCTAATAATAAAATCAGAGAGCTTAGAAGACAGCGCAGTGAGAGGGAAAAAATTGGAGGAAAGAAGAGGAGGATGGAGAACAATAAAAAATGAGAAAAAGGAGAAAATTAGATGATGGAGAAGAACAAGAAGACACAGATTGAAAAAAGAAGATAAAAAAGATGCCTAATTGAAATGAATCATCACAACATTTGAATCAAGAAAAGAAGAAGCTGGAGGAGGAATAAGAGCAAAAAATAGAAGAAAGTAGTGGATGAAGTAAATAATAAGAATTACAGTGTAATAATAGTTAATATGAAGAAAAATATCGGCATGACGGTAAAAAATTGGAAAGGAGAGGAAAATGGTGAAGGATGAGGCGAAAAGGGGGAAGAGGAAGGTGATAAGGGAGAAGAAGAAGGTGAAGGAGAGGCGGATGAAGTAGTAGAAGAAGAAGGAAGAAGAAGAAGAAGGAAAAGAAAGAGGAGTAGGAGGAGGAGGAGGAGAAGGAGAAGGAGAAGGAGAAGGTGGAGGAGGAGGAGGAGGAGGAGGAGGAGGAGGAGTAGTAGGAGGAGGAGGAGGAGGAGGAGGAGGAGGAGGAGGAGGAGGAGGAGGAGGAGGAGGAAGAGGAGGAGGAGGATGAGTGAGAGAAGAGTGAAAGAAAAAAGACGAAGAAGAAGAAAAGTAAGAAGAATAAGTTGAGAAGATGAGAAGGAGTTGAAGGAGGATTACAAAGCATGAACTGCCCACGACCTGCCACCGTGTTACCATTGCTAAGAGTCTAGAAGGTGGTCCCACCCACCCACTCACATCACGCGCACTATTAGTACTCTATTCTACACTATATCTACTATCAAGTGAAATGTATAGATAAATATACTGTTCCATAAAGTATAGTGAGTCTCATCCTCCTCTTCATATACCACTCCCTCCCCGCAAAGAATCGGTTTGCGAAATCACTGCAACAATAGAAAGTTCATTGTAACCTATGAAAAGTATCAAAGTACGTACGGTACGACTGTTGAAGATGTAAGGTCATGGGTTGGAGTTTGGGAATTGGAATTGTAAGCATCAGACTGGCATAAGATGAATTAAGTTGATAGAGAAACATTCGTGAAATACTCAAACATCTATGACACCTCCATCAAATAAGAGAATTGCATAACTCGAAAAAGTTACTATCACGGATTATTATTATTGATACCACAGCTCTTTTTCAATAATTCCATCACATGAAATAACACTGCCGGCTAATTTATTATGAAAACGCTTCAAAAATCATCAAATAAGAACACACAGGACACAGAAGTCATTACATATTGGAGGAATCTGCAGCCGCATTGCTGGATGGCTGCATTTGGATTTGATTGGTGGTGATTATCAATATAAAATGTTGAGAAAATCATCCCGATAACTATTGATTGAATGAACAATAAATAATGGAAGCTCCTCTCAGAGGGATGTGCACGTGAGAAAAGCCTCCAATCACATTTCAATTTCAATTCATACCATCTAATCTCCACAAAACAATTCATAGATGTGCTAATTTATATCAGCAGTAGACGTGCTAATGTGATGAGTTTATCAGTATCTGGGAGGAGAGAAAAGATGCAATGTGCGAGAGTGAGGAATAATCTAGTTACAGGAATATCTATAATAATCAAGTACATAGTTCAGTATTTCGAAGAAACTTCAGTGAATGTGATGTGTGAATGAGAAATGAATGGACTATACAACTCTCATTCTCTCTAACATCGCAACCAATCGATTTTCTTCCAAATACCGGACTTTGGACCCGAGTTTTGACAAAATTTCTGTTGCTAGACTATTCTCCTCTCTCTCACACACATCGAATTCATGGTAGAGCTTGGACGAATTTTCTGTTGCTAGACTATTCCCCTCTCTCTCACACACATCGAATTCACTCGATTTTCTTCCAAATACTTGACTTTGGACCCAGGTTTGAAGAATTTTCTGTTGCTAGACCATTTCCCTCTCTCTCACACACATCGAATTCACTAGATTTTCTTACAAATACTGGACTTTGGACCTGAGTGAGGTTGAAATTTCTGTTGCCAGACTATTCCCCTCTCTCTCTCACATCGCATTCAATCGAGTTTCTACCAAATACTGGACTTTGGACCCGAGTTTTGAAGAAATTTCTGTTGCCAGACCATTTTCCTCTCTCTCACACACATCGAATCCACTCGATTTTCTTTTAAATACTGGACTTTGGACCTGAGTTAGGTTGAAATTTCTGTTGCCAGACTATTCCCCTCTCTCTCCCACACATCTAATTCACTCGAGTTTCTTCCAAATACTGGACTTTGGACCCGAGTTAGGACGAATTTTCTGTTGCTAGACTATTCCCCTCTCTCTCCCACACATCTAATTCACTCGAGTTTCTTTCAAAAACTGGACTTTGGACCCGAGATTGGACTTTGACGAAATTTCTGTTATCAGTCTCTTTCCTTCTTCTTCTTTGTCCAAGCATAGAAAACATTCTTGCCAGATGGGAAAATGACTCCAGCTAGCTCAATATCACTTCAAATGTTATTCGGTTGATCTCAAACTTCAGGTCACATTCTGATTCTTATTTCCAATTGCTAACTGATGGAATTGATAAGATTTAAGACCAAATTCATAGCTTAATTTTCAAATCAATCTTGATTGAACCGGAGTGATTCCCCCATCTTGCCTCTCCTTTACTCGGCTAGACTTTTCTCGACGCAGGCATAGTGAAAAAAGTCAGAAGGAATGATATGAAGAGAAAGAGAGGGAATAAGAAAGAATGAGAAGCTAAAAGAGAGAGGAAGAAGTGAGACAAAGATTAGAAAAATCAGCTCAATTTCCTACAACTATTTCCTAACTTCCATGTGATTTACAAACGACATTAAACTGGATAACGAAACTCTTATTTATAAACTGTTTGTGAAGGCTAATAAAAAGGTAAATAACTTATGAAACTTCTATAAATCGGTTTGATCAAACAAATTAATTTCGATTATTTGAGTGAATAAATCAATTGATTAGTGATTTCCAGCGTAAATTTGTGGCAATTTGCGGTCCACTCAGATCAGAAGTAGTGGAATGAGGCGGATTAAGCGAGCGTGACATCTGTCTCAGTAGCAGATGTTGGCAAGTGTCATTTATTTGACCTTGACCCCTGTCCGGTCACCCTTGACTTGCATGGGGTCCCAATCGAGTAGCCTCCGATTTGGCGCAAAAGAGACGGGTTATTCCATTCCTTCTCTCATTCAATTGCTGCTTGCTAGTAATGGACAAGTTGTCCAATTACATTGGGTGAGGGCTGGGTGTTGAGTTGATTTATTAGGATTGGTCAGTCGTCAATCCTACTAGTAACAGCTTAGGTTGAAGATGTTTCTAAGATTGGATTTAGTGTCAGAATTGAGTAGGCCTGTATTTTCAAGATTGGATTGAGTAATGGATCTTTGTAAGAATGAATAGGTTTAAAGATCTGGTGTAAATGACATGTTTGTAGAGCAATATATGATTCATAAACACAGTCAATTCTTTTCCAATTGATTTTTATACATTCAAGAGACAAAAATTAATATAATAAATAAAAAAAAAGTATATTGAAATATCAAGTCATAGGTAACTACCAAACGAGTCATAGGAAACGCCAAAAATTTATTCAAATGACAAAAATGAATACAATAAATTACAAAAAACAGTATATTGAAATATCAAGTCATAGGTAGTTATAGCGTACCTTTCGCCAAATCTTGTTTATCAGGCCGATATTTTGATACTCCAATAAATTATCTGTTCAAAAGGAGAGTTAGAATGACTATCAATGGTTGTAGCACGTACAATAGAAGGTAATAAAAAAAATTATTTGTACCTTCCGTTTATATTTTCTGATTGAGTAAATCGCTTCCTTCTTCTTCGGAAATTCTTCTGATTGAGAAAATCGTTTTCTTGTTTTTCTGAAAATCTCCCGATTGAGCAAATCAGTTCCGTATTCATCGAAAATTGCACTTTTTGCTAGTAGAACAAGTCAAGCTAGTTGTTTGTATTTGGATAGCTGCAGCTAGCTCGACTAGTCCAGTCATGGACTCACTCTTTAAAAAGCCATAAGGAAAATAGCTCACTCAGAAAGTGTGTGGGTGCTACAATGTCACAGTAATTATAGCTGCAAATACTCACAACACCCATTGTCTAGCTCCATAACCAGTTTTATATTTGCGCAATGAAATAAATTGATACCGTACTCACTTCGAAAAGAATTTTAATTGCCTACAAGCTCGCAAACTACATGTTCTGTTTTGTTATTATAGTGTGGCTGCAATCACCTTAGCTACAAAGCTTATCCTGTAGAAGAGCAGTACAGTATCTAAAATTTACTTTTTAGCATTATGGAACAAAAGTAAATTTTATTAATTGTAATTGAATGGAGTAATCTTCAAAAATATATAATAATCTGCTATTCATGTGATTTCCACTATCTTCACGATATTATATGAGTTAAATTTTTGTCAAAACCGAAGGAAATTGTTCAAATTCAATTTTCTTTTGCAAGAATAATATATGATGCATTGCCTATTGTTTAAGGCCTAGTAACAATTATGTAATAGTTGAAACTTGAGACAATACTTATGCAATTCCAAGAGAAAAAATCCTCACTTATAAATTCAATTGACTCGAAACACGGATTCACATCTTGATTTACAAAATAATAGGTAGTATTACAAACACTGGCGGCTCGTACCCACGAAACAGGTGAAGTGCCCGTATCTCTTACTGTACAGCTTTTCACCTGTTATGTAGGCTCGAGCCGACAATGATTACAAATAAAGTATTACCTTTCCAGTTAATTTTGTTCCATTAGAGTCATTTGTTTATTAGAGTCTCAATTAATCAATATCTTCAATTAATCAATTAATATTTTCTCTCTCATCAATTTTTTCTGTATTTGGATTATGATTAATTTGAATAAGATTTAGACAAAAAGTAATAATGAGAAAATCCAATTCAATAACAGTCCTATATTCTACTACAAATGAGTTCGGATAGTTGGATAGCTTCATCAATCTTCAAATGAAGTCCTTTGTTAATCCATAATAGAGAACTCTCGAACATAACAACCAAAATAATTCATTATCACTAACCAGGTATTGAATAAGAGGCAATCCGGTAGCAACTCAGTAATCTTATTCAGATTGAATGTGATAGTCAAGTTTAGTCTGTCCGAGCAAAGAAGATATTCTGGAAAGATGAGAAAATAACTTCATATCAGTCAATATTGGTTGAAAAATTATAAATTTGGTCTCAAATTGTAGGAAAGATTCTGATCTACAGTTTGAGACCTAATGTTCAATTTCGAATCAATATTCATCGAGCTGCAGTAATTACCCCATCTTGCCAGAATATCTTCTTTGCTTGAACAGACAATAGTATTGTAGAGTATAATACAGACATGTATGAAATATGTATAGCTATAGTGGAGTATTACAAACTATTGTAACACGGAATGAGAATAGAACGTAATGATCAATAAGAAGAGGTAGCAAATAATAATAACAATGATATGCCAATAATTCAGTACCTTCAGCAGCCTCAAGACTTGTAGGCGGCAAAATACAACCCGACTGGTCAATACCACAGAAGCCATTACTTTGACGTATATAACATGTATATTCGGTTACACGGGCTGTTTTGAAACGAACAGTATAATAATTTTCAGCTATATTCTAGTCTTAATGGCCATCTTAATTCATGTTCATCTTCTAACTCGTTTTTCGATTTGTTGAGTACGATACTCTTCTTTTTGTTGAGCACGGTTCTTTATTCAGGTTCTCACTTTCTGATTTTTATTTGTCAAAATCAATGAGTAAGAAAACTAGCCCACTATTTTGTATTATCTATGGGAGTATCAACTGTTGTATTCTCAATGCATTAAGTAACAAATTAAATTTGAGACGGTTCAATAAGATGGGACGTTTAAACAAGAAAACAATAATTACAACATTTAAAGTGCTACAGTGCAAAAGTTTAGGAGAAAATTTTGAAGGGATTATCACAGATGAACAATTTACATTCCAAGAATTACTGTAGCCTAGTTTTGAACAGTGTCATATTCAACTATAGACCTATCAACTGTTGCATTCCCATGTATTAATAATTGTATCAACTGTTGTAATTTTTATGCTTCAACTGTATCAAATTTTGTATCCTCTGAAAATGTATCAGCTCTAAAAAAGGGCTAGATCAAAAGTGTAGTACAATAAGTAGAATTTGAATTACAGTATTTGATTTGAGACGATAAATCCTTTGTATACTTAAAATATTTGTTTGTCAATGGCTCAACAGCAATAAAGGGCCCAGGCCTACCAGCTGGTTGCCAGTTCCATATTTTCACCCCTATACAATCCGTACAAACAAAGAAGACAGCCCTGGAAAGACAAAAAAACGACTCCATTCTGGCCAATACCTGCCTAAAAGCCATAAGTTCTTAAACAGAAGCCACAGTCCCCGAACCAACACTGACCGAGCCGAAGCCACCCCCAATTTTGAACCACAATATTTTTCCTACCTCTTAAATTTTTCTAGAAGCATTTACTGTTGTAGTCTGTAACTCTTTTGAGTTTGTATAAGAAGCATTTTCTAGAAGCATTCACTGTTGTAGTCTGTAACTCTTTTGAGTTTGTACAAGAGTAGAGTTTGTATAAAAGTTGTTCAATGAAAACTGGAACAACAGTTTCTCCTCACCAACCCTCAAGCACTCACAGATGTTGCTAATTTGTCAGGTGTATTATAAAAATATAAATAAATCTCTATTCATAATCAGCTGGTTTGGCAACTTTGCATCAAGTCTCACTGGACTATTTTAGTGCATTCTACAATAGTTTCACTCTCTCCTGAAGAAAGAAAGAAGAATCACTTGTATTTTGAGACGACTCAATAAAATACAATCTATTTCCAACACAATGAATGAATTGAAATCTTAGTACAGGCATGAAAGAAGAGGAATAAAGTTTGAGAGAAGTAAAAAACGAATAAACAACATTGTACATGTTGAAGGTGTGTTGGTCTGTGGTGAGTGAGCATCTAGGAGCTGGGATGCAATAAAGATGTACGGCCACACCCTTTCCTTGTGGCAAAGGATAGTCCTCTTCACATCTCTCAATTCCTTTTTCACTTTTTATATCCTTCTTTTACATCGTATTCACCTTTTACCAACTTCTACCTCACTCCCCCACCTGTGTTCTCAATCCTTGCTTCTTTATATTTTATTGTCAAACTTTTCTCATGTTTTTAATCTACCTTCTCTTTGATCTTCCTAGATTTTTTTGTAGGTCCACTCTTCAAATCATTCTAACTCTTCAATGCATAGTTTAAGCTCTTGCGAAAAAGTAGTTATTACAGTACAATATATCCATTATCCAATAATCCATTAATTTGCTACGGAGTGTTATTGTGTTATCATACTTTCTCTCAAATATGAATTAATCAGTAAATATGTAAATTGGATAATTGCACCAATCATATATAGATAATAGATAATTATAATGGATAATAGATAATAAATTATCTATAGATAATAGATAATATAGATAATTGAATCTCATCATATTTCATCTGTGGCTGTTGAACCTCTTCTGAAGAATGCAATTTTATGATTATTTCAAGAATTTTTATAGTTAAACGCAGAAAAATGAATAAAATTCATAGTGGAATTTATTCTGAATTGATATTGAACAGAGTTTCTTCAAACTTGAACTAACATAACTTAAATTCAAGTAAAAAAAAATTTTCTGGCTTTTATTGGTGGGGAGACCCTTACGGGTAATTCCACCTCGCCAATGTGTACCAGGCCAAATACTGGTCACCAATCCAAGAGCAGTCTTCAGTGTTCGGGCCTTAACATCACGTTCACCGATAGATCACCCTAACCGAGAGACCAATACCCGGTACTCAACTGTGAACTTAAAACTATTGTAAATTATTCAAATCACTTATTGTATCAATCATGAACCTTGATGAATGCGACAGGCTCATGCCTCTCTTATTTACCCTCCATTTTCAAGAGAATCAATTAAAAGAGTCGGATCTGAGACTGAATCGGTCTTATAAAAAGATTTACTTGAATCATCGAGAAAGGAATATCTTTAATAATGTTTTATTTTTTAATATTTGGTGTGTATTTTACTGGCAAAACTATCATTATTTAAATTTTCTAACTTTTGTCAAATTTTCAAGTTGAGCAAATTCTTTTACCCATTTTCTTAAGTATTTTTTCAATAAATGCATGAATGAATGGTACATAGGATAGGCTAGCAGTTCCACGCTATTGGGAGTGGATCACAGATAGATAAAAAATCCGAATCTCATTCATGCGTTCTTTTGGAATCATTAATGTTTCGGTTATCAATGTACTCAGCTCTGTAGAGTAAACCGGATTTCCATTCAAACTCTGTCTGTAACTAGTGATTAGCATCTCATTCACTGCCACAAAATAGAATATAATGACAACAAGCTATTGTTCGAGCTACGGCCGGCCTCTAAAAAAAGAGAAAAAATACAATCAACAAATTTGGCCGAGCGTTACCATTATAATCCACCCCCTCCGTCAATTGATGATCTTATTGTTTCGTTTTTTCTGTTTCCTCTTTTGAGATTTGTGGCCTTTTACAACGGTGGGGACCAACACTTTGAAACAATGATCTATTTCTATTGATTCGTCATTCAGTAATGATGTGGGTCTGGATTATATGTGGTATGTGGAAGAAGACACCCTAGAAAAAGTCAATGAAGTTTGTAATGTGATGAAGATCAGTGGGGAAAGATTTCATCAATTCAGAGTTTAAGAAAACCAGATCATTCATATGCCAGAATTATGTTCACTGTGCTACTGGTGATACTGATAGGATATACATACAATATAAAAGATTTTTCACTTCTATTCTACATTATGTTGGGTGGTAGGCCTATTGTTTCTTAAAACATTACTGTATCCAATGTCATTCATGGTTTCTATCTACTGAAATTATGTATGTAGTCTAATTCAAGATTCTAATCACGTCAACCTACATCTATTTCGACGTAGATTAGAATAAACTTATTTATTTCTCTATAAATGAAGAATCATAGATTGCGTGTTTCATGCTTATACACCACAACATTAATTACAATTCAATAAGTTTCCAATATGATTGTATCCACTTTCTCAATCCTGCTTACAGAAGAATGAATTATTATGAATGAATAAGTAATCTTCAAATATGCTACCACCTTTGTACCATTCTATTCCTCAAATTATAGATTCGATTAACAAAGTCAGTTAAAAGCCACATCCTGGTGAATGAATCCTCTTTTTGTTGGAATTCATTTCTTCGACTCAACCACTTTCTTCGATTTTGTCAATTTCATTATCCCGGTTTTTTCAAGTGATCCCTTCCTTCTGTATCCATCGTGTTTCTTCAATGTTTTCAATCACTCGAGTCCGAACGCTTACAAGAGTATAGCAGGAGTCAATAACCAAAGTGTTTTCCGAATGATAGGTCTGTTAGAACAGTCTGAAGCTGTCTTCAACAGCGAATTAGTATAGCTTGTTTGGTGCATCTCATTTTGATGTACTTGTTCTTGATCAAATAATCCTTTTTCCACACAAAACTTCTCTTCAACCAGAGGCAGTTCAATATTTATTTATTTATTCGAGATATTACAATAATATCAATATTATTCTATCTCTATTCATATCAACTATATTCAACCAGATCACAGAGAGCAATATGATGAGCTATTTTTAGTCTTTATCAATATACTGCAACACAGAAACCGCTACAGCTTCGACACTACGCAACAATTATTTCCACCTTTCACAAATCTGTTTCCACCATACTCTCTAATTCATATTTCCATGACGAAACTTTCGTACGGATTTAATAGGAAGATGAACAATGGTCGGCAGCCTTTGAGGTGACACCCAAATACAGGTGTTCACAGCTCAGGTGTTCCGAAACGGGTTTGCGCATGCGCGTTGGCAAGTGACTGTCACCGAATTAAAATTCACCTGCTTTAGTTCCAACATCCATAACATTCGCCTCTCCTCACCTACGAGTTTTTTCTCGACTCTATAATAATTGATGAAAACCACACTACTTCACCTACAAACTCTTTCGGCATCAAATTGATTCAGGAATAAATTGTATAGTTTCATCCAATTCCCCACTTTATAATCTAATGCCACGGATAGTTATTGTGCCCATGAAAATAAGTACCTATTCAAAAATATTCTTGTATGCCCGATGTGTCACTCATATTATCTGGTCATTACAGAGTTTTGTTCTTGTATAGACTGTCCAAGTAAAGATGACACTGGCGAGATAGAAAAATACCTCCAGCTCTGTCAATATCAGTCCAAAAACAGTTCATAGATTTGGTCTTCAATTGAAGGAAACATCCTGATCTACAATTTGAGACCAAACTTATATTTTTTAAACAATATTGACCGAGCTGGAGTCATTTCCCTATCTTTCCAGAATGTCTTCTTTGCTTGGACAGACTATAGTACATACATTGTAATTTTTTGACCACGTGGGCCTACTTAATGCATTAGAACTGTAGCACGTGTTTCAGAGGTAAAAGTGATGTCATTAGAGATGAAATTGTTGGTGCTGGTGTGGAATCGTAAATTGATCTGATTTACATTTCAAAAAAGATCGGCCTCACACCTGGTCATGATTGTTCCTCTACATTTTTTTATTGTTTGATACTTGATCAATTTCGGTTCTTTCTCCAAGACATTTCCATAGATATCGTGAATTTCTTTCTCTCATTACAGCACTTCAAAGTTCTATTGAGATGAATTTCTAAGGATTTCTAGGTCTCAAGATGTTGGTCAGCCAAGATAATAATGGAATATTATTCCTCAGAACAGGCTTTTCTTGATTTACTTTACTCGAAATCTTTACTCGATTTCTAGTTATACAGTATATTTTTACTTATACCCACTGTGGTATACCCCCTGTGGGTACTCATACTCACATGAGCTCCAAGTCCTGTGTGTTGGTAATAAGAAGGATGTTGTTAAGAAAAATGAAGACTACTTTTCAAGCAGTAGGGACTAGAGACAGACAACTAATCGACTCCACCAAATAGGAGGATTGGAATTCATCCATTTTGCAACTTTTCGGATCTTAGGCTTTTTATATCATTGCTTGAATCAGAAAGTTAATACAAAAATAACATGAGGCATGTTTTTACAATTTGTTTATCAACTACTCTGATAATTATGTGGATGAATTTGGACGAATTTAAGTATAATTACTCTCTAATCAATGCATCCACTACCAATTCATACCTCATTCATTTTTGTGAGCAGGTTTTAGAATTAGCACAAAGTTACCGTTCAACAAGGTTCTGAAGCTCACGCTTGAATCCATAATATAAACTACAATAAGTAATGTAATAAGATATCAACAACAATCCCATTCGTCTTAATACGTTTCTGTTATAACACTTTCAATTCTAGAGTCTCCTGAATGTTTGTCCTCCTAGTAATCAACTTGAAATCTCACAGTTATGACGATCTATGTTCTAAATGTTTTCCTATTTTCTATTTTCCTTCTAGTTACCAAATAGAAATCTCCCATTTATGGAGATCTAGGAGTTTGTTCTTCTAGTTATTTTGTCATAAAATTCTCAGTTCTAGAGTCTTCTAGATGTTTGTCCTCCCAGTTATCAACAAGCAACCTTTCATCTATGAAGATCTAGATGTTTGTCCTCCTAGTTATCAACTAACTAGAAACCCTACAGTTATGAAAATCTATCAAATTTTTCCAATCGACCGATTCGACATCCAGAACAGCCTGTCCACCTTTGGCTGGAAGCACATTTCGATGCTATCGTTCGATCGTTTATCAATCGACCCATGTTAACGTTTATCGATTGGAGGGAGGGAGGTCAGGAGAAGAGGGGGATCCGACTGAGATAGATGACGCCCGTTGTAATGCACCGGGCAGATTGCTTGTTATCTCCTTGATGTTTTGATTAATTAACTCTGTATTCATAATCATGGCCGGTGTGATTTAGGCGAGATGGCTATCTAAATGACCCGAGCGCTACATGCGCTAGTACAGGGCTACTGTAGTTGTTCCCTCGCCTTCAATAAAACCGCTATCAGTGCTACAGCCGTCGGGCTACATGGTCCAAAAACGTGAAATATACCTCGGGCTGCCTGTAGTCTGTCCAAGCTAAGAAGACACTCTGGCAAGAAGAGAAAATCACTCCAGCTCAGTCAATATTGTTTCAAAAATCATAAATTTGGTCCCAAATAGTAGGAAACTTCTTTATATACAATTTAAGATAAAACTAATATTTTTTCAACAAATATTGACTGAGCTGTAGTCATTTTCTCATCTTGCCAGAAGACCTTCTTCGCTTGCACAGACTATACCAGCGGTCGGTCTCGATTGATTCTAAATTATCATTTTTCGGAGGACAGGTTTTTTGCCGCCGATTATGCATAACGCGACGTTCGGAAACGTAACGCATGTCAGACGCTGTTGGAAACACGTGTTTTTGTGGTAATTCGTTGCGTGGACGCGGCGTTGATTTACGCGCGCCGATCGTTGTGCGTTTCACGGTGAAATTCCAGAATGGAAGGACAAGGTAGTTGGTGAAATGATCCAAAATGGTACGCTGGGACAGTTTCAATCCCAAAAATGTCGAATATTGAATATATCATACTGTACAATACATACAATAATCATACACTATACAATAATATATTATAATATCATACAATAATATATTTTTCAGTGATTTTGTGAAGTGCTTCAGTTTTAGTAGACAACAATTTTTCGAAATCAAAAATTATGTTTTTAAATGAACTTTTTAAAATAACTATAACTTATATCTCCGTTTGTGGAAAATGAGGTTATCTGGCGGAGTGGAACAACCCTTGGGTCTCCCCACTATTGGAAGCCATAAGCTGAATGAATAATGAATATATTTTTCGATTCAAGATTCATTCCCCAATCAATCATTTATTTGTCATACTACTATTGCGATGATCTATATAAAATGTATTAAATACATTGTAGATTTTATTTTGCAATTTGATAGATAACTAATTCTTTCGGAATTATTACCTTGGAATGATTGTATTCTACTTCATCAAATAGGAGTATTGGAGAAGGAAGTTTGGCCTAAGATTCATTGAAAAATAGCTCTAAAGTATCATAGTCATCCTATTTCGATACTCCAAAGAATTGAAGCTTGAATATACAGATATAATGTAGTCTAATGTTATCACAATAATTCGGCAAAATTGTAGTATCATATACGTATAACAATAAGCCTCTAGAATATTGTAGAAGAAAACGTGTAGTGCCAGCAGAAATAAATTATTGGACTCACTGAAATCATAGATCTATTTGAGTCTATGAGCTCTATCTATAACCTATCGAAATTGAGCTGGGAGCATTGGTTTGAACTTAAGAAATTCGTGACAAACCAAGATACCTCAGTAAAAGTATAAAGCAAGTTAGAAGTAGAGCTTCGGTTAATTAAATTTCAATTTAAATACATATATTGTAGTTCAAACAAGAAAACAAGACTTGATGATAGGCCTACTTTTTCAACGTTTTATTCATCTTGCTTTGGGTCTTTCCTGCCTGTATGGTACAAATTTTGTAACGCAATTTTCACTAAATCAATTTAATAATTTCTTCTTAATACTGTGTGATATTGAGAATTTTTATTATTACAGTAACTAAGAAATCATCGGCGTACTCTCTATATCGCAGTGGAGAGGTACAGATGAGAGGTATATCAAGATCAACTTCAATTATGAGCTGAATAAAATGATAGAGGTAAACCTTACAGAGAGAACAATGCTCCATCCATCTATGTCTGTTTCTAAGGGGAAATGTCATTGCAACCCACAAATACAATAATATTTCATTCATTTATATATCTGTATCTATGAAAATGACGTCACGGTTCCGAATGAAATCGAATAAACGTGATAAATATCTGACAGCCCGATTCTGATAACATTGTCACACTTTTTTGACAGCATTACGTTGTATAAAAGCAGGTGCTAGAATCCCAAGGTGCCGGGGATAGGTTTTTATATAGTCTGTCCAAGCACAGAAGACATTCTGGCAAGTTGGGAAAATAACTCCAGCTCGGACAAAATTGGTTGAAAAATTATGAATTTGCTCTCAAATCATAGAGCGGAATTTTTACTACAATTTGAGACAAAATTCATATATTTTGAAGCAATATCGGCCGAGCTGGATTCATTTTTCCATCTCGCCAGAATGTTTTCTTTGCTTGGAAAGGCTATACCAGTGGGTGTTGTATTCCATAGTTTCGTTTTTTTCGGTCTATCTTTTGAATTCCTTTCTCTCATGGTGCGAAGAGTTTTGCCTGGACGGTTGGGGGAGAGATATTTCAGCAAAATAAAAAACTTCGAGAAAAAAGAAATATGAGTGAAAAAAAGTTGTAACATAGGATATTTCCAAAAAAATATCCATCATTCTTTCTTTGGTCCTCTTGTTAGCACCAAAAAAGGAGTTTTTTTTTAATTTTGTGATGAATTATGTGATTGCTGAGAAGATAAGATTCAGAGTGTTGAATTGATGAGAAAAGTCAATATTGCAGAAAATAAAGGTGTAAATATAGATAATGCAAAGGTAAAATATGTTGAAGATCGAACTGTGTGGAGACGCTCTCTTTGAGCAGTTAATTGTCTACTTAAATAAGATGTGAGAGATTTTTTCAAAAGTAATTAAGTGAGGGTGAAAATAGAGGTGACTGGAAGTAAAAGTAGTGTATTTTTTATATTCATTTATCAAGCGTATGGCTTTCAATAACGGGGAGACCCAAAAACTTTTGCACTTCGTCATTTAACCAATTTTTTCCTTGATGGAAAGAAAGCTTCTTCATTAATTTGAATAATTACCCTTGTGACAGCGTTATTGAAGTTTTATTCATATTATTGATGCTTGAGCAAAAAATCTAATTTGTGAGTGTAGTCCGAATATTATGTGAATTTAAATTGAGTTAATTTCATTTATAGTTTATATGTAATTAGTGATATAGTATATAGAAAATTAATTAAGTTATAATAAGTATAGAAGGATGCTGATGAAACATAATTATAATGCATTGCAGAGACTTGTAGCGCCCGTTATTTAACCGACAAAATAATCTTGAAATTCAAAACATATTTCCAGTGCATTAATTTATTTGGTTTCTTATCCTTTTATTCCAAATTCTAAATTTTTAGTAACATTTTGTTGAACAAAAATTCTAGAGTGAAGTGCTACGATATTGTACATCACCTTTTGTATCGGACATATTATATTTATCAAAATTCAGGAAAGAAATACTACAGGTTCTGCCTAGTTTTTCTTGCCTGGTTATAATTATTATAATAATATTATTATTATAACTTGTGTAATGATATCAATGAATGAATGAGTGAAAAGGATTAGAGCTGAATTTTTTCAAATAACGTTATTTTTGCACATTGTATAGCCTAAATATTTCTTAAATCTCACATTTCAAATGACAAATGAACCTTTACTAAACCTTTATTATTTCTTTACTTTACATAAACCTTTATTATTCTGGTGAAGGATAAAATCAAAGTATGAATTATTTTTAATTGTTTTTTCAGTTAACACCTAAACCACTTAATATTGATAGAATTCGAACTTTTGAATTGAGACATTCCATACTAGAATACCAACATACACTCCAAACTAGTATCTATTGTACACTGGTACTAGAAGTGTTAGTGTGTTTCAATTCTTACATTGTTGATGATTTACGGGATAAAAACTTCGAACAGAACAAGTAAAGGGGAAATGCTACAACACTACTGTGAAGCCTCACTGCCTTTCCCATTCATATGAGCTACAGTGGATGAGTGATTCAAATTAATTCAACTCATTCAAATCTTAAGTGAGTGTTAAGTACATATATTTCATGCTAAATAAAATCAGGAGCTGATGGATGCCGGTAATTTCATTACACCTATCAATTAACATTTTCGCATACAATGAATGCCAATAGTAACAAGAATGGTAATAAGTCAATTAAACATAGAAATTAGAACCAGCTTTTCTGAATAAAACATGAGATGGGCCAACATACCAGTAGTATTTGAATCGTAAATGGGTATCTCTTTTGGAATCATCGTTCTTTATTAAAGCGCGATCATTAACACTAATCAGGAAAACAAATGAGATTTTTTCAAAGTTTTGTTTTTTACAAGATACAGTATCTCGAAATGTAAACGAGGAGGAAATCTGTATCAAAGAGTTGAATAACATCTGCATAATTGCTAACAATTTGAGAATCATCATTCCTTAATTGAATACCACCTTTTTGACGATTCCAGTCACTTTGAATTCGTAGCGGTTTCCTACAGGAACAAGGAAAAACTGGTTTATTATTTTGGGACTGAATAATAAAAGATCATTCACCGTTCTGCCAGAGTGACATCTGATTTTTGTTATTGTTGAATTGGTATGGGTTAATTCTGGATTCAGTCGTTCGGAATCCTTCTTTTCTGCGAATTTGAAGACTGTCAAGTGTTCTTTTCAAGTGACTTTAGCTCCTCTAGATAAAGCAATTTTTGGAATGATATCATATATTGAATATTCCGATGAACTTCGGGTACGAAGTAGGAAATCTCATTTTAAAAATGATCAACTGTAGTCTGTTCAAGCAAAAAAGACATTCTGGCAAGATGGGAGAATTAGGTCAGCTCGGTCAATATTGGTACGAAAATTATAAATCTGGTCTCAAATTATAGATTAGGATTTTTCTTACAATTTAATAACAAATTTATGATTTTTGAGAAAATATTGACCGAGCTAGAGTCATTTTCCCATCTCTCCAGAATATCCTTTTTTGCTCAGTTAAACTATATTAAGCTGGTATGCAAAATAGTGCTCCTTTATCTCTACTAACAGTCTTGATTTGTGATACATTTCTTTATAGCTTTAGAATCGAAATGAATGAGTTTCAACGTACGTTATACCATAAAATAATACTCTCCTAGAATAATAGGATCCTCGAAGATCTTTGAAGAAATATAATAAAATATTATTGATCCTTTTTTATTATGCTCGTCCTATACTTTTTATTCTCTCTCATGAAAATATTGAGTTCCATTAATTTATCATTGAAAAGAAGAAAGCATCAATAACTCTTTCCGAGTGTATTATGCAAAATGTCATCCACTCATAAGCAGCACCCTTCCAAACCAAATTTATGGATGTACAAATATCAGGCTTTTGCATCAAAAGCAAAAAGGCTCATTACAAATCTAACCAACCAATAATTGCTTTTTGTTCTCGGGACAAATGAAACCTCCTCTGTAACTGATTACACCTGATAAATTCAGATAAATTTCGGTGATAAACATCGTTGCCATTGAGCGGACAAAATTCAAATTCGACGTTCTCTTTTTGCGAACGGTCACTGAAACAATTTGCCCAGGCGAAATAGGAAAACAACATTTTGTGTTTCCAATGTATGAATATAATGCTCTTACTTTTGATTCGTATAGTTTATTCTGCCACTCTAAATACACAAGCCCGTATGATTAATTATCCAACATGAAATCAATTATAAAACACACGCTAGCCTTATTTATCAGTGCGTAATTAGTTGTTTGCTCGTTTTGTGAACAATGTTTCATTGATATCGCTCTGATTTGTCCTATCTTTGTCAAAATGTAATTGATTATAGCACTTGCATGTCATTATGAGATGCAATGAATATTTTTAGTCTAATTTTTTTAAGAGTATGAAGTTGAAAAAGTATCCTCCCTTTTCTAACATTTTCATAACCTCTATTCCAATATTCTTTTATTCATTCTCAATACAGTATTATTGCAGTATCATGATAAGCTATATAATGCTGAAAGCAATATAATATCTCTCCTCAAGGATATAGGCGTGAAACTAGAATTATTATATGTTTTAATTTGAAACTAGAATGATTATGATTGATTCGATTATAACAGTTTCTCATGTTGGATACCTACTTGTCATGTATGAAAACGTTATGCTAAAGATTATCTGTATCTATACTCACCATGAATGGTTTATTTCAATTCCATTAAACAATGAATGACTGAAATATTTGAAGAGGAGGTGAATTTCACTATGATGGAATGTATTGGATTTGAATGTTAGAAAATTCATGAAGAAAATCCTGCCAATTTTTTTTTTAAAGTTTTGATAAGTTCTTCTCTCGATAATATTCATGTTAGAGGAAGTCAGATTCAGATGAATAAAGATAACATGATAATAAGACAAACGCTGAACTGACACTGATGAATGCTATTTTTTTTTTTTTTTAATAATCGTTGCAGATGAGATATGAGCATCATGATAAAACCATTCTTTGACTTTACTTCGCCAGTTACTCGAATCAAGCCACGTACCTAAATAAGCTCTCACTTAATTTTTTTCATTCCAGTTTGGTTTTTATCTGTTAATTCTCGCAGTTTTCATTCATTCAACGTGTTGTTTTTTATTTGTTTTGTTTTTAATTATGTCTATTAAGAGCTGGAACGGATAACGTGCCTTTCAGAGGAAGTTTGCTTCTATTTTATTCACGGTGAGCTATATCGATATCTTGATCCAATTCTTATCAACAGCTTCATTGTCTATAACTATATATCTACAGCATAACAGAATGGTTATTCTATGATCCACTGTATCTTGATACATCTATGATCAGCCACATCTTGCTTCATCCATCTATGATCAATCATTTTAATTAATACGGTAGCTTGATGGGCAACTCTACAGCTTGATTCAAATATGTGCATGACCACTTAACCTGGCTGGCTCAGGTCTGATGTCAGAGTTTTCAGGTCGCTCCTAATCATTTCAGGACCTCTGACATGACTTAACGACAGTTTTTAAGCAGCCGGGACCGACGGCTTAACGGGTTCATCAAAATACATTGTAAAAGGTGTTACTTTATCCCCTAAAGTTTTCAAGACTAGGTGTTCAAGTTATTGATGAACTATCATAGATAATGATAGAGATCGTAAATTATTTCTCTGTTGGATAAACAGATAAATCTATTACAGTATGGGATAAATGAGAATTCATTATCATACAAATTGTTGATCTATTTATGCAGCTTAGTACAAAGTCAAATATAGCTCAAATACAAAGTCATACTGAACTATGATGGGCTATATTGAGCTTGTTATATGCTTATATCTATGATAACTGACAAATTTATACTCAACTATACCTTCAGCTTGCTATATCTATGGTCAGCCATATCTATGGCATGATAGGCCTACAGCACTTGGTCTGCGAGAACCGTGGGTCACGGTGTGTGATTCTGACCGCCATTATATCCGGCCTCTTGACATGTAGGCCATCACGCTAGGTTGACTCTAGCGTGGCCAGTGGTCGCCACAAATTATGTAGGCTATATCTATGGATAATCCTATGAGGAGATATATGTTCTATATATTTGTAGGGATCTGTATTTCTACATTATATGCCATTGCTGTTAATTTATTTCACGTGTTTCCTTAATCTCAGGACTACCTTTATCACTGTTTTTTTTTTAAATAATTATCAAAGTACCCTTTTCATTTCATGCTATAAGCAATTCTTCATCCAAGCTGGATCACTGGTGATATGAGATTCATCAAAAATATTAAAAAAAAAGATATTGACAGAAATAGAAGAGAGGAGAAACAATATATCTTGATAACAGGAATCTGAGGTTTACCAAATCTTGTCATTCATTAAATATATAACAAATACTACCACAATATCACCTCCACAATTACTTGACAAGATAAACTATTTAAGAACTATATTATTTTCAACAACGTAGAATGAAGAGTGGAAGGAAGTCTTTCCACGCATGCGGAAATTTATTGTAGTATCCTTATGTAACTGAATGATAGATTTACAAATATTTCAATGCTTTTCTAGAATTTTCGACAAACATAATTCATTCATTTTTCTTTCCATTATTTATATCTCATTCTATCACCCATTTAATTTATTTACAAAAATGTATTACATGGTCGAAAATACTTTTAAAGTAATTGGGATTCTCGTTAGTTGATGATATCTATTCATTATACTATTATTATATTCCATTCCATTACCTTTGATTATTACCAAGTTTTCAATTCGTATCCCGCAAAATTGACTTCTGATGCAGAATTCAACAATTCAATTCAGATTGCTGGATTGAAGCTACTCAGTGCATTTCATGTGAGGAACACAGCATATACAGTAGTCTGGTCGAGCAAAGAATAAATAAATGAATAAATAAATAAATAAATAAATAAATAAATAAATTAATTAATAATGGAAATGACTCCAGCTCACTGTACATTTTGTTTCAAAAATTATAAATTTTATCTCAAAATGTGAACCAGAATGTTTTCTACAATTTGAGACCAAACTTATAATTTTTCAATCAATATTGACCGAACTGGAGTCATTTTTCTTTCTTTCCTGAATGTCTTCTTTGCTCGACCAGACTGTACCAACTATTCACCTAGACCTTCAACATTGTTCCAGATGAAGTTGTTGCTGCCCGGTTGCTGCAGGTCCTCCAATCGATCACTATAGCAGCTGGTGGCCGGGCTGCGGTCACCATTACACGCCAATCTGGTCGCGTCGTGTCTAGTTTTATCTGATTCGAATACATTCGCCCATCACGAACTGCCAGGCTGGTAGCTGCATCGTCTAATAACACCCTTTACTCACTGACCAGTCCAGCTTCCACACGCCCAGGATCAAATGCACTGATTACACCACTCAATAAATCATCTTCCACTTGTGTTGGCAACATGTAGCTCACATTCATCTGGTTTGAATACACCATAATGTAACTAGACTCATCTGGTAACTTTCAAATGGAACTATAGCGGTGCCATTACTTCTCTAGACGTCATTTTGTCCTGGGAAATCAACCGATAACTGAAATAATAATTCATTTTTTGAAATTATATTCCTATTATACACCATCTAGAACAAGAAACTAGAACTAGAACTTGTAACTAGACGTAAATGGTAACTTTTTAGTGTAAGTAAACGTACCTTTACTTCTGCAGACGGTAATTTGCCATGGAGTTGATTAGCCGACTGAAAAAATTCATTATGTAAATATTACTCCCCTGAAATTGAATTAATAGTCCAATAAATAAAGCTTTTCAGACTGCATGAAATATGCGACAATTTTAACCTCGAAGATTTGTTGAAACTAGTTAGGAGGTGAACATACTGAAAGTCCTTGAACCTGAGGAGAGTTATGATGAGAAATGGGTAAGAAGATAAACTTTTTAAGTTTTTTGCATGAAAATCGAAATCTATTGATCCCAGAGCAAAAAGCTTCAGCTAGAAATCTATAAGAATTCAAATGAAGTAATCATACTAGCAGACTGCAAAAGTGCACAGGTAGGATATGCTGAAATCATGACATTATTCATTTCTCAAAAGTAATCGATGTCATTAAATTGTTATTTTATACTAATTGAAGATAATTCATACACTGTATTGTTGTACCCGCCATGGATAGTAATTCACAGAATGAATTTATTATCGCAAGAATGCTATCAAAATTCTAAGAATGAAACTATTCTCTTATTAAATTTTTTCACTATAAGTTACTCATTCTAGTTGATACTTCTTGTTGATTAATCTCACTTGGGGTAAGAACAGGTCAAATAAGGTGAGACTTAAGCTTATAGCTACATAGTATATATATAGTTCTACATCCATAGCATATAATATCATATGATTTGTATATCACAGTATAGTATGAGCCTCAAGCCCAAGCCTAACCTTCTAGATAGGCTAATCTTGTAGAGAAAATTTCAAAGAAGACCTAATTCGTATTACTTGGAAACTATTACACTTCACTTTATTGCTCTGAAATTTTTCCAGTTAATTCAAAATTTACAATGTTTTTGAACGTTTTTATTTGATATTTATTGTGAACAGTGAACATTCATCAAAATTCAGAATTTTTTAAAGTGGAAAGTGGGTTTCGAGTGAAAATTCTTAGGTAAACTTTCATCATCTTTCATTCTCCATGTAAACATCATCAGTCACTCACTCATCATCACCTTTGCTTAAAATACTTGCTATCAAGTCGCAATTGTAACAATAAATAATAAATGGTAATATTAGTGCCAAATAAACTTTAAGTCACCATTTATTCAATTCAGAGATGTCATTTAGAGAAACTGAATCAGTATTTACACGACTTAAAACTTGTAAGAAACTGATTTGATTATGTGAAAACAGCTTCTCTCTTGCAGGTGAAACAAGCTGCAAGTAGCTTGATAAAAATATCACACTGGATTATTATTTGCCCGACGAGTAACATGGTAGTGCAATGCAGAATGTGTAGGATGTAGGCGACAACAAACCGAGCAACGGATAAAAAATCAGAAGACAGGAGGACATGAACTGAAAGCAAAAAGAAGGGAACAAGAATAAGAAGGAGGATGAAACGGAGAGAAGACAGGAATGTCGTTCGGGATACGTAAGTATTCCACTTGCTTTTGCCTTAGTTGGTGGTGATAAATTTTTTTCAATCGATGTCTGGCCAGTTCGTTATAGAAGAATACTGAAGATGGGTGGTCATCAAGACCAGGACTGGAGTATTGTGGACCCGCCTCGGGGTATTGTGGACCGGGTCCTCAACAGGGAATACTCACTTCTCAACAGTTTTTAATTCACTCAGAGTTTAAAAATACTTTCCGTCCTCAGGGCGCAGACTTTTTAAGAGTCAACGACAATTGCAAAAATAAAGCGCTACCTCTAACAACTGTTATTACGCACCTGGACCAGACTATTAACGAGTTAACTTAGGTTATGTTGGTTACGCCTGTCCAAGCGAAGAAGACATTCCGGCAAGATGGAAAAATCACTCCAGCTTGGTCAAAATTGATTCAAGAATTTTAAATATGTTCTCAAATCGTAGGAAACATTCTCATCTACAATTCAAAACCCAATTTGCTATTTTTGAACCAGTATTGACCAAGCTGAAGTTATTTTCCCACCTTGCCTGAATGTGTTCTTTGCTTGGACAGGCTATACCACCTATGGACGTCGGCGATGTTAAGTTAGAACTACTGGTCAATGTGTGCTTTGCTTCACATTTTTGCGGCCCTGGAGGGATTTCTGAAAAAGTGGTGGAATTGGAAAAAAGGAAAAGTGGTTTTATGCGTTGGAAGCACTTCGGAACAGGAGTTATTGTTTGAGAAGTATAGAGTTGAGAATATCGGAAGCCTTTTCCAATAAAAGAACTGATAGTCTATTAAAAATATTAAACGCTTGTACAGCATTTGCTGGAATTATTCCTTGTACTATCGCCATACAATTATTTTTGAACTAGTATACTCTGATCAACAAATTTTCAAAGTAAATTCCATCTTTTAGGTGGTGAGCCTTGCTTGAGTTTAGTTTTTTATCTCTCAAAAAATGGATTGAATACTGTAGTCTTTTCTCTCAACAAAAATATGATAAAGGTGAGTTACGAAGAGTTTAACACTTAACAGATTTACAAAGCTTTAAATATTCAATTACTATCAAATACTCGTCCAACATACGATTACTATTAATAGGAGAAATATTATTAGTGGGCTCTATACAAATTGGATACGTAGTGATGTGATTTCAATCACTAAGTTTTTTTTCTAATAACTTGATGAATCACTTTCGAATTTCATGAAATCAAGATATTTCGATAAAATTTTATAATAGAAAAATCAAAAGAGAATGAAGAGAAATAGTAGTCATCGATCACTTCGGAAAAAATTACATTATGAAGCAGGTGCTTCTTGAGATGAAAAGATTCTTCTCCCCTAACATCATCTTGTGATTTGATACAACGACAGCAGAGATCGATCATTTCTCTCCAAAATTATCAAGTTTTTTCAAGCTCCAACACTTCATTTACAAATTTCTCTTCTAATCTAGAAACAAAAAACAAATTTTATTTTATGCAGAGAGTTGGAGCTTAACGACAAAAGGAAGCAGCAGTCAACCTTTTGATGTTTCTTGGCCAAAAAGAATTCAGCTCCTGATTTACGCTCTTATCAACTTACAGGTGGAAAGAGAAGAGTTGGCGGACGCGTGTGTGTGCGCGCGTGCGTGCGTGGAGCTGCGTGTGGTTCAAGAGCGGGCTGAAACGACGAGCGAGGCGGTTTTGCGGTTTTTTGGACCGTGGCATAATAATTAACATCTCTCGCGCTTGCTGGATCTCTTCGCTTTGTAACAGAGCTGGCCGCAATTTTGTGTGATGCTCTCTTCGCATTGCATTTATTATTAAAATTGTGAGACAATTAAATTAAAAGAGATGGTGGATGCGGGAGAGAAAAGGTGGAGAAGAAAGAGGAAGAGAAAGTGAAAAAGGAGAGGAAGGGTCAGAGAGGATTATGAAGCAGAAAAGAAATAGAAATAAAGGATGAAGAGGAAGAGAAAAGGTAGGAGAAGAATAGGAAGAAAATAAAATTGAAGAGACAAGGGTGAAGTGAGAGAGATGATGAACGGCGAATGAAAAGAGGAGGAAGGGATATAGATTGATGAATTGAAAGGGAAAGAAAAAAAGAAAGGTTGGTGAAGTAGACTGAAGTGGAGGAGGATGAAATTAATGAAGAAAGAAGAGGGATAGAGCGATGAAGAGGAAGAGGGAAAGAGGGAGAGGAGAAGATAGGTAAGAGAAAGAGGAAGAAGAGTTTGTGAAAGATACCAAGTGGAGGAAGATAAAAAGAGAGAGGAAAATGGAGAGAAAAGGAAGAGAGATAGGGAGATGAAGAGAAAGAGGAGGATAGAAAAGGAGGAGGGAGAATGAGGAAGAGATAAAAAAGGAAAAAAGAGAAAGAGTTGGTAAGAGAGACTGAAGTTGAGGTCCTATTGCTCAAAAGAGGAGGAAATAAAAAGAAAGAAAAATACAATTAAGAGTGGGAAAAATCAATAAAAGCTCACTTGGGCTCTTCTCTGATTGAAAAAAAAAATCAAGCCAAAATAGCTCTGATCCATTTTCTCTGTCAACTCTTATTTTTTTCATAAACTTTAAACATTTTCTACTTTTCACGATAATTTTTTCTCATACTCAGATAAATTGGGATAATCAATCTTTCTCTGAGAAGACTACTTTTTTAAGTCAGTAATTGTAATGTTATCTTGGTGCACGTTTTCTTGAGAGACTAATTTTTGAAATGTCTTAACATTGTCAGTGCCCCAAAACAAAAGATAGAACAGATTATTTGAAATGAGAGTGAGAGGGAGTTGAATAACTTCTGGGTAAGAAAGTTCAATAATAATGTATTTACGCCGTATACACTACACAGTACACACGTTTCATGCAGATATTGATTTATTCAGTAGTACTATTCGTGTAGAACTCTGTCAATCTCCCCATCAATAATTTCTAATATTCAAGAGAACTAATAAGATTTTAAACACTTTCAAATCACTGACGGATCGTGCCCACGAAACAAGTGAAGTGCTGTACAGTGAAAGATACGAGCACTTCACCTGTATCGTCGGTACGAGTCGCCAGTGTTTCAGATTTGAAAACTTCGTCCTCTTCTTATCACAGTTTTTTCCATGTTGGTAAAAATTTAAAATTGAAGCCTAGTTTTCAGTTTTTTCTATCAGGTATATTTTTAGAACTTGAGGCTATAGTTTTCAGTCTTATAGCTAAATCCTATAATCCATCACCGGAAATAATATGAACAGGAAACATCGGACTCTTATGAATACTAGACATCAGTGATTTGTAAACTCAGTTCGTGATTAATTGACTCTTAATTCGGTTGACTTAATGAAGAACTAATCGATAGTCATGTAAATCGCTCACGATTAGACTTTATAAGTCGTTTTGCAAGCATAATATGCTGTCATATTACAGGATGGGATGGTAATCAATGCGTACTATGTAGCTATAATTGTGACACATTTGAAATTCGATTTTGATTAACATAATTTGATTTTGATTTACATTTCGAATATCAAACATTTTTTGAACCTTCGTTTGTCTTTGAAAATTTGGCATTCACCTTCCGGGATTGCAAAGGTCTTGCCTCAGACACATCCGGCCTTAGAATAATAATTGTCGCAATAAACAAAGAGCTTTGTGACATGTCAATTTTTTGTCTGCTTTGTTTTTGTTTCCATTTTCAGTCCTTGACTTGGGTCAACATAGACAATGATGAGAAATGAATGGGGTCATATTGGTCAGGAAAAACATGTAGAAACAGTGGAGGTTCGCATGGTCTTGATGCACTATTTTTTCTGTTGATCTATTAGTTGATGATTGTTTCTGTTGATCATTGATCTATTTGTTATTTTAAGAATAAGTCGATATTTGTTGTTAATTTGATATTATAGCAGTAAAATATTCCACAAAGAAATATGAATTTACTGTCATGAGAATGTATAATTCATTTGGAAGTTTTTGAATAATTTGTTTGTTGTTTCTGATTGGAACTTACGTTAATTGTGAACTGATTTGAAAAATCTGATATTCTTTGACTTCTGCTTCATGCATGAAAATTGGTGTTCAAGTATTTTTTGTTTGGTAGTTTTTTTTTGTATGAATTGTTAGTCTTCGACCAAGCTGTATAGTGTATGTAGCCTAATATTCATTTTATTTATTTCTTATGAAATAATGTTTTTCATCAATAAAGCACTTTTATATCTATATCTATATCTATATCAATATCTATATCTATATCTATATAATTGTTAGTTTTATTGATTCTGGGATTCTGTAAGAATTGTGACTTTGGGCTTGAAAGCGTGTTACAATATTCTATGGAACATATATATCTATAAAAGCGAAATGGCACTGATTCGTTCATTCATTCATCACCAGAACTAAAAATCCACTGAACCGAATGCGTTCAAATTTGGCAGGCATGTTCAGTAGGACGTTTAGGCGCGCGCTAAGAACGGATTTTAGGAACGTTTCGAGGAAACGCCAAATATTTAAGTTTTTCTATAGTTTTTCGGCGTTTTCTCAATTTTTCGAGAGCCAATCGGTAGAAAATGTTGATATTTGGTAGGTAGGTTCAGATAAGGTCTAGAAATGTTGTGTCAAGATATTTTCGAATTCCGTTCAAGATTACGCCAGTAATCAGGGTTTTCAAAATTGTAGATGTATTACGGGTTGCATATCTTCCGCCTTGATACGACCAATCCTTACTGTAAATTCGATGGTTCAGCGAGAGTATAGATAAACTAATTTGGAAGATATTGAATCTAGTATTAAACTATGTCCGATATAGTTCCCAAGGTTACGCTAAATATTACCGTTTTACCATTTTTCGGAATTTTCAGAGTTTTTCTTGGATTTTTCGAGAATAAATTGGTAGAAAATGTCGAAATTTGGTGAACAGGTTCAGATTAGGTCTAGAAATGCTGTGTTCAATAAGTTTGGAATCCCTTCTGAACGGAATTTGCAGTTTGCTGTTTGCCTCAGCTTACACTGACAGAGGTTATGCAGTCGAACGAAGCGCCTGTTCGACTCACTGACACTGCTAATACTGTCGGGGGTCCAGGGGGCGGAGCCCCCTGGCTAGGCGGAGAAGGCGAGCGAAGCGAACCTGCCGGCTAGTATGACTCAATAAAGAACTGGAGCTCTTCTCCACTTAGGCTACTGAAATTCAATGGTGAGAAACGTAGCCAATTGAACTGTTGCTAAATTATGTTGCAAGAAAAACAAGTTATACTGACTATTGTAAAAAACCTTATTACTGTGTGGTTCTGAATATATAATAGAGAATACATAGATATGGAAGATATAATAATAGAGAATGATCATTTCGATAGCATGATAAACTGTCTTTTTGAATCTTACTCTGCCTAAGTAATCCATCAATAGTTGACAAACTTTGAAACAGGAGGTAATCAGTTCAGTCTCAAGTTGCGTGTCACATCAAATTTCATCCTAAATTACGGCGCTATAGCCAATCCACAACGCAACCGTCACGGTGCTCTGGCGTGACGTGACGTGACGTGATGAGTTTTCGAGCGTAATGAGCATCGCATCGCCAAAAACATCTGTTGCAGAACGCGCGTGCATGAGCACCCGCGTGACTAGATGGATTTTAACTTTTTAAACCTTCGAAAAAATATAATTAACCACCAGAACAATGAGACATTTTACGTCCTATTGTTCTAGATCAACAGTGGGCGGAAAAAGTTTATTCGTCCTAGCAAGGAAGACATTCGGGCAAGATGGAAAATGACTCCAGCTCGGTCAAAATTGGTTCACAAATCATAAATGTGGTTTTAAATTGTAGGAAACGTTCTGCTCAACAATTTGAGATAAAATTTATAATTTTTGAACCAAAATTGACCAAGCTAGAGTCATTTTACCATCTTGCCAGAATGTCTTCTCTGCTTGGACAGACTATAGTGGCGTAACATAGGGCAGGTGCATTGGATCGGGACAGGTGCCTGGAATAAAAAATAAGCAGCCTGAAGTTTTGGAGGTTAGTTTTGATCGATGCGAACATTTCTCTTAATGTTAACGTCCTATATCAATGCATTAAACTGTCAGTTGAGTTCAATGAGAGCATGTCACACTTTTTCGGTGCCTTGTACTATCATTAAAGTTCCTGTACGATTAATTAGGAGTGTACTTGTAAACTCTTCAAGTACTATTACGGTTTTTTCCCTCGAGTGGTTTTGTTCGAAAAATGATGGTTAGAACTAGTTTCTCTATCAATCACATTGGACATGATTCTTAACGAAAAAAGCCCTACCCAGTAAAAAATTACAATTTATAATAAATAGTAAATTATTAGACTGTTATTGTAGACAAGTATTATGATTGAAGTTAATTATTATGAGCTAGTTGTTCGGCATCTAAAGTGAAATAGAAGAGTTTTTATTAGTAATGTGGTAGTATATACTTGTGCTATCTTCACATTTACTAGTTATTTGGCATGTAAAGTGAAATAGAAATAGAAGAGTTTCCCAGTAGTTCCGTAGTACTTGTCTTACCTTCACATTTTCGATATTTACTGTTTGAAAATTATGTTGACTGCTTCATTTTTATAAATTTAATTTCATGCTGAATACATAACATGAAGTCAGTCAAATTTTTCACTAATTCAAAATGAAAAGTGAATGATTGAGACAAACCTCTTAGTATTCAGGACGAATAATAATTTAATAAGTTCCTCATAGGACTAATTGATTGATTGAATAGTTAACTCCTGAAGAATGTTTGTCATCAGAGCAGCGTAGTGTGTTGAGAAGTAAAATGGCTATAATATTTCACTTCAAAGTTCGCCCAACAGTCTAAATAATTAATTTTAAAGCAGAAAAGAATGTAATTGAAATTTTTTAAATAATTGTAATTGAAAAGTCGTTGTCGATGTTGTAGAATAGTTTCATAATGGATTAAAACAAACTGATACTGTCAATTCCAGCGTTAATTTTAGGTACAGGATCATGATTTTTGTGATCATTCTCAAGCAACGTTAATTTTCACGCAACAGAAATAAACAGTAGAATGGACAATATTAGTATGTTATATTTCATTATTCTAATAAGATCGAACAGATCTTCTTTTAACACTCGAAAAAAAAATTCTGTACTTCTTTATTAATTATATATCGATTATTATCGGTCAAGCACCAATGAAAAACAATCTCTGTAAACGAAGATAACCTATTGATAACCAAGCACTAAGCTTATCAATTTCTCCCAAGGCGTGATTGAAAAACTCATTCATCCTTGGTTTATCTCCTCTAGGTCGGTCTAAATCAAGAGCGATTCAAAAGTAAATCCAGAAGCCAATGATTGAACGACCCTAATTATAGTGTTTATTATGTATCAGCCACGTTTATCTCGCAATAACCACGCACACTAGATAATGAGCGCCGAATAAAATAACCGGGATCACCTCCTCTGAAAATTGAGTTGGATAACTCGAACAAGCTCAATCTTCTCCTCAGTTTGGGCGCTATTTTCTTCAATTTTAAGTTATTTTTTCTTTTGTTCCGTTGGTTTTGGATAAGATTCTTGTAGACCTCTTCTCTCTTTGTCTAACTAACATGTTGTTGAATCTCAATGTTCGGTAATATTTCAGTGCTCTTCTTCTTTCATTGTCTAACATGTTACAAATCAGATATGTATCAGTAAAATTCACTTCTTCACATGAAATTTGTCAAGTATATCTTATTTTTGAAACAATTAATTGGATTCATTACGTTACTCATCTTACTCATATGTAGGCTACTCTTATACTAACTGTTACCATAGATTGAATTATAGTAGTGGAATGTGATCGAATGTTATTCAGGGATTTATGATAGCATATTTTATCACAAGCATAGAAACTTGTAAACACCAATTAGATTTAATTTATCAGTTTTTTATATCCTAATTATTTGGGCTATTTTAACTTCATATCACACTGCCTCACCGATCTCAATTGAAAAAAATCAATTTTGAAGTTTTATTACAAAAAAAAGCTTTAATAGAATGTACTAATAAGATAACGATTTTTGATGAGAAATAATTGTCACAAAAAGGGATTAAGCCTGATTTTCTCTTTATTGGATCATTATGAGATGATTATGTGAGCATGTTGATTATTGTAATGAATGATTAAATTATCATATACTATGATAATTATGCCAGAGAATCTTATTATTCAATTGGATACCTCAATAATGAAAAATCCTATTAATGCTTGTTGTGAGAATTGGAGTAGGGACTTAGTTTTCTTCAATATTTTGGGGAAACCTTTGGCTGGAATAAGTAACGTCCCACGGTTTAGCCTTGCCTCATTGGATTCAATTGTAAGACGCATAGTTTGACCGGTTCAGGTCAAGGGAACGGATTTCCATGAAAATCCCTTTTAGTACAAAGAAGAAAATCGGTCGTGATCATTAGGAGGGGATGAAGGCAATTTTCCGCCGGTACACTCGTCCAAGCAAAGAAGACACTCTGGAAAGAAGTGAAAGAAACTTTAGTGCGTTCAATATTTGTTCAGAAATGATAAATTTGGTCTCAAATTGTATAAAACATTCTGCTCTAGAATTAGAGACCGAATTCATAATTATGGAACAAATATTGATCAAGCTGGATTCGTTTTCTCATCTTGTCAAAATGTCTTCTTTGCTCGGAGACTATATCTAGGGGTTGTTGTTTGGGATGGGATATTCTCAGGGGTAGTTGGGACTCAAGGTGGACATGGACGACTTAGCCGGGGGTAAGAAGCTTAGAGCATTTAGGGCAGTCATAGGTTTTGGATCTTGGTCATTGCCAACTACTGGATCCGATAGACCCCTAGATATTTTGGGGAAAGGGTGCAAGGGATCGGGCGTTGGGTGAAGGTCCTCCTATTTCTTGAGCAAAAATATCGAGGGTAGGCCTACATGTAAATCGTACTGGTCAATAAGGAGACGTACACAGATTTCTACATGTTCTGTTTTGATGTGTGATTCCACATACAGTAATTGAATGCAGGCTATAATGATTTCCTAGCATTGAGTAACCAGAATGGAATTTGATATCTCTGAAAGTTCAATACGTTTTGATGAAGAATCAATCACTGAAGCTTCTATTTTATTGAAAACCTGAATATTTACCATCAAAGATTTATTATTGGTACATCCATTTGCATTTGAAAATGTCAAAACTTGTAAAATTCAATGGAATATGGAAAATTGAACTTCTATTTTTAAGCTCTATAGAGGTTACCAGTCTCAAGTGAAGGTTATTTTTTTAAACATTCGGATATGATACGAGTATTATAATAATTATAAGTTTTATGATACTACTCGTCTTATGATACTAAGTTTTATAATACTCGGATATGATACGAATATTATAATGATTGTAATAATTATAAGTTTATTCACAATAATGATCCAATAATAAATGCGAGAAACCTGCTAGGTAGCCATTGAAAAATCTGTGTATGCTTCAACAATATTCCTGATAAATTTGAATAGAAATTATTGCTTCTCAACATATTATTATTGGCTTTGTGTTAGGGACTTTTTGTCCCAACCTAGTATTCTATGAATTTCTTATAGATTTATTCTAATGTAAACATAAACATGTTGCCTCTTTTTCATTATTCGTGCATTGAAAAATCATAATAATATTATTCGCTTATAAAACAAGTGTATCAATTTGATTAATTATTTCGAATCAGACTTCATCGAAGAAAGTAAGAAAAAATCGTCTTATAGTACAAGTTTTTTCTCGTCACAACATTCGTATATCATTTTTATTTTTATGATAAAAAATTGTTATAATAATAAATGAAATAGTGTAGGTATACTCTACAGTGACTACAGTCACTTACACCTTTATAGTCACTTTAGTATAGTCTGGTCAAGCAGAGAAGACATTATTAATTCTGAAAAGATGGAAAAATGACTCCAGATCGGCCGAAATTATATCAAAGTTGATGGAAAACATTCTGTTTTACAATGTAAGACCAAATTTATGATTATTGAATCGATATTGACCGAGCTGGAGTCATTTTTCTACCTTGCCAGAATGTCTCCACCTTTGCTTAACCAGACTATAGGCCTACCCAAGATATGCCTATGCGAAATAAGTCGTTAGGTGAGATCCTGTTTTTTGTCACCAAAAATGCAACCAGTCACCCGGTCCATTTAGTGGCTGCTTGTAATAGATGGAATCTGACAATGAAATCCCGGGCAGTGGGTCACCGAGCAACAAGTCACCATGTGGCCATTGCCACTTGTTAGCCTGCATTCATATTTTTGTCTCTCCTTTCTTCTTCTTCTATCCTTCAAGTTTTCTGTCTTCTTCTTCTTTTTCTTCTTCTTCTTCTTCTTCTTCTTCTTCTTCTTCTTCTTCTTCTTCTTCTTCTTAATCAGAATCACTGTTTCATTCTTCTTCCCACCCAATGAATCACAGTTCTATTTTCTTCTCTCTTCGCTTTTCGTCATCATTGACATGAATCTTTTAAAAGATCAAATTCTTCTTCTTCTTCTTCTTTTCTTCTTCTTCTTTTGCCGTTCAGCTTTCTTCTTATATCACAGCAACTTCTTTTCTTCTTCTTCTTCTTCTCTTCTTCTTCTTCTCCTCCTCCTTCTTCTTCTTCTTCTTCTCCTCTTCTTTCCCTCAGAATCCTCCTTCATTTCTTCTCCAATGAATCACAGTTTATTCCTCTCTCTTCCTTTTCGTCATCATTGACATAAATCTTTTTAAAAGATCAAATTTCCTCTATTTTCTTGTTTTTCTTTGCTTGTTTTGCCGTTCAGCTTTCTTTATCCTCGCAACTTATTATTCTTCTCCTCTTTCTCCTCCTCCTCCTCCTTCTCCTTCTCCTTCCTCCTCCTCTTCCTCATCCTCCTCCTCATTTTTTTATCCTGTTCCACCTCTTCCTACTCCTTCTCCTGTTCTTGCTCCACAACCTCCTATCGTCTTTTTTATCTGTTTACGCTCTTCTTCATTTTCAAGTAATCTTTCTTTATGTTGACCTGCATCTACGATGTAAGTCAGTGAGTTACCAATGATCAGATAAGGACATATCATTCTTCAACAAAAATAATGTAAATTCGACATTACTTCCAGATTCCACCTACTACCATGAAGTATTATTTAAAAAATAGAATCATATTATGGCGTTATTCCTATCTTACTTCGAGTTAAGTGACTTAAGCGTGGGAGATCTTTCGTCAACGTAGTCGAAGAAGAAGAAGAAGAAGAAGAAGAAGAAGAAGAAGAAGAAGAAGAAGAAGAAGAAGAAGAAGAAGAAGAAGAAGAAGAAGAAGAAGAAGAAGAAGAAGAAGAAGAAGAAGAAGAAGAAGAAGAAGAAGAAGAAGAAGAAGAAGAAGAAGAAAAAGAAGAAAAAGAAGAAGAAGAAGAAGAAGAAGAAGAAGAAGAAGAAGAAAAGTGCAGGAGAGGAGAAAAATCAACTGTCGCAAAATGAGGATGTGCAGATGCAGAGTGAGGCCAAGTTGTCGCCGAAATTTCAAACCGAGCTCGGACTTAATTGAGAAACCGCTCAGTCGGCTACCGCTCTGACCACGCGTCCGCGTAAAACGGCACAGGAAGCATTAATCTTCTTCTTGACGTCTGCATCATTTCTGCTTGTATCCTTTTGATGTCATATCCATGGAGACGAACAAATAAGAGAGTATATTGGAGGATTTCCGTTCAGTGTATGTCCATGCAAACAATGGAAGAATATTTTTAAAAAATAATTTAATTCAAGATGATCCATGTAAGGCTTCAGTTGCAGTACGTTTACACTCTTTTCCAATGATTTTTCTTTTGGTGTGATTGTGCATTTTTAACAAATATGTCAATCGAGTAGGAATATTTTGGAATCTAAATTTCAAAAAAGGTATTAGAATCGAGATTTGAAAAAATATTTATCGTGTACAGTAATAGTTTCAATTTTTACAAACAAAAAATAGTCATTAACTCCACTCATACTCAAATTTCATAGAATATTGAAAATTTCCATAGAGTGATCACAAGATTTATTGATTATAATATAATTCCAAAGAAACTTATGAATCGAAATATTATATCGAAAATAATAATTATTGATATAGCTAACGCTATATAAAGTTTATTTAAATTTGAATTCATTTATTTATATTGGAGACAACGTTGGGTGGTTTCGTCTGAACCTTGTGCGCTCTAACAGCTGATGTTATCAATTAGAAATATCGTTCAGCTGTGCCTAAATTATGTTTTGAAATGTAAAGAGACATAATAGTCGTTTTACATCAGCTGTTAGTAGGTTGAATCACGTATAAGAGACAGACACGTATAGCCACCAAATTTTTGACATCAGCTTTACATTTTTCACATTGTTGAAAACCACTTGTTGACACTGGCGGCTCGTGCCCGTATCTTTTACTGTACAGCACTTCACCGGTTTCGTGGGCACGAGTCGCCACTGGTTGTTGAATAACGTATTCTCAGTTATGTATATTGAGTACGGTGAAACAAAATTGAAATAATAATATAAAATTCAATTCTCATCTTGAGCAAAACATGAAATAGGTTTTTTACCTCTTATCAATATATTCAGTTGAAATTAAACATTTCTTGAATTATCTTTTCAAATTAAAGCTAGATCATCTTGAAAATCATTCCCTCTTCTTCTACACATTAGCTGCACCCAACTGCAGTTTGAATTTCCCGCCGTTGTCCCCAAATTCTAAAGTACGTTCAACACAGCCCCAACTTCTTATATCGCGAGGGGCTGGAAAGCGTTTAGTGGCGTTGCATGCTCTAGTACGCCACAACACGTCACGGGCCATCTGCATCGAAAGAGAACGAAGAATAATAAGAGAGAGAAAGAATAAAAGAGAGAGAGAGTGGGGAGAAGAGAGAGCCACCCTCACTTTTATTCGCGCACGAATTACCAGGCAAAACTCCCAACGGAAAAATTAATTGAATTGCTTTTTCTCTCCTTGAAAGTACGTCTCTATCCACCCTCCCCCTATACCTCAACCCCCCTTACACCCCCACCCCACAACTAAAGAATACCTCAACTTTTTCAAAGATCGTCTAGGGACGTCTTGTGATTTGGCTCGTTTCACTCGCTTGTAATTTTTACGACGGCATTTCTTATTCTAGACAAGTCGAATTTTTTCTGCCATTCTTCTTACCAT
The DNA here is from genome assembly GCA_017141385.1 of Sogatella furcifera. Lineage (NCBI taxonomy): Eukaryota > Metazoa > Arthropoda > Insecta > Hemiptera > Delphacidae > Sogatella > Sogatella furcifera. The sequence goes on from CM029556.1 coordinate 19,197,369, forward strand.
CTCTCATTCCCCAATTATTCTGTACCGTTTCCCTTCGCCAGACACGACGGGGGATTGAGAGGGTAGCTGCTACATCCCTATTAATAACCTGAATCGCTAGTGTTACACTTCACAAAACACAGGTCGATTATATAGGCTATACTTCAATATCATCAACTATCGGTTATAAAATGAGGTAATTGAAATTATTATTACTATTTAGTGAATGGCTTCTGATAGTGGAGAGACCCAAGGGTTGTCTCATTCCACCATATAATCCAGTTTCCCCTAGATGGGAGCATGTAGGATAATAATTATAGTACTTCCACTCTTTGTAATATCAATTTTCAGACTTCTCTTATTTTAAAATATTATCAACTATAAAAAATAAACTAAGAGACTACAAAATCACTTACCCATGATCGATAATATTAGATTTTCACTTGGAATTTGGAGCACGGAAATTGAACACGTTTTTGAATTTTGTAATGACTATGAATTTAGATTTACAATTGTTTGTTTGATCAGCAATAGATTGATTACATGATCACATCCATGTTTATGATTTTATATCCATTTTATATGATTTTTATTTTCACACCAATTAGAATTTCGTATGAGAGCCCGCCTACTATAGATAAAACTGGTCATTCTGTAATATTGAAAAACAAACCTATTGAGCGTCACCTATACTTTATAATATTACTCTGACTCTTCACTCATATTTTCTTTTCTAAAAGTTTTCCTAAATCTTATGAGAACTACATTAACCACTGCGTGCAAGTTCACCAAAAGATTACTCATGAATGCACATCGGAATTGGAACTTTCCGACCCAAAATAGTTTATTGCAGTCATTTCCTTAACCATCATAATTAAAAAAATACTTGAAATAACTCACAAGGTAAACCCTCCTCTTGCTGGATATGAGACAGGGTACTGCAAGGTATACTCTCCATTATTATTAGAATTGGATTCTCTACCTGTCAGGTGTGGTAGTTTATATTATTTATAGTGGTAGGAGGGGTTGATATATCTTAATTATCGATATGCTTGATAGCGGAAAGGGTTGATTCAATGTGTATGACTTGAGGCAATCGAGGAGGTTCTACTCGGTACCTGTTGCTGAGAGAGTCTTATTAAGGGGACTCCAACTCTCTCCCTCTCCACCCACATGTGGAAAAGTTATTGCTTCCAGTGACAGAAGTTTTCTATTTGCGAGCTGGAATTATCTCCTGCTCTTCATCGAATCGAGTTTTCAACAAAGAATTTGAAGGTATAGAAGTGAATTGAATTGGGATTAGTTTGAAAAGTGGTCTATCAATCACTTTTACTCAAGATAGCAGAATAATTCTCATGGGTGAAAACACAGACACACGATCAAAACGTCTCGTTCATGAGTTTTGAAATATTATTTTGGAATATTACGAAATAAATATTAATATTTGAGTTCAAGATTCCAGATTTCTTCCAAAGTCATAGCACATTATTTACACTCATTATGTATCCTTTTGAATGAAATTTAATAATAATTTATATTAATGAATAGGAATTTGACCATAATTATAGTGATAACGGAAAAACAGAATCTTCAAGACCGAAACTTTAACGGGTTTTTACATGGAAATGCAGTTTCTATGTCGAATGATATCATTACATTGTAGTTTGATACTACAATATGTTGTAGTACAAGGAAATATGTTAAGAGCTCTAGCAGAAAAAAATACAAGATAGAAAGGTCTACTTGGTCTTGAATTTGTATAGGATGAAATTATCCTCAGAGGGTTTTTAAATTTCACATTTCTAATGAAACGTACAGAAGATATAAACAATCAAACATCAAAATTGTCAAATTTTAATTTATCTCGAAAAATACAGCATTTTGAAAAATTCATAACTTGGTTGTCGCTTATCACAGAGGGTTGAATTTGATATCAATCGCTCCAGACTTTTATCTACTAAAACATTGTAATTACAAATATTTCTGTCCGACGCTTGGTTTTGACGTGAGTTGCAAAAAATTAGAAAATGAACAAATTTTCCGTGGTTTTTTGGGCACCCTGTATTATGCGCCACTCAGAAAGCGTTGCAAACTCATATCAAATTTATTTAGGCTGCCCATAGTGATTTAAGATCATTTCCAGCCATCCATCATTTTTTAGGTGCTAGAAGTCTAATTTGCCTGGGCTATGAATACGTAAGTAGAGCAGCAATATACTTGATCAACTACATGAAAATCATTCAAACTAGTGTAAAGTTGAGACATCAATTCGCTAAGCCAATGACACTCAACCCATTCACTTGACTTCACAAAATGTGTCCCTATGTTTACTCGGCGTACCGCTGAAGTGTTACAAGACCTCTGTCAGATACAAACATAGGAGACTCTGCTGTCTAGAAGTCTATCCCACATGTCTAGATTGTCTAGAAGTCTATCTTACACTTACATGTCTTCAAGATCTACTGAAGACTTGGATGTTTGTCGAGAATCTACCTATGGAACAAGCTGCAGTCATCTAGAGGAGCGTCTCATGTCTCTCCCGACAAGGAAGATAACCAGATATAGTCTGTACAAGCAAAGAAGACATTCCAACAAGATGGGAAAATAGCTCCAACTCGGTCAATATTGGTTCAAAAATTATGAATTTTGTCTTAAATTGTAGAAAATATTCTGATCTACAATTCAAGATCAAATTTATAATTTTTGAATCAATACTGACCGAGTTAAAGTTATTTTCCCATCTTACCTGAATGTCTTCTTTGCTTGTACAGATACCAATCTTTGTAGACGTACTTGAGACCATCCAAGACGCGCCAGTTGATATAAATTAAGCCTAGAAGACCCGCTCTGCCCATCCGAGCTTATGCAAGGTAATTAACTCTGTGATCTCATGGTGCATAGGCGATTTATTGAGCAGTAAAATCTCCTGGCGCTGATAAGCTCTTGCAACAGACTATATTCCGTATTTAGATGGCAAGAAATGGCACAGAATCATTGAGGCGGGAATGCGGGCTGCTCAGTGATATTAAAAGTAGGAAGGAAGAACATTATTAAACATGTTGACTGCGGTGTACGTCATAATTGTGTGATTTGTTTGGTTGGACAGTATAGAGTACTTTTAGATATAGAATGTGTGGGTACTGGGCATGTTGATGTTGTATTAATCAAAGAATAATAGACCTCTCTATATTATATATACGGAATACTATAAGATCCTCTTTGATTGAATCGAATCGAATTGAATTGCCTCTATTTCAACTTGGGAGGGCGAAGTTATGGCGCAGTCGGCCCTCTCTCAACCTAACTCTAACGTTAACTTCGAATAACTTATCCTTAACTCTTAAATCATAGTGATCTAGGACCTAGGTTGGAAAGTCCCTATGCCTTTCAATACTAGTCTAATTATTCGAATAATATCACTGAAAATTCTCAAAATAATTGCTTATTGTTTAGATTTCTAAGAGGGATATTCATGTTGCCTAGTTGCAGCATGAGTATGAGATATTTATGTTATTTATTTTATACTGTAATGTTTTTTTATTGATGTAATTAATTTTTATATCATATTGATGTATCTTATGTGTGTGTGTGTGAATAAATAAATTGAGAAAAGGTTAGTGAGATAATAGTCTGTCCAAGCAAAGAAGACACTCCGGCAAAATGGGGAAATGACTCTAGCTCGTTTAATATTGATCCAAAAAATAGGTATGGTCTCAATCTGTAGAAAACATTCTGCTCTACAATTTTAAATAGAAATCATAACTATTAAACCAATATTGATCGAGCTGGAGTTATTTTCCCATCCTTCCAGAATGTCTTCTTTGCTTGCACAGACTTATTGGTGATAGTGCATAACTATTGCTTTCAGTATAGTCTACCTAGAATTCTTCGAAAGAATAATCGAATTTTGACAAAACTACTATTGTATCTGGAATGCTCTAAAAATCATTCTCAATTCTTGTCGAATCAACGCTCTTTAATCAATTATTTGCAAAAATTGCTTAAAATGATAAAGAATGATAATGATAGAACTAACGAATAATTCAGATTAAAATGATTTATTTCAATTTATTTCCAACCATTATTGTAAACATTTCTGGAAATGGTATATTATTTCAATTTTAATTTTAGTATGTTTTCATATCTAGACGAACGTGAATAGTAGAAAATTCTAGAAAAACTAGAGTTAATAGTAGATTTATGATCTAATCGTTGCCTAACCAAATAATTTTTATTAACGCAACTTCACAGACGTCAATATTCTCACTTATCAACATGATAAATAAAAAAGCAGGTAGTAAACCGGCCGCCAGATATTAATAAACATATTTTCGACGATGAGATGCTCGTTTCTTTCTCTGGGATGTTGTCGTAAAATATGAAATTGAATGGAGTGTGTTTTATAACCATCAAACCAGCGTCATTCTTTCTGGAATGTGCATTTTCCAGTAGAAATCCAAAGAATTCACATCAACTAAATGAGATGAATGGAGCATTCATCAAGTAATGATTCCATTACATTAAGCTGTCAGCTAGTTTTTGTTGAACTAGAAACGCTTTTTATTCGTTTTTTGTTTGAAATAGGAGCAAATTGCGTTGGAAAATTCCAATGTAGTCGTCAAGACTCAAGGCCTGCTGTATTTTATGTTTCAGTAGATTGGAGAAATCATATATTTTTTCATGTGTTAGAATCCCAATAGGTCTCAGATCTTGGCTATTGATAGATTTGCTAGAGAATGATCTTATTCGAATGATTTTTCTATCTCATTCCAGTGGCGTGGAAAATCAATTCGAGCCATCTTTCAGAATTAATGGGGGAACAATTATAATAAATATGACGTACTTGAGTTCTGTTCTCAATACTTTGAACTTAAATATCTTGAATATGACCTCGTATTTTTCCTGAAATACAGGATAAGAACTACTCAAAGGTCTATCTCAAACAGTTATTTCAAATATTTCTTGAATAATCAAGAATTTCACATAAGTATTATCTATGATAGACTATGCTTTTTGAAATATGTGATCTATGATTCTTAATGACGATTTAATGTACTTTAAAAGCCTCTAGTAATTGCTTAATATAATTCGAGTTATAAGCTCTATACAAGTATTTAGCCGGATAGTTCGCACTTGATGAGCTATGGTACATCTATATAAAATACAAGCTGTATACTACTCAAGTAATTTGACAATACAACTTCAAACTCAAAATTGAAATGAAATAACAGCAAATAACAGCGAATCATCTCACAATACAAGGTCAGAAAATTGGAAGGATAGATTTATTATAGATGGATGAAAAACAGCTAGCTTCTCCAGAATAATCCAATAATAAAACCTCTTTCATACATTCCTTAAACGTTAAAGCGATTCCTTAGAGCTTCCAAAAAATCCATCAATACTTGACTGAATCCATTCATCTCATCCAACTTCAAATTGAATGAGTATGATAAATAACATACAGCTTTCCTTTCTAATCTATATTACAGATTCCTATAAATTCCAGGAACCAAGTTCATAATATAAAGATAGTAAATATAAAGATATTAGATAATAGATAAAGATAATTAGATAAAGATAATATAAAGATAGTAAAGATAGTACTCTTTACTGCCCTTAGTTTCCAAAAGTCCCTTGATACTTGGCAGTGTGCATTGTTGGGGTTATTCCATCCATTACAACTGAAAATTTAAAAATACAAACAGCTTGAATCATTTCACATACAACTAAAATTGAACTTAAAATCCCATTACGTGTCCAGACACTTTCTTAGTACCTGTTCAACTCTCAGTTCCTGTAGCTGTTAGTTTCCAAAAGTCCATCGATGCATTTGCTGGGGTCATGCCATCCGGCGACCTCACACTGAGTCTCCTTAGCCAGACGATAAGAGGGTTTGTATGTAGTGTCACAGGGTTATCGTCTTGGACTGCTCCTAAAATGTCACTCAATAACAATAATCACAATAATCTTCGTCACTTGCCGGCGCTCCTAGCTTAATTTGCATTCGCGTTTAACAGTTTTACACACTACTCGCGGTTACATGCTATTCATGTCAAGATTTCAGAAATGTAAGTCTTTACAAAATCACTCTTTGGTCGCCATTCAGTAATTAAACACCTGTGTACGGCTGTCCGCTTCTATTCTGGTTTCAGGAAATGAGACAGTTTGACAGTGTTAGGTAGAGTTTTACATGTGGTCACTGTTTCCGTTGAGTACGGAGGAAAACTTGGAAAATGTCTGTTCGAGTTTACAGTACGAGACCAGCAGCTGAGTTTTACAACATTTTCTCAACTGAAAGAAAGAGTTGATCAATAAATTTTATTATGAATCAGTGGGCCTGAGAAGCTGGAACTTGGATGGGCTACAGTGTAGCTTATCAAACGGGCTCCTGTTAAAAATGTATCTAACTTGAATAATTTGTATGAGATATGCTACTCATATTAGTCCTACGTATAAATTATCAATGAGTTAACGTTGAATTATACTTTGATGAATAAACCGTACGTCACATTAATAAGGCAATATTAGCGATATGACGTATCATGTACATATTTTTACTGAATATCCCTCTACTTGGCAATTGTCGAGAGTATGCTCCAATATGGAATCACAGTATGGGGAGGCGCTTATTTTTCAATAATCAAACCAGTCGTAACGGGTCAAAAGTACATCATACGCACAATAGCCGGAAAACACCGCCTAACAAGCTCACTACCGCTTTTCAGGGAATGGGGTCTCCTACCGGTGAGATACCTGTATTACTACAAGGTATTGCTTTGCTATTATAATAGGAGCGGTAATCAAAATACGCGGCAAGAATGTGGACTCCGCTCGGTGGGAAATTATATACCGCCAAATCAGAAAAAAGAATGCTTCCGAAGATTTTATCTATATGTAGCCCCCAAAATATTCAATATGATTCCCTCTGAAGCAAAAAAGCAAACAGTTCTTTTGAAATTCAAAACAGAAATCAAGAAATGGCTATTTACGATCGATGAGATAGAGAATCTTTTAAAAAAGGTCAGTTAAATTCACAAAGGCAATTCACTGAGTTCACAAAGGCAATGAACAAATTTTTTTCGTGTTTTCTTTACAATCTTTCAACTTGGAAATCATAAACAGAATTATTATGATTAAGATTATAATAAATTAAGGTGAGGTACGGAACTAACTTTTTTTTTCTTTTCTAAATCACTTTTTGACATTTACACGTTTACTTTTTTAATTTTATTTTCAACATGAACTTTTTTATATATTGTTCCAAATTATATATATTTATATTCAATTTTTTTTATTCTTACACTTCCATTTCAGCTCCAGTACAGTCAAGATTGTTTTGCTAATTCAAATTCTTCCATCTGTACACAACAACTTTTAGAATAAGTATTAAGTTAAAACAAAATTTAGATACACTATTTTTAGCTGGAACTCCCATATAGGCTCGCCTCGGGAGTTACCTAATTTCTTCACATATTTTCAATGTGTATTTTTTCTTTCGTATTCTCATTATTTCAGGCTTTGAATTATTTGTGTTCTTTCCAATTTTGTAATTGAAATGTATTGTATTTTGTACTTTTCTCATTTTCTGTGAAGAAATAAAATTGATTTATTTATTTATATATGAAATTTTTGTGGTGAACGATTATACGGGCTTTGGTAAATAAACTATCTTAATTGAATAATTTCCACGACTAAGATATAATGATAAACTTATGCTTGGGGAGTTTACACACAATAATTTAGGCGTATAGAATTATAGCTGAAATTAAAATAGACGTAAAGTACAATATGCCAGTAAAGTATCATTTGAAGTGGATGACTTATAAGTTTATTAATAATTATTCTTTCTATGTATTTAACATAGGAAATTATGAATAAATAGTTAAGTATAAATTGAATTCACTGAAATTGAATTTGAAACTGAACTCTCAATTAGCGCAATGAGCACTGAATGTAGGAGAAATCCAATTATTTGAAAATCCGTTCAGTGAGAGCTAGGAGGTGAAATCAAAATTCGTAAACTCTTAAAATAACATTTTTCATTACAACAGTATCTATCAGATTTTTGACTGTTCGTATAAATTTGGAATAAAAACAATTTGAGAGACATTTTATTCCACTCTTCAATGTTGGATTTCAAATGAATGATATGGAATTTTTTCGTAGAAGTTTTTAGAAGTAACAAACATTCATCCCACAAAGTTTTCGATGAAACTTCAACTTTATGTTAGGCTGCCCAAGAGACAAAAAACTGTAGCAAGCAGCATAGCAATGATTGGCAAGAAATAAGGTGCAAGGGCACCCGGCCTGACCTAGTAGACCGACAGACAAAACAGTTTTTCTCAGTGTGGGAAAACATTTTCCATTATGCGACCGTAAATTTCCATACAATGGGGAATTGTTGCAGGAGTCTCATGGTCGTAATACACTGGACAGAAGGAATTGTGAGTGTGTGCGTGTGTCTTTCTGTGTTTGTGTGCTCTATGACCTTCCACCTGAGCTCGTTCTCTCTCCCATTATTTATTCTTATCTGGCCGGGATGATACAGATAGCCGGTCGCACCTGCGACTACAAGTATTCGAGAAAATGCTTTGTGAAAAGGAAAAAACTAGGAATTTCATGAGACTTGAAAGTGTTTCATAAATTTCGAAAACAAATATAACCTATGATAGTTTTACTTCAAACTTGGGGCCATTTGAAATAGTCGATAGATGAAATAAGATAAATCAAATACCGTACCCTTTGTCACATCTAAAACCAAACCTGTAGTACGATTATTAAATTGACTCTATTTTTACTCACCTTAACGGTACTGTGGCTTATCTTTAACGCTACTATCTAGCGATAATCAATTTATCCAACTCTTGATTGCCAAATTCCTCATTTTGGTATTTGAACGGGCTAATTTATTTCATAGTTTCTACTAGATAGATCTATTTAGTTGAAGACCATAACCTAATTCTTTGAACTGTCAAAGTCAGCTGTCGTTTACCGGCACGTTCATGAATAATCATTTTGCCAACTTATTGAAGGCATAATTAATTCTGTCGAAACTAATATTTTTTACGCTATCTCCTTCAATCTGTGATTTTTTATCACCTATGTGCTTTAATAATTGTTTTCTTGGAATGCACTGTACCTATTTGCCTAATTTATGATCTTATTATACCTCATATTCAAGACTGTGCCAGTATGCAGAGAGCTCATTTTGACAATAATTACGTTCCTCACTTAATATTAAATTGTTATATATAGTATGTGTAATATTCTCTATGTGTTATGATTGTATCAAGTAATCTTGAAGTTATTTCGTAATTGCTATTATTGGAGCAAACTTGTCAGCTCTTAGAAGCTCAACATTCGTTAATACTATGTTAATTTGTAGGCTGTAAGGAAAATTATTTTACTAAATTTATCATAATTATATTTATTAGGTCATAAATTATTGTTACCACATTGAATACATAAAAACAGGGTAATTCACTCACTGTAACAGATATTGTCGACATTGTTTGATATGTCCAATTTAAATCTCCCACCAATGTTTTTTCACTTCACAATTATTTGGTTTGGGTTCAAGTCTATTTTTTCAACGAGGACGATCCGGAAGTAGGGTTGACAAGACACTCTGCAGCAGGACGGCCTGGGAATGACACGTCGACCTGACCTAGTAAAAAATTCGAATGGCATTAGTCGCCTTTAAATTATCAATTGTCTCAAATTTTTAAACTAAATGCCCCAAAGTTACATCGCCATCACGAGCTAATCGCTGACCATAGCCGACGCCGAAAGACGACAACGCCTTAGTCGCTACTGGGGGGTAGCAAATCGACACTTCGCCATACAGGGATACACATGTGAGTGAAACCGAAAATTAAAATTTTACACTAGTGCTTCGATTCCCCAGAGCTCTGGTCTGCGAGTAGTGCGACCGAAAATAATATTGAAATATCCACCCGTCGATATGCGCATTTAGTTTTAAGAATTATATGATGTATTAAATCCAATAGTCATAATTTCCTAAGAGGCCGAACCCATATTGAGGTCCAACAAAATCTGCTAACTTGTTAACCATTAAGTACATTTGATTGAATACTATTTAACTTGAAAATATTGATAAATTGCTAAATTTGTTCTGTGGCCAGAATTTGGCGGGAGAATACATGATACAGTTATATATTTAAATTTGTCTGGATTATTCCATTCACCTCCTGGCTAATTCATGGAGAGTTAAATCTTTATTTAACGCTTCACGGATTCATCTTTGGTTTATTATATTTTCTGAAGTGATTTTTTCACCCCTTATGGATTGATTAATTAATTATACTTCTTTTAAGCATCACATGATCTGAGCTTGCTAGGTCTTGTTCATGCTTGTCAGATCTGGATGGGTAATGTACACCCTTCTTAAGTTATTTATTAACTTACTAAGTGTGAGACATGCCTCGTCGGGATTTGTAAATTATACAATATAATATTTGTTCATGAATGAATACCATAGAGATTGAGATTCTATCTAGGCCCAGGCTCTCTTGTGTTCGAAACATTTCGACCAAATATACCTTGGATTGGAGCTGCTCATACCCTGCTAATATAATTAGACAATATACTGAATTATAGCTCGTGTCAAACTGAAGCCAGTTCGTCGACCGAGATCAGTCCTTAAAATTATCAGTGAGAGCCATATTTATGCTTGCCGAACATCCTAGGATAAATACATGTTCCGACAAGTATAGATTTGTTACATTCTGCATTCCACTGAATTGTCTAATTAATATTTGGTAGATGAAGGATTTTTATATTTGGAGTTGCCAATTATGCGTGGCCAATGTCCACTCTTAAACAATTTGAGAGAGCCAACTAGTTGCCTGTATAATAGAATTTCCATTTCGAAAAGGTTTATTCTGATCATTGCTAAATTTAAAGTAATTCAATTACAACTGATATTGTTTGGATCTCATCAACTCTACAAAAACCCTGAGATAAAAAAGAGTTATCATATGATATGGCGCCCAACGTGGGGCTTAGAAGAAGACTAGAATTTTATACAAATAAGATTGTTGAGTCAAATTGATAATTTAGTAAAATTGTGCATAGTTAGCACTATTAAAAAATTAATATACCATGAAATAGCCAAGGTGACTTTATGCCTCAAATACTCTAATTTTAGAAGATATTCCAGTTTTAAAGAAAAAAAGAAAAAGAAAGTTGCTTTCTTTAGTATAGCTTTAAATTCATAGTTCCTATAAGTGTTATCTTTGTGTCGGATAACAATAATTATTTCGTATGAAATCATTGAATAATTTAGTACTGGAATACTTCAGCACGAATATCGAATTTTTCATTCTGACAATTGATGTCTTTGAAGTTGATTTTTTAGGGTTAGGTCATACATTGCTGTCTATGCAGAGTAACTTATATGTACATTTTATGTGTTAGTAGTAAAGTGAGAACGTAAAGGTAAGGTACTGGCCTGTGTTTTGTGTATTTTTATAGGTGTTTTCAGCTTGGCGGGTGGACGCAATCCTGTCTGTTCGAATCATCAGTTGTTGTGGTTGACTTGTGTAATCCTTTTTTTTAGCTTGGTTCAGCACTTCACAACACTACACTGAACATACACTCGCACTCATCACTATCATGGCGCACCCTACTGATTCCTGTGTATCTTATCCTGGGTTTAGTAATGACTTGTCTGATGTCGAGGGAGACCCCACCGTAGATAATTTTACTAGGGACATGGCTACCTTACAAAATATAGATCCTACAGCAGCCGGGTCTTCACAAACAATTAGAGTAGAGCCCCCAAGGGAGAATATTTTTGAGAGCGACCACCCACCCTTTTCATCCACTCATAGGGAAAGTATAGATCAGGAAACCCCTATCACACCCAACCCCACTGCTGAGGCAGACAAGTCACCCGATTTGGTAGAGCTGGATTCATCCGCGGACCTTATGAGGAGTATGCTTTTGGGTAGTCCCACATCTCAGGAGACGTTATTAACGAAGTTATTGGCCAGGATGGAGGAGAGGACTGCAGAAATGGATAGGCGCTGGGCTGAGGTCTATAAGGCTACCAGTGAAGCCGCCACCCAGATAGCCATTAAAGTGCACAAAACGCAAGAGCAAGTAGATCAGAATGCTACACAACATGCTGTGGATATACAGAGGGTGGACACAGAACAGGCAGCTACGGTCAAGCGTGTTAACCAAATAGAGCAGTCACTAGATATGCAAACTATTAATTTGAACCGGCGTATAGATGAGATGACTCCTCGAGAGGAATGGCGTGCTGAGAATGATATTTTGAGTCAAAAAATCGAGACACGATTCGCTGAGGCTTCCAACCAACTGTTGGGCTGTATAGAAGAAAAATTATTAACTACCACTAACACTGTGAAGCTGCAGGAGGAGAAAATATTGAGCAATCACCGGGCTACACTTACCCTGCAGGAGGCTCAATATCAACAACTATTGGAGAATAGTAAGAGATTAGTAGAGGAGTCATTGGCATCGATCACCACCTCTGTTAATGCCGGAACACGGAGAATGGAGGAGATTGAGGGAAACACCGTGGCCCTACAAAGTATGGTGAGCGTTATCGATGGACGGTGCACTACACTACAACAAACATGCGCACAAATATCGCACGCAGTTGGAATACACAATGGGCGAATCGACCAGCTGACTAATATAACTACCACTAGTAAAGGAGAGGTTGAGGAGCAACTGTATAGCTAACGCTAAGATTGCACAGCTAGAAACCCGATTTGACTTGGCTCGACACAGCGCCGACCCAATAGTAGTAAACGATTCGCAACATCACATATCACTTTTCCAAAATGTGGATATTTTTGCGAATCGCACGGATGGAATACATCCCAAGATTTTCATAGAGCAGCTTAAAGCAATTGATGCCCTCTCGAATATATCGTGGAACATATGGCGATTTCGCTTACCTTCCTTACTAGCGGGGGAAGCACTGATATTTTTTAGAGCCAGATTACCGGAGTTGAACAATATTAAAGATTTCTTTAAAGTGTTTCTGGACCACTTCTGGGGCACGGACAAACAACAGAACCTGCTAACCGAGATTATTTCCTGCCAATACGAGTATAATAGAGGGACAACGTGTACCGCATTTGTGTCTCATCTACGCTATCTCAATTCTCTATTGGATAACCCTATCGATGACTTTACGCTGGCGAAAATGGTTATGAGAAAATTACCATACAACATGCAATTAGCTATGGCCACATCTCCTATTACCACGTATAAGGAATTAGAGAAATATATATCTAGTGTACAAGCAGTCACGGGGGGTGAGTATAGTGCATGCCATCAGGAAGCAACCTACCATGCGGTCAACCCATCGCCGTATATCCCTACTCATACACTCAATATGTACGGCGATAGCGTACCGACAACACCACCCATGCATGCAACCAATGTATACCAGGGAAATCCACAAATAACACCTGCACCAGAGCAACCAATACCTGCTACAACCAAACACCACCAAAATACGCCATACAGTGACAGAAACAACCGTAATAACTATAGAAAAAATAATCAACATCAAGCTCACAACAACAATAACTATAACAATAACAACCGACAGGGTAGACCTCAACAACAGAATTTTTATTATGACGGTAGGGATCGTGCCAAGCCGAACAAACCAAGACCCACATCACAGAGAGACACTGATCGAAGTCAGACGAGTAACATGGCAAATTCGAACCTATCTGATGAGCCTATCCCTAATGGAGTAGCCACGAGTACCCCTATCCGAGGGAACGAGACATCGGCCTACAGTATGAATAAAGGACCACCGCGACCATGACTAGGCGGGGACACGGAACACACTGTGATGACTGTTCACGTGGATACAACACCGCTCAACCATGATGATATACCGCCTCCTATTGCTAAGTGCCCAAAGAAACGTCGGTATTGTAAATATAAATGTAAACCAGCATACCGTCAAGTACATGTTCGCCGTTTCAACAAACATACACCTATAGGGACAAAAACTCAGAAGTGTCTCGCGATTTTTAACGATGACTTGCGTCAAACCTTATTAGAAGAGGATGACACTACTATCGAAACAACTCGCAATTCATTCCTTAGGTATATAAAAGTGAATCTAGGTCATCGGCAGCTGTTAGCTATGGTAGACACCGGAGCTGAGTGCAGTATGGTGCATCAAGATGTATATCACGACATTGATAGAGAGAAGAAGGTACCCATATTACCTCTGTCTACTACTTTTGTTACTGGCATTATACCTGGCCGTAGAATCCGTATCTCCACTCAATGCTTGTTGGAACTACGCATTGAAGATGCTTATTTTCACCATTCTTTCTTGATATTACCCGCAAATTGCCCTCAGATAATATTAGGAAATGACTTCTTAGAACATTTCCATTTCCGCATGGATTCGAGCCCATCAAGATTATATCTAAAACCCGAAGAACAAGAGGGACATATCACTACTGATGTCATTAAAAACCGTGCAAGTAGAGAGCCCAAAATAAACTGTATCCGGATGGAAGATGACACCCCTCACATATGGGATGTGCGTAATATGGAGGATTCTATTGATCAATTGACGGTGATGAATATTATGACCGAGACGGAAATAAACTTTTGGAGGATAATACTGTTCAATTGTTTCAGCAATTACTTGAAGAGATTCAAACACGTACTGATTGGGAAAAAGATACTAGAGATGAGGTGTGCCGTATATTTGTTAAAAACAAGGATGTTTTTTCAGAACAACCAGGACTGGCTACCCATTTTCAGTGTAAGTTAGAGGTTAAGCGCACGACGCCTATTTCCGTAAATCTTACCCTATACCTTGCGTATCGACCAGCTGTCGCCGAAATCGAGAGAATGGAAAGATTAGGAATAGTGGAACCTTCATCACACTACAGTCTACCAATTGTGTGTGTAGCCAAGAAGGATGGATCAGTCCGTTTATGCCTTGATGCTCGTCAACTAAATCTGGTTATTGATGATGACCGTGAGACTCCAGAGAAAATAGAGGAAGTGATGCAAAGTTTCCACGGAAAGAAAATTTTCTCAACACTTGACCTTAGTGCCGGATATTGGCAAGTGGAACTCACTCCAGTCGCGGATTATCTATCATTCACCATAAACGGACGTAACCTACGGTATACTAGGCTCCCTTTCGGCCTCCGAAATTCAATGGCAGTTTTTGTGAAGTGTCTCCGACAATCGTTAGGGAATGTAGACGGTTTTTGCATCCTGTATGTCGATGATGCCATTATCTCATCCACAAATATTTTGGAACATTGTCACCACCTTGATACTATCTTTACTCGCCTGAGAAGCTGCGGGCTAAAGCTTAAATTATCCAAGTGTCACTTTTTCAATAGAGAAGTTAAATACCTTGGACACATTGTATCCGACCGGGGTATCATACAGGAAGTGGACAAGTTAGAGGCTATCAAACGATTTCCATCTCCATCTAATAGGAAACAACTCCAAAAATTTATTGGGTTCCTACAGTTTTATAGACGGTTTAATGCTCGAATGTCCTATTACACCTCACAACTGAGTCACGTATTATCGGCTAATAAACCATGGAGATGGGGAAAACACGAGGAAGAAATATTTGTGAAACTAAAGGAAGAATTTCTCCAAGCCGTGATGTTGACACATCCTGACTTCACGCGTCCATTCTTTATAAATACTGACGCCAGTGATATTGCACTAGGAGCAGAAATCTACCAGGAAGGTGACAACGGGGAGAAGGGTGTCATTGCGTTTTTAGTAAGAGTTTGAATACGGCACAACGACGATATTCCATCACCGAAAAAGAGTTGCTTAGCATCCTCGAAGTATGTACTAAATATCGTACTCTTCTGCTGGGCCAAAAGATATTTGTAAATACAGACCATAAGGCTCTTACCTTCTTTAAAACTGCCAAGCTGAGTCATAATAGACTATCACGTTGGTTTCTAGCTTTACAAGAATACGACTTAAACCTAACCTTCCTACCAGGCAAAGAAAACCGCACCGCCGACTTTTTGTCTAGAGAAATTGACACCAGTTATAGTAGCGATACTACCTATCACTGTTATGTTCTATCGGATGACCAAACTGTGCCTTATCCGCCTCACATTCATCCTTTGGTCTATCATGGAAAAATTACCGCATCTGATATCCTAGCCGCAACTAAATGACAAGAAACTGTCTCAACTTTGTGTCCAACTAACCAATTCAAATAACGGCGTCCCACGTCATTTACGTCAATATCGTTTGTTTAATGGCTATCTTTTCTACCGAACCGCAGCTGATATACAACAGTGGCGCCTTATAATACCGGATCACATAGTGAATGAAGTCATAAAGGAAGCTCATGAACGTATAGGTCATTTTGGCATCTTCAAAACAGCGTGTACTTTAAAAGAAAGTTGTTATTTTAAAAATTTAAAAAACCATGTAGCTAAAATCATCCGAACCTGCGATATATGTCAGAGAACTAAGCACCTGAGATATAGAGCGAGAGGGGAAATGAAACCTATTATTCCTGAGAAACCACTTGATCTATTGTCTACTGATATATACGGCCCCCTGCCACGAGCACAATATAGATATAAATATATTTTTGCTGTGACCTGCGTATTCACTAAATTTATCCGGCTTTACCCCATTAGTAAACTCACTGGTAGGAAACTCGCCGATTGCATTATGAAAAACTGGGTTCCTCAGATTGGCAAACCGATACGCATACTATCCGATAATGCTAGTTATTTTTGTGGCAGAGATTGGGTGAAAACACTAACCGATGCCGATATAAAACTATCCAGGACCTCGGTTTATCATCCCAATTCGAACCCAGTAGAACGAAAGATGGGAGAGATCTCTAGATTCATGAGAGCCTACTGCCCTAATGCTCATCAACGTTGGCCTAGATACCTACCATTTTTAGAATTCTGTCTGAACAATAGTCTAAGTGAAAGCACCAACTATACACCACAGGACACCACAGGTCATGTTTGGGAGTAAGGATGCAAGTTTCATAAAGGAGTTAGTGTCTTTCCCGGTTAGTGAAAACCAACCTAACCTGGATAGGATACATATGGTTAGAAACAAACTCCTACAAAGCGCTACTAGACGGAAAAAACACCATGATGCAAAGTGCAAGAGTATAAACTACATTGAAGGGCAGGAAGTGTTAGTACGTACACATCGTCTTTCGGATGCTTTGAGTAAAGTAACTAGAAAGTTCTTTCACCTCTTCACCGGCCCATTTTCTATTATTAAGGTGTCAGGGAATAATACTATAAAGTTGAGGGACCCTACCAACCCTGGTATGGAATGGTGGGAAAATGTAGCAAACGTCCGACCGTATTTTAGGGAACCCTAATATCATCTTTTTTTTACCTACTCTGTGGTCCGTGGATTTATGTTACTCATTTGAGTTGGTTTCTATAATGCTGACTGCACTCTGGAAAGCCAACAAGGTACGTGCTTACTAGATCCAAACGCGTGCTCTCAAGGTACATACAAGCAAGAAAGTCATTTCTGCCACACAGATGACCAGTTAGAGTCAGTATGGATCATGCGAGCAACATATGAGTGACATAATATCGGAGGAACCAGGGAGTATCTTACTCTAGCTCGTTGAACCAGTCAAATAAATGGGGGGGTATAGTTACATATGGGTTTAAAACATAACCTACACAAGTTCTAGTACTCTCTAGTACATAAACCAAATCACTTTTGAAGTTAATTATATGTTATAACCTACTCAAACTGCATTTTGAATCTTCAACCTTATGGGTAGGGACCCTAATTAGTCTTTCTAAAATTTATTGGTCGACTGTCGAATGTATGAAACTCGAATTTGTGTGGCTCATGCAATACATATTACCTTGCAGAAGCCCAACATAAAGTACATTTGCCGGACCTGTATTGCTCACATAGGTACATACAAGCAGGAAACATAATATTTCCGCCACACAGATGTCCAGTTAGAGTCTTACTAGGCCAGACAGATGTTAAATCTGTGTCATGATATTCGACCATCGACAAATCTCTTACTCTATAAACTTATAAACTTGTAATATAAATTTGTTTACCTCTTCTTTCTACCAGCCTCGTGTTTACATAACCTCTTTTTTGTTGTTTACCAGCCTTGTTTCCTAGCCAACCTATATGAGGGACTGGATAGTTGGATGTATTTACATGATATACTGGAGACTCAATCTCCACTGGGACAGTGCTATATATTTCACAGAACATATCTACAATTTTGTACAAACACACGTTTGACATTTAAAATTACACATGTGGCACAATCGAAATTTATGCCTGGAACTGGAAGTCTGGAACGTGGAATCCGTAAGGAAACTCAGGACTCTCCAGCACTACCAACCATACATTATCACACATAACACACACTGAACTTTGAATTTAAAAGTTTACTGATCGTCAAAACTTTGATTTGACGTTTTGTCTTTGCTACTTGATTTCTTTTGTGGCGATGTACCATTCGGTGTACAATTGTTTGTTTATGTTTCAATTTTGATAAGAACAGAAGGATTGTGTGCAGCCGCTAGGCGTCAGCTGATCGAGATAAACTCGAAGGCTGTGGATGCAGCACAGGCATTAATGCCACTACACTGTCATTATTTATACCTTTTTTGCTTAAAGCATGCCACTTTGTATCTAAATGTATTTTTATTTTTTATCATAAATGTTTAAGCATTTGCATAGCATGCCTGTTTCTTATTGAATTTAGTCATCTACTTAATGAAAAAAAAAAAAAAAAAAAAAAAAAAATGAACGGTTATGGAATTTAAAATTTGTTGATTTATTGAAACGTTTATAGTCTGAGGAACGACCTCTGGGGTCCGTCTCTGCGTACACAGGTCATTAGTCTAGGGGGTACTTTGGTACGTTGTTGGGGAGATAGAAGTACTATGTCTTTGTAATCTAGTCTTAGACAAACCACCTGGTTATATTTATTGTTGAAACTATGCCCAGTTACCATTTGCAATTCTTTGATAGCACAGTTACCTTATTTGTATTTTTGTATTGAATCTTTGTTACCAGCGAGTGTTTACGTGTTTGCATTAACTTTTATTGTTGTGTATACTGGCATTCAGCATTGTTAGGGACTATTTTTTATTGTAAGGTTGGCAACACATTTCATCACCACTGGGGACTGGACAACCTTTATTTGGCGCCGGATTTTGAACTGTATGAGACAGCAAAACCGTGTTCGCTCTTTTTTCTGTTGATCCTTTGCACCGGGGTTGATTTGAATTGTTGTACAATTATTTGTTAGGCTTAGGCCTTGTTAGGGATTATTTGTATATTGTCTGAGCTAGGCTAGACATGTTTTCTTGTTGTACATTGTACGTTTTTTCGCTGTATGTAAGACCAGATTTGTTTGCTTTTAGTGATTGTCACTTATAATCTTTGTAAACACTCAGCAGATTCATTGCATTTGCACTTATTCTGTTCGTATTTAAAAGCTTAGGGGGTTTTATGTCACATCTAAAACCAAACCTGTAGTACGATTATTAAATTGACTCTATTTTTACTCACCTTAACGGTACTGTGGCTTATCTTTAACGCTACTATCTAGCGATAATCAATTTATCCAACTCTTGATTGCCAAATTCCTCATTTTGGTATTTGAACGGGCTAATTTATTTCATAGTTTCTACTAGATAGATCTATTTAGTTGAAGACCATAACCTAATTCTTTGAACTGTCAAAGTCAGCTGTCGTTTACCGGCACGTTCATGAATAATCATTTTGCCAACTTATTGAAGGCATAATTAATTCTGTCGAAACTAATATTTTTTACGCTATCTCCTTCAATCTGTGATTTTTTATCACCTATGTGCTTTAATAATTGTTTTCTTGGAATGCACTGTACCTATTTGCCTAATTTATGATCTTATTATACCTCATATTCAAGACTGTGCCAGTATGCAGAGAGCTCATTTTGACAATAATTACGTTCCTCACTTAATATTAAATTGTTATATATAGTATGTGTAATATTCTCTATGTGTTATGATTGTATCAAGTAATCTTGAAGTTATTTCGTAATTGCTATTATTGGAGCAAACTTGTCAGCTCTTAGAAGCTCAACATTCGTTAATACTATGTTAATTTGTAGGCTGTAAGGAAAATTATTTTACTAAATTTATCATAATTATATTTATTAGGTCATAAATTATTGTTACCACATTGAATACATAAAAACAGGGTAATTCACTCACTGTAACAGATATTGTCGACATTGTTTGATATGTCCAATTTAAATCTCCCACCAATGTTTTTTCACTTCACAATTATTTGGTTTGGGTTCAAGTCTATTTTTTCAACGAGGACGATCCGGAAGTAGGGTTGACAAGACACTCTGCAGCAGGACGGCCTGGGAATGACACGTCGACCTGACCTAGTAAAAAATTCGAATGGCATTAGTCGCCTTTAAATTATCAATTGTCTCAAATTTTTAAACTAAATGCCCCAAAGTTACATCGCCATCACGAGCTAATCGCTGACCATAGCCGACGCCGAAAGACGACAACGCCTTAGTCGCTACTGGGGGGTAGCAAATCGACACTTCGCCATACAGGGATACACATGTGAGTGAAACCGAAAATTAAAATTTTACACTAGTGCTTCGATTCCCCAGAGCTCTGGTCTGCGAGTAGTGCGACCGAAAATAATATTGAAATATCCACCCGTCGATATGCGCATTTAGTTTTAAGAATTATATGATGTATTAAATCCAATAGTCATAATTTCCTAAGAGGCCGAACCCATATTGAGGTCCAACAAAATCTGCTAACTTGTTAACCATTAAGTACATTTGATTGAATACTATTTAACTTGAAAATATTGATAAATTGCTAAATTTGTTCTGTGGCCAGAATTTGGCGGGAGAATACATGATACAGTTATATATTTAAATTTGTCTGGATTATTCCATTCACCTCCTGGCTAATTCATGGAGAGTTAAATCTTTATTTAACGCTTCACGGATTCATCTTTGGTTTATTATATTTTCTGAAGTGATTTTTTCACCCCTTATGGATTGATTAATTAATTATACTTCTTTTAAGCATCACATGATCTGAGCTTGCTAGGTCTTGTTCATGCTTGTCAGATCTGGATGGGTAATGTACACCCTTCTTAAGTTATTTATTAACTTACTAAGTGTGAGACATGCCTCGTCGGGATTTGTAAATTATACAATATAATATTTGTTCATGAATGAATACCATAGAGATTGAGATTCTATCTAGGCCCAGGCTCTCTTGTGTTCGAAACATTTCGACCAAATATACCTTGGATTGGAGCTGCTCATACCCTGCTAATATAATTAGACAATATACTGAATTATAGCTCGTGTCAAACTGAAGCCAGTTCGTCGACCGAGATCAGTCCTTAAAATTATCAGTGAGAGCCATATTTATGCTTGCCGAACATCCTAGGATAAATACATGTTCCGACAAGTATAGATTTGTTACATTCTGCATTCCACTGAATTGTCTAATTAATATTTGGTAGATGAAGGATTTTTATATTTGGAGTTGCCAATTATGCGTGGCCAATGTCCACTCTTAAACAATTTGAGAGAGCCAACTAGTTGCCTGTATAATAGAATTTCCATTTCGAAAAGGTTTATTCTGATCATTGCTAAATTTAAAGTAATTCAATTACAACTGATATTGTTTGGATCTCATCAACTCTACAAAAACCCTGAGATAAAAAAGAGTTATCATACCTTTTTTAAAACTTTAAAAGTATAATTTTTACATAGACATCTTTCAAGTTGTAGCTCATTCTAAATGTGAACAAAATAATACCCTTTTTATTAATTAAATGAATAGTATTATTTTATCCACATTGAAAATGGGCTAAAGCTTGGAACATGTCCGTGTAAAAATAATACTTTAAAAGCTTAAAAAAGGTATTTGATTTATTCCATTTTATCTATCAACCTATGATAGTTTTGTGGAAATCAATTACGATTGGTGTTAATCACTCTCTTGTTCAGTACATCGAAAGACAAGAGAGACTGGAACTGAAAAGTTGAAAGGGAAGTAGATTGGTAATTTATGTGTTATATCTTCCATATTAATTCCATTATTAATTTTCAATGCATTGCAATTGCTGATCAAGTAGCCTATTTTATTGGAGTTTTCCAGTTTATCTATACATAATTTGACACCTTGTGAGATCGGACTCCCCAAATAAATTATAATATTTTTTTCGAGCTAGTGACAAAAATTGGGTAGACTGAATGGAAATTGTATTAAGCCCGTGTAAGGTCATCATAAATACTCGTAAACAACATTAAGGAGGAAGGAGGATAATTAATATTGAGGAGAATATTGTGGTGAAAACAATGAACAACTCAACAGAGCTGAACACCTATTCTGGTTTTCTGAAAACAAAACATTTGGAACTAGTAGTTTTCATCACATAATTATTTTATTCATTTGAGATATTACAATGAACTCATAAGGGTGAAAACACAGGCAATACAGTCCAAAACTTCCTTTTCCCAAATGAAAACTATCATTTGGAATTTTGAATGTTCATTTTAATAGGTATCGTCTATGGAATTAGCCTAATCTCTGAATGTTTCATACTTTTCAGTATTTTTATTAGAGAATTAGGAAATAATGAAATATCTTATGTTATGATTATCAGATTTCTTTCAAAATAATTAATTTTCAACTAAATTGAATTCTATTTTGGAAATCAATTCAAGTTGTTTTGGTAGTTTTCTCGACCAAGATTAGATATCAAAGTTTTCTCTAGCGTATAAAGCCTTCTCTAATGTATTACTATTTTTATTGAAAATATAGTGTGTTATGAATTGTCAGACAGAGACAGAAGCTTTTTCATCCCATTCTAATTATCAATTGTGAATTATTAGTCGGACAGACGATTCATTCTGCTTCTAGTCCTGGTCTCGTCAACAACTTTCTTGTTCATGTTGCAAAATTTTCTCTTTCAAATTTGAATTTCCATTAAGGATGTAATTCTATTAGTTTCATTTTCTAAAATGTAAATAGTTGAAATTTAAATTTTATTTTAGTAGTCTAGTTTTCTTTTTTTTAAGATGATATCATGAGAGACCTTAGCAGTTTATTTTATTCTTGAAATGTGCAAATCCGCTTCAAGAGGTAACTAAATTTTACTACTTCTATTGACATATTTTTCTTTTGTTTGGTAAAACCTCGATGATTATTCTTGAATTATTTATAAAGTTTCTTTTGAGATCAGAAATTCATATTTGGTATTTTATGAATGATGTAAACTAAACTTTGGAGTATTGAAACTTATCTATTACCTGATTTCAAATTAGTAAAGCTATTGTGCTAGTTATTTGAATATTTGTATTAACTTAAATTTCTTAAAAGAATTAATAACGTTTTGATAGTAGTATTCTGTATTGTTTGTTATTCTATATTGTATTTGACAGGATAGATGAATTAAGAATAGAGTAATATCCCAGTTTATATTTTTTCCTAACAGCGGTCCTTGAGATTGGTTCCTTGAAATTGGATCATTGATTTGGTTTCGGATGTTTTGATCTTTGTGGAGAGTTTGTTGGACACAACGGTCCATCATCACGGGGTCATCCAAATTACATCTTCATGGTTACACCCTCTTCATTACACCAGGTGCGCCCCTGGTCTTTCAATCAATTTCATCGTATCATCGCAAACTGGTATAAATGAATATTAAGGTAAAAAGTGTTGGGCCCACACTACCTACGTACAAGGTATTTTCTGAATATATTTTTGTAAAGATTTTTATTATTTGATTTTGTTTTAATACATGAATCTCGACTACTAATTATAGATTTCATTGTTTTCCTCCTGCTCCCTTTTCAATCAGATGAGAGTTCTAAATTAATTAATTACCTCAAAATTTAACGTTCCTTTCTTTTCTCGAGCAAACCTTCGGTGTGTTTCAAAATGTCTATTTTATCTTCTAGTTTCACACGAAGCGTTTCACTTAAAGGAGATCGTCTATCTTATAGATATCGTCTATGGAATCAACCTGATCTCTGAATGTTTTATAAATTTTCAGTATTTTTATCAGATAATTTCAAAATTATG
This sequence comes from Sogatella furcifera, assembly GCA_017141385.1. Classification (NCBI taxonomy): domain Eukaryota; kingdom Metazoa; phylum Arthropoda; class Insecta; order Hemiptera; family Delphacidae; genus Sogatella; species Sogatella furcifera. The sequence continues at coordinate 19,221,491 of CM029556.1, forward strand.
AAATATCTCATGAGAGATGGAGAAATCTAGGAATACTAGACTTCAAAAGTCGGGTATAAAAAATTCTGTTCATTTATGAAATAACATTCTTAGTTTTTTTCTACAACTTGATATGTCACCCACTAAGCAGTTTCCAGCAATTAGTTGTGTTCATAGGATGAGGAGGCCAGGACAAGCGCATACTTATGCGTATCTTCACTTCCTGTCCTGCGTTGATATCGGGGCTCGTAAAGTGGCCGGACGAGCGGACGGAGGCGCCCGAGGCTGAGCTGTGTGGGAGTTTGATTACAGGGTAGATGGGGCCCGTGAAAACATTTAATAATACAATTATAGCCTGGCGGAACGAGCCTCAAGCCAGTAGATGGGAGCGGCTTCAACAGACCTGCGTCTCGACAAGCTTACAGGACACCTTTCTGCATCTTCTCCTTTCATTTATTCTCATTTTTCTTTTTGTTGTTGTTGTTGTTCTTCTTCTTCTTCTTTTTCTTTTTCTTTTTCTTCTTCTTCTTCTTCTTCCCCGTTTACTCCTCCTCCACCTTTCTGTGTTGCTCTTATCTATTTGTTTCTTATTATCGGTTGTTCGTCTTCGCCAAGATAGTATGGAAGAGTTTTATAGAGAATAAAAGTAGGAGCAGAATTGGAAAGGAATAAGTAGTGGTAATGAAAAGAGAACAGCCAAGCAGAATAAAAATGATAGAAGTAGGAGTAGAATTAGAGAAAAATTAAAAGTATAATTAAAAGTAAAAGTAGGGGTGGAAGTAAGAGCAGAAGAAAATGTAGAATTAGGAATGGAGAAAAAATAATCAATATTCAACAAAGAGAAAAGTAGTATAGAGAAGCACTCGCGGCTCGTACCCACGAAATAGGTGAAGTGCTGCACAGTAAAAGATACGGGCACTTTACCTGCTTCGTGATTACAAGTCGCCAGTGTAGAAAAGCAGGATTAGAAAAGAAATAGGAAGAAGTAGGAGGAGGAGAGGTAGAGAAAGTAGTGAAGAGGTAATAGTCCAAATAGAATATAGAAGTAGAAGAGGTAATAGTCCAAATAGAATGTAGAGGATATAAAAAGATGTGTAAGCAGAATTGTAGTATCCAAAAGGATGGAAATGAGAACAGAAAGTGGAGCAAAAGAGAATAATAACAGAATAATTATTGTGAAAGGAAAAGGATGAATAAGAATGAAATCAAGAAGGAATTCGTTCAAGTTGAACTGTAAAACTTGAGGAAACTAGAGATAATTTAAGACTACTAAGAAAATTAAAGATTAGATGAAATGAAATACAGAATTGAAGTAGTGTGGTGAAGATAGAAAAATGAGAAGAGGAATATGAGAAGAGTTTACAATGGAGAAGTAAGAAATGATAAGAGTAAGTATTACTTGTCGTGGTTGTCTCTAAGTAAAAGAGCTGCAGGCTAATCTTCAATTCCGCGGTCCGACACAAAATATCATTCCATAAATGGTGACATTGTCTCTAAACAACCTCTTCAAGCAACAACTAGACAAGCGAAAATAATACTCAAATAGGAACGAGCTTTAATAAGAGGAAAGCTGTAATCAGATATAAACACGAAAAATTGTGATATTGTGGTATCATGCATACCATACCCTTGATAGTATCCACTAGTATAACTTGTACAATGTACAATTCTTTCACACAATTCATTCCACAATTCGTTTTCTTTTTTGTTTTTAGGTCACTTTATGGTGATTACGATTCTCAAGAGAATTAGTATAACTTGGTCAAGCTGAGTATTTTTTTTTTATTGCGGATGATGCCCACATCTGTAAATAGTATTCAATTTTACTAGTGCGTGGGTAATGGAAAGTGCGAGGGTGATTTATGAGGTGATTGAACGACCATATCTCTGGAGGGATTCGGTAGCGCTAGCGGACTGAAGGTTGTAACGCCTCAGTCCACTCCGCCAACCCGGCCGGCAATTACAATATAAATTATATTATTGAAAATACGCGACTTCATCAAATTCACTGAGTTCCAACTTTACTTATTCCATCTGTAATCCACGAGATATATTAATCTGTAATATATAGGCTACTCTTTTTTGCGTTTTCCACTTTCAAGTATTTCGCATCCAGAATAAAAGTTTCCATTACAGTAATCAATTGGCTACCGAATCTATCAGCACGTATATAAGTGAGGGTGTAGACTTGTTCTGTCCACACAGTTCTGTCCGATTTTTGGACCGTCCAAGCAAATAATGCATTCTGGCATGATGGAAAATTGACTACAGCTCGATCAATATTGGTTCAAAAATGTTGAATTTGGTTTCAAATTGTAGAGAAGCTTTCTACAATTTTGTGTGTACAATTAGTTTGTAGTGTATACAATTTTGTGTAGGAAACACAAAGTTTCCCACAATCTCAGATCAAATTTATAGTCTTTGGATTAATATTGACCAAGCAGGTGTCATTTTTCCCATCTTGCCAGAATGTCTTCTTTGTCTGACCACATTATGAATCTAACTTTTATCGGATTAATATTCATTCAACTTACTCATTTCTCCAATTCAATCCTATTAATGCCATTCTATTCTCATCACCTTTTTTTTTATTTGTTCCAATAAATTCTAGAGTTTTGATGAATATTCAGAAATATTTTCAATTTAAAAGTGTTAATTTGGCTTTCAAAACAACCAACCTGGTTTTTAAATCGATAATTTTTCTCATAAATGTGTTTGTTAGAGTGGAAATTGAGTAAGTGAATATTATAAAACATCACATGAACTTGCCGACATGAATTTGAAATACGGGCGAATGCCTGTATTTTCGTTCCTTCTATTGTATAATTGTAATCAAATAAATATCAGTTGAAGAATTCAATGAATCCAAGCTACAAATTCCGTGAATAAACAAACACTTCTCTCCATCTAGGCTCAGCAAGTAGCTTATCTGAAAGAAGCCGACCTCCCATGGATGATATTGAAACTGTAAGTTATATAGATTCCGCTCCGGCAGTGTATGGAATAGTAAGACAACACAATAACAACATCCAGGTTGGGGACAATGAGAGGTAAAACTCTGACCTTCCCTGAAGTTGAAGAAGGATGGAAGGTAGAGTTTATCGTTGGAGAGAGTGAGACGGAAGATGCTGGTGAAAAACAAAAATACCCTGCTACTGAGTATTGAGTCGTGACTAGGTGACAGTCGCGATTCTATTTTATTGCACAGATGTGTATCTGCGACTAACTTCTTGCTTTAACTTCTTAGGATAATCCCAGTGGTATTGTCTGTCCAAGCAATGAAGACATTCTGGAAAGATGGGAAAACTACTCCAGCTTGATCAATATTCTAACAAAAATTATAAATTTGGTCTCAAATTGTAGGAAATATTCTAATCTACAATTTAAGATCAAATCCACAATTTTTGAACCAATATTGACCGAGCTGGAGTCATTTCCTGATCTTGCCAGAATGTCTTATTCGCTTGGACAGACTGTATGAGCTCGTATTGTAATGCACTGCGCATGCGTGGTGGACAATCGAATTGGTAGAGTACATGAATACTAGCACAAGAAGCAGCTACTGAACTGAGCATTGCTTCAAGATACTGATATCTGCATGGAATTCCTCCCTACTAAACACAAGAACAATGCTACTCTAAAACATGCACAATTCCACTCTACTGTATAATACGTGTATAGTTGTTTATAAATGTATATACAATATAATAAGGTGTTGCACCAGCTATACTCGATATGAATAGATGTATGCAATACTTATTTTCTCTTAGGGCTACTGTATTTGTTGAAACTTGAAATAATTCAAATCGAAGTACCCCTTTTTTTGAATATTTTTATTTTGAAATACTTTAAAAAAAAGGGTACTTCGATTTTAATTATTTCAAGTTTTAGATGTATGCAAGTATAGTTTAGTATAGGAGTGAATTGGTGGAAACGTAAAACGTTGTTAATAATAAATTGGAAATTTCTATTTATTAATATTGGAAGACGGCTAAGAGAAATAGTCTCGCTTCGCTCGCCTACAAATTTCATTCAAGCGTATTTTCTTTACTCAAAGGATGACTCGAGAATCCTTTCAATAGTTATTCTATCGCAACAGCTCTACCTGTGAATGTAATTTGAACGTTTTTACTTCAGTCATTCATGTAAAAATTGTAGAATATTAATCTAAAATATAAAACCAAACATTGTCAACCATTCTATATTTACCATTGTACCAATAATAGGCTATTATAAATGGATTATTCATGAGTTTATAACCGGAGACTCATGCTTCCATGATCACACATGAAACTAGATAGAGTACTTTGTCAGTGATGGGTCACAAGCTATGCTGCGGGTGTCAGTTTGTCACGTGATGTCACACATCAACTACCGAAAAGATGTGATACAACACATAGAAGTGACAGACAATCGTAACTCACAAACGACAAGCGCCTATTACAGGCGTCTATTGGAAAAAGGCTAGTACTGTCACCTGCTTCTGGGGGTTATTAACCTTTAGTATAGTCTTTCCAAGCAAAGAAGACATTATAGCAAGATCGGGGAAATGGCTTCAACTCGGTCAATATTGGTTCAAAAACTATAAATTTGTTATCAAATTGTAGAACATTCTGTTCTACAATTTGAAATCAAATTTATAATTTTTCAATCAATATTGACCGAGTTTAAGTCATTCTCTCATCTTGCAGGAATGTCTTCTCAGCTTGAACAGACTATAGCTGTAAACGTAGTCGAAAAGTGTCATCGGTAATTGGCTGGTATTGAGATGTCTCAATGATGGTTATACCCTCATCAAGTCAAGCAAAACATCAATAACAGACGAGCATTGTTCTCTCCTCTGTTCTATTCTACTGAGGAATTAGAAAAATTTATTTTGGTTAGAGCTTCTCCCAAGGAGATTTTTTTGAAACTTTTTCTGTTTTTGGGAGAGCTTCTTATGAGGAGAATATTTTTTTGTGTTTGAGAGTTTCTTGTGAGAATGATATATTTTTTTGTGAAAGCTTCTCATGAGAAAGATTTTTATTGTTTTTGGGAGGGCTTCTCATGGAAAATATATCTGGCAAGAGAGATTTTTGTCTTGAGTCTGTATTGAAAAGTATAAGTTTCGATCCGAAGGGGTTTGATAAGAGAATTTGTTAATAAGAGATCTTCGATTATTGTCAATAGGTTCTCCTATCTTTGCTATCTCAGATTCAGACTGGATGAATCTGGAGATAGACACTCGAGCAACGAATTGGGAATTGAATTGAATTTATTTATTTATTAGATTACAATTGTACAATAAAAGGAACTAAAATACAGGCACTCGCCCTAAACATCTTCTATTCCAATTTAGCTTTAAATGTCCAAATTCAAGTTATGTTCCTCCACAAATATTCCCTCACACAATTTTCACTCCAAGAAACACATTTATGAAAAAAATATCGATTTAAAAGCAGGATGGCCGTTCAGAATGCCAAATCAACACTTTTAGAGGAAGAGTATGAAAGTGGAAGTGAAGCTCCTGAGTTGTAATATTCTTCGTTATCATTCCAATGAATTTTAGAATTTCGGAATGGAAAGGGCTGTGCAATATGATACTACTTGTTCCAATTCAATACACCAATATAATATTAAGATTACATAGATACTATCAAATAACGGTTCAGAACTTCGATTGTATTGATGGACAATATACTCGTATAATTGTATTGTAATTGTATAATTGTATCGATGGACCACTTATAATTATAGTGACATGTTCAAATACATTCCATAAGTCAAGTTGGGCTATTTATTCATAATTTTATAGATTTTTTTTCATGCACCATCAGGTTCCTGCTTTAATCTTTTGACTAGGTAATCGATACCAAGTATCAATATTATAATGACTTCAATAATCAAAATAAATATTATCCTTCTCCAGACAAAGTTGAGACTACAAATAAAACTTGAGCCTTGAAGCTTGACAAAGCTCTCACGAGTAGAAGTGAAATAGGAAGTATCACCTTGTCTCTTTTTCACAGCGCAATGCTATCCAGTGAAAGGTGGTTACTCTAGGGAGACCACAGAGTGTGATGTGTTCATTATCGTGGTCGCTCCATTCGCTAATAGGGCGCACTGGGAACATTATTCCAGCACTGGTTTAAGAGAGAGAAGAGATGAAAAAAGAGACAATGAGAGAAACAATAAGAGGAATAGAGAGTGAGTGAGTGGGAGGAGGTGAATGAGGAAAAAGAGAAAAAGAGTGAGTGAGAAAAAGGAAGAGGGAGAGTGAGAGAGAAGTAAAGACAGAGAGAGATAGATAGAGAGGGAGAGAGAGGAAATGATGGAGGAGGCAGAGAACGCGTGTACAACAATGGTAATAATAGACGGTTGTAAGGAAATAAAAGTAATATATATCGGGAGAGTATTGTTATTGGGCAATCGTGTTTTGTTTAGTTAGTTGGTGACTGGGTGGATATTAGTTGGATGAGAATGAGAAGGGCGTGGAAGAGAAAAAAGGGAAAAGAGGAGAGGGAGATAAAAGAGAGGAAGAATGGAAAGGATGATAGTGAGAGGATGGAGTTGGAGAAAGAAATAAGGAGAATGAAAAGTAAGATGAGGAAGGAAAAGAAAAGAGAAAGGAGGAACCTAGGAGTTGCAAAAGAAAGGAGACAGAGAGGAACGTGGGGATGAGAAAGGAAATGAGTAGAATGTACAAAGAAGAAAGGAGAAGTGGGTGACCAATACTAAAATTGCAAAATAAGATGAAGATTAATTGAAAAAGGGCAATAAATTATTAAGAGACGTTTGATGTGGAAATCTAGAGGAATGAGAATGGAAATGGCAATGGAATATGAAGTAAATGAGTAGCATTATAAAGGAGAGGAATTGAAGAAGAGATAGATGGAACTAGAGAAGGTAAGGGATTTGAAGATGAAGGTGGAGACAAAAGGCATAATGAATATGAAGGATGAAAGAAAGTAAAGAGATTGGAGAAATTAAAGGACAGATAAGGAGCAAGAAAAGATAAGGGAATTGAAGATGAAGGTGGAATATGAGATGAATATATATATTTATTCCATTTATGTACAAATATAGAAGATGCGGGGAAAAATCAGGCTATTGCTCAAAACTTCTTCTATTCCTAATCTAGTCACATAATAAATTGTCCAAATTTTTAGGTTATGTATAAAATTTGTTTTATCCAAAGTTTTCCACTTGTAGAAAAGATCATTCGGAGTAAGTGATCAATTTAGAGTTTGGAAAGGTACATATTCAGCAAAAATATGAATAAAAAACGGAAGAATTAGACTGATAAGGAATTGAAAAAGAAAAAAAAGGAGAAAAAACATGAGAAGGAGGAGAAAGATTAATGGAAAAGAAGTAAAAGGAAGTAAGGGTAGAAATAATAGTAAAGCAAGGGCGTACACTAGTGATAATAAATCAGTTTGAAGGTACATGAGTTGTGTCACACCCTCTATATAGCTTTGCCTGCCGCAATCGTCTTCATAATAATTTTATAAGGTTGTGCGTTCTCCATGCTTTATATCCGTACTTACTAGCCTTGCAGCGGTCACCCTGTATGGGAACAGCTTGGTCAGGGTTGTGATATAGTCTGTCCAAGCAAAGAAGACATTCTGGCAAGATGGGAAAATATCTCCAGGTTGGTCAATATTGGCTTTAAAATTTTAAATTTTATCAAAAATTGAAGATCAAAATGTTCTCTACAATTTGAATTGAAACTTATAATTTTTCAACCAATATTGTTTGAGCTTGAGTCGTTCTCCCCTCTTCCCAGAATGTCTTCTTCGCTTGGTCAGAGTTGAGATAGATGGACGTTTCAATTCCATCAGTCACTCCTAGTAAGACAAAGGTCACGCAATAGTAACTTCCTTGATAGTGATTGAGTGATAGATGTATGCGGATTTATAGGCTACATCAATCTCATTCAGGTATGAGCATTATGAATTCATAAGGAATATATTAAATAATTTCATAGGAGTAGCCTGTCAATTGTTTTTTAATTCGAATTATCAAGGAAAATAATTATTGGGATGTAAAAACCGTGCACATAGGTGGAATGCATTAAGTGACATGTTCACATAATTATTTTGTAATAATTCAAAAGATAAGGAACATTCTTCAACCCCTCCTATTGCTTTCCCAATTTTCAATCAAATGAACTATCCGTCAGGTGTAATTTGAATTGACTTGTTAAGAAAAATGTAGAAGGATGTAATTTGAATTAGATTTGTTGACACTATAATACTTGATTGGCGCTGTTTCTCGCCAGTACAATTTGATGGTGCAGCGTTTGTATAATTTTGTCAAGCTAGGAATTATGTTGTCAATGTTTGTTTCTTGAGAAACATTTTGCCTTATTGCTTACATATATCACCTATACATTGCTTCGTATTACCTATTTTGCTTTATTGCCTGAACACTATTATTGTATTGTATTTATTAATTTCCTTATAGCCTAATATAAAGTAGCATTATTGATAGTACAATTGAACAAAGTTAATATGATTTCAATTATCGCCGTTTTAAACATGTTTCAAAAGAATACGATAACCATCTTCACAAAACAGTTAAAATATTCCTCATAGCAACAATAATCCTCGATTATGAGAAGCGTTAAAGATCTTTGCAGCAATGCAAAAAAGCTGCTGTCAATAATTCTTACACTCAAGTTGGGGTGAAATTTATAAAGCCGAATGAAAACCTTTTGCTGATACAACCCTCTCGAGAATATTCCCGAGAAGGGACTGTGGAATGAAGTCTTGAGAAGAATATTAAGAGCTTACCCTGTGTAATGGTGCATTTCACCCCTTTGAAGCCTCTCGAATTCCTTGAACAAGTGCGGAACCTCCTAAAACAAGAGTGAGATATTAATGCTCTTAAGTAGAATTGTACCAATTAGTTCGTTTGCACTTTTAATTGTTTTTATTGTCTTCATCGAATGCGAGGCTGGTATTGGAATTATTTTGCCCTGTTGAAACTTTTAATCGAAAGGATTTCATGAACAGAAGCTGTTATGGTGAGTTAATAATCCAGTTAATAAGAAAATCTTGGAGGGATTTTAACAAGCCTTGTCACTCTCTACTTCAATCTCAATTCAAGAAGATTTTCTCTTCCACAGAATCACTTACAATGCTTTTCTTGTATACAATTAGCAGTAATGTAGTTTTTGTATTCTGATTGATGATACTCCCATTTATAAAATAATCTTCATATCTAATATCCAGTTGAACATATTTGACTTTCAATCCTATATCTAATCATATCCAAAATAGATGGTAATCATAGTGATCCTAGATGGTGCAATTCAGAGTGAAGATACAGTTGTGAGGAAGGAATCTACTACTAAAGAATCTCTAGGATTTTGATGAATTGTTTCAACTTTGCTATGATAAAGAGTAGAATACTTTGTTTTCCATTTTTACTGTGGCTCATGTAGATGAAGATAATCTTTAATAATTTACTATTATCATCAGCGAAATAACTATATTTGACAAAAGCTAAAAACATTGAAACTAGAACACGAGTTTCTAAGTTGATTGCTCGCATACATTGGGATCAGATTAGATTAGATTAGATTACTTTATTCAAATAGATAACAAAATTCGGCTTAGATTCTATATTGTAATATAATAAATGAGTAGAACAAAATTATCCTATAAATTTCACAAAATAGAAATTTCTAGTGAAAATACGATAAAACGGTTAAGTAATGAATGCAAAATTTATACAAATTTAATTCGAGGTTCTGCAAAATGAATAAGGAGTGTGAGTTATCTAAGTGAAAAGGCGAAGTTTAGACATATATATGTCCATTCTTGGGAAAGGATAATAAGGATATCCTTTCCATTAACACTTGGCCTTGAAGGATGAGAGAGAGAAGGAAAGCGTTTGAATAAGTCATATTATTTTGTATTGAAATTAGTTTTCAGGAAAAATTATATAACAGCTATGATAAGGGTAATAGAAATCAATGTTTTACTGTTCTCATACTCCTAGTAGATTTAGTGAGGATCAAGTGAACAACTGAACATAGCCTCTATTATTCATATTAATCCATCGAGATTTGGTTAAAAGACATTTGTACTTTACTGTCTGTGTTTTTACGCTAATGAGTTTATTGTAATTTAGAGTGAATAAATGAAAATGAATGAATAACACCCATTGAAAAAGAAATAGAACAAAGTCACAAGCAACAAAGTTGTTTGAGAATAACGAATAGCACTTTTTAGTGCGAACCTTACGAATTAGTAACAATTCATTGATTGTACTATCCTAACATCACTAGGGCATTGGTAGGATAGAAAATTAATTATAGTGGTTCCCAAAGGTCACAGTATCATAGCAGGGCGTCACACTAATGTAATACTGGTGTAAAAATTGCAGCCTAGCATGATCCCCAAGAAAAATTACAGCCTGAGACGTTCGGAAAGATTGGTCATCAAATCTCCCAAAGCTGGCTGCCAGTGACTACGATCTGTTTTTGCTGTTTTTCGGAGGGGTTGATGGAGGGTGGGGGGGTTGATATTGAGGGTGAGTGAGTTGGTGGTGGGGGGTAAAGAGGGGTCGCTTCGTAAGGTCAAGACGCGTGTCGGTTGGGGAGTCCCGAAATCGCACTTATTTGTATGCAGGACACAGCTTCACGTCAGGGGCAAGGCCTTCTCCCTCAGAAAACCTTGCAAGATACTACCGAAAAAAAGAAAGCGGAGAACAATTAGAGGGAAAAAGAGAGGATATGAGATAACACTAGAGAGAGAGAGAGAAGGATGAGGGAGCCGCAAGGGAGGATAATAAAGTAGAGAGAAGAAAGACAAGAAGAAGGAAGTTCAGGAGGAAAGAGAAAAATGAGATGTTGAAGAGAATAATAGAAAAAAGACCGATGAGGAGAGGACCCAAATAAGGAAAGAAGAAGTAGCGAAGTGAACAGGAGAAAGAACAAGGAAGTAGAGAGAATAACAGGAGAAAAATAGATGAGTAGACAGAAAAACAGAAGAAACGAAGAGGATGTATAAAGAACAACAGGAGAAAGAATAAGGATACAGAGAGGAAAACAAGAGGAAGAAAAAAGGAGTAGAGAGGAGAACAGGAGGAAGAAAAATGGATTATAGAGCAGAACAGGATAAGAAAGCTGGAGTAGAGAGAAAAACAGAAAAAAGTGTAGGTAGAGAGAATATGACAGGAGAAGAAGAGAGGGAATAGAGAGAACAACCGGAGAATGTAAGAGAGAGTAGAGAGAATATCAGTAGTGGAAGGAAAGGTGTAGGAGAAGAAGAGGAGAAAGTAGGAGGGAGTAGAGAGAAGAACAATGGGAAGGGAGAGGGAGTAAAAAGAATAAAATGAGGGAAAGAGAGGAAGTAGATAAAAGAATAGGAGGAAGAAAAAGGAAGAGAGCAACAGGAGAAAGAAAGAGGGAGTGAAGAGAAGAACATGAGAAAAATGGATTGAGTAGAGAGAATAGCAGGAGAAAGTAGGAGGGTTAAGAGAGAAGGACATGAAGAGAGGGAGTGGAAAGAAGAACAAGATAAAGGAAAAGAGAGTATAGAGAAGGACAAGAGGAAGGAGAAGAGAGTAGTAAGAAGAAAGAGGAGAAAGAACGGGAGGTATAGGAAACAACAACTAAAAGAATTTTCGAAAAAAGTCCACCTTGTCCACAGTAGGACAGATACGTGGGAGAAGAAGAAAAAGAAAAAGAGAAAGAAAAAAGAGATCTAATAGAAATCGGTAAGAAGAAGAGAGATGGAGTATATGCGTTAATGGATGAGTTGTAAAGAAGAACAACGTCTCTCAAAGAGAATGGGTGCGAGAAAAGAAGTCAAGATCAATACTCTACTGTTGCGGAATCTTCTTACACTTATTTGGTACTTGGGTATTGTAGAAGTTTCCAAAAGATTGTCGCATCCCAATATGTTAACAAGCTGTAATTACCTACGAGTATTAATAATAAAATAATATCAAATAATTCATAATTATTATCAAGCACAAAGATAATAATATAAATTTATACTAATATACATGTTTCAATTTATTTGTCTATTTTTAGTATTTGGTAACAATAATCATCGAAAATTCAATGTTGGTTTGTTGATAAAGTGTGATCAAATCGTAGAACTTTGTTGCTCAGAATTTGTTACATCGGCTTCTAATTCATTTAAATTGAAATCTTGACTTTTGAGTCTAGTCATTACCTGAAACATACGAGGGATATTGCTACTTACAAAAATATTGGTTTCAAATTAGAAAAACTAGATCAAGAGGTGATACCTAAAATGAAATCAGAATTTTTAGATGTCTGTCAATTTAGACTTGTGAAAGTTCCTATTGCAATACTGTATTCTGTAGAAATGAAGGAGCAAATTAGAATATTAATGTTGATCCATTTGAGGAATAATAATCAAGGAATAATACACTGGTTCCATACAATTCCTATTCAAACTAAACTACATCACAGTTCACAGATATTTAAATTGATAAAGAAATAGGCCTACTTTTTGATTTTCCACCACACATACTATTACTTATTCACTTCATAGTATAGTAATTGTTTACTGTACAGTTGTAATATCCTACTAATATAATAAAAATTAGGTATACAAACTTATAGCTTAGTATATCTACGCTAATATACAAATTGTTCTACTATATATATACAGTTGAACTTGTTATTCCACCTACTGTATTGACCTCAAGAGCTATCACTCTCTTCAAAGCCTTTTCACAAATGACTCCAGTTCATTTCCATACCGGCCTGTCATGAATCAATTTTACAACTCTAACTTCGTGGTGCTCAACACTCCATAGCTTGTTGGAGGTATGCCACTGTTTTTACGCTACGATCTCACAAATCTTCACACTCAATACTTGGAGCAGCACTTTACAATGCATCAATAAATATATTCTATCCAAGTAAAGAAAACATTCTGGAAGTATATAAGAATACTCCAGTTCGGTCAATATTGATTCAAAAATTATAAATTTGATTTTAAATTGTAGGAATCATTTTGATCTACGATTTGAGATGTAATTTGTAGTCTCTGAACCAATATTGACCGACCTGGAGTGATTTTTTCATCTTGCTAGAATGTCTTCTTTGCTTGGAGAGACTATATCATGAGAAGCAGAATCAGCTCATGGCTGTAAATCATTGATATGTTGGCTGGGCAGGTCTGACGAAATCGAAAAGACATCAATCAGATAAGTCGGGTGGGTAATAAGTTGATCCTTTCACCAGCAAATCAGAACCATGTGTGGGTAGACTTTGAAAATCTCTCTCACACTCATTCATTCTCTCTTTCAGTATCATACTCTTACTCTTGTACTCTTCCATTCCTCCACACGCTCTCTTTCCAGTCTCTTTTCCACCGCCTGTTTCTTATTTCTGTTATTCTGTTTTCTCTGGGTTCTATTATTGTCCATTCTTTCTTTCTGTTACAATCACTATTTCTATTACCCATATACACTCTCTTACCCACTTTTACTTACTATTATACTCTTACTCTTCTACTCTATCCTACTCCCATACTTTCTCCCCAATTGATAATTTTTCTGCTTTTTTCTTTCTTTCTAGTCTTATGTTGTTTTCAATCAAATCTCGTATGTTTAACTTTTTCTCTTACTATCATATTCACCCTCTCTTCATACTTATTTTTATGGATAAGTATTCTAATCCAATCTCTCACTCTCTTTCCTAGTTTCATTAATAATTTCTCAATCTTATAATTTTTAACCTATAGGTCTATCATTTTATCTGTTTTCAGTTATGTTCCTCATCTACGATTTTTTTTATTCTGTCTTTTTCTCCACTAATTCAATAAAACTACTACTCTCTCTTTCCCTCCCCTTTTCTCCTTCCCTCTTCTCCTATCTCTCCCTTCCTACTTACTCTCTTTCTCTCTATCGTTCTCCTTCTACCTTTCTCCCTTTTTTCTTTCCCTTCCTCTTTCTCTCTCTTCCTTTCTCATCTCTTTTCCTATTTCTTTCTCTCCCTCTCACTTCTTCTTCTTTCTCTCTCTCTCTCACTTATCAAGGCCAAGTGTTGATGGAAAGGATATCCTTATTATCCTTTCCCAAGAATGGACATATATTTGTCTAAACTTCGCCTTTTCACTTAGATAACTTACACTCCTTATTCATTTCGAAGAACCTCGAATTCAATTATGTATAAATTTTTCATTCATTACGTCACCGTTTTTTCGTATTTTTACTAGAAGTTTCTATTTTGTGAAATTTATAAGATAATTTAGTTCCACTCATTCATATTACAATGTATAATCTAAGCCAAATTTTGTTGCCTAATTGAATAAAGTAATCCAATCTAATCTAATCTATTATTATCTTTCCTACTCTCACATTCTCTCTGGCAAACAATCTATGTCTCTCTTGTTTTCCGTCAGTTTCTTCTCTCTGTCTGATTTTGTTCTCTCTCTGGTCTCCAGTAAATCTGCCAACGTGGGCGTAAGTGAATGACTTGGCCGATATTTTTCGTGTTGATTGCTGTCCTGTTTTCAAAAGTTGATTGGACGCGTTTGCGGACCTGTTTTCTTGCAACTTTGTGGATTAGCTACACAAACTTTGATTCGAATCAAGATGGCACCGTGACCTTTCAATGAGTTTTGTGTTTGTTGTAAGAATGGGAATCAAAAATTTGTATTAGGCCTAACTGAGATCCAAGGTCATAAAAAAACTGTAATAACGTTGACTGACGAATCCATCCAATATATTCAAGTCTCATGAGTTTTTACATGAATTTGAAGTGATGACATGAGTTATTTTGAACGAAAAATATAATAATTACATCTAAGAAGATGGCATGAGAACAAGGCAAGAAAACATGAGTCTCTTGAAGGTTTTTTCAGTGGAGCTGTAGAGATGTGATATCAATGTTCTCATCAATAATCCTCTAGCATCATTGTAGAATCAAGAGTTATTGAGATCATCCAAATAAATAAGAATTTATGGCTTCATTACAATTTCAAAAATCAATTTATTACTAATGAAAATAGAATATGATATCAATAATGGGATGATTTTTTGGTAGATTTTGATTATTTTGGATAATGGAACAATACATCCAGAACCTGGAGATATCAAACAAGGTAAGGTGTATCAATTATTCTCCAATATGCTGAATTATATTGTAATTGACAGAAGATCTCGATCACATGAAAATACTGAACAACTCAATAATGATTTCTGAAACCTCAATGAGATAGATATTCTTCCAAGTAATGTTTGCGTGACTACACTAACATAGAAAAGCATTATTGCATATAATAATCAATTGAATTCTACATTAATGATGATTACGATAATGATGGGTCAACCAGAGATGGATCTATAACACAGTAAATTGAATAAGTTCAAATAATCATTCAAATTGATAAAAATCTCCCACTATGATCACAATGGAATGATGTCCCACATAGAATTAAGCTGAGTCATACTGGACTGGACCAATGAGAAAATCATTAGTTTTTAGAAACACACTTCCACTAGGCGTAAGATCATTAAAAAAGGATAATACTGGTTGCCATGAGCCATCCTGACATGAGAAAGGGGATAAATTTGAATTATGGGTTCAATAATAATGAGGAAACTGCACAAGACAATTGACAACTTTGAGTGGGAGCACGATGAATGGATGTCAACATTCCAAAGCTTGGTCTTTTCCTAGTCATTCTTTTGAGGAGGGAAAGAAACGCTGTGTTCTTATTCCTCCTCTTCCTGTTCACCAATTCCTTTTCCTTATTTCTCGTTAACCTCTCTTTTTCACTTCTGCTCTTCCTCTTTCTTCCATATTCCTCTTTTTTAACCTTCTTTTTGACCTCATCCTCCTCTAAAGTTCTACTTTAAATTTATCTTTTTCTGCATCTCATCGTTCTAGAATCCTTCTTCTCTTTATAATTTCCGTTGAACACTACTTCCTCATTCTTGTCGTTTATCTTCTGATACTCTTTCATACTTCAGTACTTCTTTTACTTTTTTTATTATGCTTCTCCTCTTCTATCTCCTCCCAGTGTCTCCCTTACCCAGTGTCTTCTACTCGTCCTTTTTCTTAAACCACTTCCCCACTTATCCACCATCTCATCCTCTTCCATCCACTCCACCTTCTTCTACTTCTTCCCATCGCCTTTATCCAATCTCTCTTACTTCTCATTTTCAAATTCTCAATTACACTTCTACTACAAAAACTCTTGTTTCCCCTCCTTACATTGTTTCTTCACCTACTGGTCCTCCTCCCATTAGCCCTTCTTATCCTTCTCCCTCCACTCCTTTTTTTGCTATATATTATTCTCCTTGTCTTTTCTTCATTACTTTCTGAACATCTTTCTTCTCCTTGGCCTTCTATAAATGTTTTCGTTCCTCTTCCTATCAATCCTTTTTAGTCTTTTCGTCGTTTCCCTCCTTTTCAACCTACTTCACATTTCCCTCTCTCTTTCTTATCTATTTTCCCTCTACTCATTAATCTGCCTTCTCTTCCTCTTTCTTCCAATTTCTTATTCTCCTCTTCAGTTTTCTACCCTCCTCCATTTCTTACACCTCTTCCTCCTCCACTTTCTCTTTGTCCCCCTTTCCTTCTTTTTCATCCTCCCCTCACTCATCTTTCTCCTCTCCGTTTTCTTTGACCTCCTCTTCCTCATCACCATCTACTTTTCCCTCATTTTTACCACACGCACCTATTTTAAGTCTTCTTCATTCATTCATCCTCCTCGTCCTCTTCATCCTCCATTCTCTATCTCACTCTTCATCTTCTTCTTCCCAGACAAATAGCAGGAAGGGTGTCGAAAACATAGCACACGACAGACAAAGACAAAAGTAAATAGTATTGAAGAAGTTAGGGCGTTTTTCTTAACGCGTGGTCAAAGCGAGTTCGACTTGGCGAGATATACAGCCACTATGTGCAGGAATTTTGAATATTTTCACTTGCTCCCTTCCTCCTCCCCATCCCTTCATTCCCTTAAGCATCGACAAATAACGGTCATAGATCTCCTATTTGAAGAGGGCGGAAGATTGGAAAAAAGCAATACCTAAACGTAACTCCCTCCCCCACACCACCACGTCAGACACCCACAACCAACGTTTCTTTAATACCGGAGGGCGATCTTATTGACTGGCATTTTTTCTTTCAATTGCAAGCATTGTTTGGTTATTAAAAATTCTAATTTTGAGAAAAATTTCAAATTTATTGGACCTACTAGTATGGATGAGTATAATAGACTCATATTGTATAATTATATGAATAGAATTCGATTTAATTATCACACCAATACGATTGGAAGCTAACTTGATTGCATGCCATGATTTCAAAACAAGAACTTGAGTCATTCAATTCGAAAATATAAGCTCCAACGTGAAAAAATTGCTCACCGTAGAAATATGTATCTTGATGTAGCTCAACAGATCTCATTTGTATGTATCTTGTACTTGATGCATCTCATACCATCTAAGGCTGAAATCTGAGATTGACACTCCATCTAAAAGGTCTTTATAGAGCTCTTGCCCCATCAGATACGTCGTACGACTATAGTCATAATGTAGGAGTTGACTCCAATCAATCAACTGTCTTACAAATTTAAATCGGACAAATATAAAATAAATTGAGACAATCATGTAGAAATACAGGCGAAATTATTGTGCTGGAGATCAAATCGTTACCACCCTAGATGACGACGTTCTTGAAAAATAAAACTCCAATTATTTTCCTAGCGGTCTATATTCAGTTTTTTGTTTGATTTCAAATTATAATGCATCAATTATCAATATCATGCGAGGAGTTTTATTGAAAGTTTTGCACGTTTTAAAGTTGCGCTGATGCAAAAAAGTAAGGCAGTCTCGTTCATCTCTTGTAAGTCTAAAAATGTGTACAGATGGGGCGAAAAGTATGGACTTTTCGTCCTTTCTGTACTATCTCTATCTTTTGTAGCACTGCCTTTATCTTGCTTGTACTCTCGTTTGTCTCTTTTAACCTACTAAGAGATGGTGTGAAACATCCACTGTCTCTGTTAGTTTCAAAAACATCATCTAAGCATAGAAGAATGGAAATTCCAATTGACAATGTTGGAGCACACAAGGAGCTGACGAAACCGCCCAACTTTTTGGCGTGTACTATACCAGTTGACTTTCACATTTTATGTTACTACCATGAACCAGATTCCACTATGAGTTATCTGTTTGCCATAAATTATTACATTCCGATAAAACATCGATAATTATTTTGAATAAAATCGATAAATCTTCTTCACTGAAACATTAATCTCAACTTTGCAGCAGTTCGAATGGGATAAATACACGTTTGGTCGAGAATCTAGCAGTGAATCTCAACAGGGAGCCAATCCGCTTAAGGCATGAAACCTCTCGTTTGCTAGGCAAACTAGATTCCGGTAGTTTCAATTAATAACGTCTTGTTTTGAAAATCGTAAATGGGTCAACTTCGGAACAGCTTACTGAACTATTTCAAGATGTGATCTGTAGATCTAAAAATGAATTTAAAAATGGGCAGGTGATTTCATGCATAATGTAACCAATGGAATGATTCTCAACACATTGAATTTACAACGAACAACTATTAATCCATAACTATTTTGTCTGAATATGATCACAAATTCGTTTCCGCTGTGAATTTTTTCTTCACAAATCTGGATTAGCAAATGAAGAATAGAGCTTTCTATTATAGAAATTTATGTGTAGGATCTGCAAATCTTGTATCAATTTTATATTTAATATCGAATTGAGAATTCAAAGAATACAACAATTCGAAGTCTTTCTCAATTTAATTTTCCTTCACCATTGATACCAATGAAGCCTGAAAAAAAACTTATAAAAGATCGCGAGATTTTTTTCCCAATAATCGTGTCATTTTTCTACTACAACAAAGCATCTGGGTGTAGGCCTATGACTGTATGTCCTTCTGAACTTTTTTTTACTATTTGTTGTGACTGTTGTGAGTGATAACCATCAGAAGTTTGGCATCTAACTCATGAGGCACTCTGTATGAATTGAAATGAATAATAATTGATAGGGCACTACCGGTATCCCGATTCCGATCCAAAATACCAATAAGGTCTCCTCCCAATCGGAGTTAAATCACACAAACGATTTGAAAATGGGTCACCAGGTATATCTGTAACTATGCTAAACAGTAACAACACAAGAAATTAATTGAATCACCGGCTTACTGCTCATCTTAGGCTAGCTCCATACAATGAACTCAAAGCATACAACAAGAGGCTCAAAACGGATATCTAAACAAATTCTATTTCTTGAGATGTTTCCAACAAGACAATCTTTCTCTGTGTACTTTTAGAAGACTCTTCAAAGAGAAGAGACGTGCATCTCATGTCATCATCATCCCACTCCTATCAACGTCCTTTTTTCATCTCCGGTGGAGGTAGTCGCTGGCGGAAGATGCCGAAAATTGAAGAAGAACAAGAACAAGAACAAGAAGAAGAAGAAGAGAAGAAGAAGAAGAAGAATAAGAAGAAGAAGAAAAAAGAAGAAGAAGAAGCAGAAGAAGAGAGGTAAAAAAGAGATAGATAGATAGATAGAACAACTTTATTCATGTATAGCAAATACAACTTTTTAATATAAATACTAAAATAAGACTACTCCGTTACTAGCCATGAAACGGCGAAGTTAGGACTAAGTCCTGTCTTACACTTAACCAACTTAACCAAGAGACGAAGAATAATAAAGGACAGCGAACGTTACTCATAGATTTTGTAAGCAGTTGCGGATGCTTATTATTGTGAAGATTTTTTCATCGCGTCCTGGAAGAAGAAAGAAGTGTTTAGCAGACTAGCAGGAGGAGGAAGTGAAAAAGAAGAAATATAGAGAGCTGGAGAATGGTAAGAAAGGAGGATGAGGAGGAACTTCTCTTTCGTCTTATTTTTCCCCTGTTTCTTCGCCACCTCTTCTCATTCATCTTCTGTTATCAGAAAACATATTGAAATGAGATGCGAAAGAGTGAGAAGAATAAAAAGTAGAAAGGTAGTATAAATGGGTAAAGAGATTAGTACATTGAACGAAAATGAGGAAGCAAAATAGAAGAAGTAAGAGAAAGAAAAGTGGCACTAGAAGACAAAGAATGAAAAAATATGAAAATAAAAAAGAGGAAGAAGAAAAATTTGATCAAGTAGAAGGAAAAGGAGATTAAGAGGAAGGAAAATAAGATCAGAAAAACAAGTTGGGAAAATTGGAAGAGACTGAGAAGTAGAAGGAAAAAAAGACAGAAAGAAGATGAAAAAAGAGAATAAGAACGAGAAGAAGAAAAGTGAGATCAAGTGAAGAAAAAGGTGATCAAGAGGAAGTAAAAGAAAAACAAAAGAAGAAGTTAGAAGAAGTGGAATAGACAGAGGAGAAGTAATCAAAAACAGAAAGAGGGAAAAGTAGAAGAGAAAGATTATGGAAAAGAAAAAGAATATGACCAAAAAGAAAAAAATAAGATCAAGTACAAGGAAAAGAACATCAAGAGGAAGAAAAAGAAGACCAAAATAAGAATGTGGGAGAATTGGAAGAGACCGAGGAGAAGTAGGAGAGAAAAAATGAGAACAGAAAGAAAGAAAAAGTGGAAGAAAAAGAAGAATAGGACCAAAAAGAAGATCAAGAGGAAGAGAAAGAAGAACATTAATAGAATGTGGGAGAATTGGTAGAGACAGAGGAGAAGTAGAAAAGAAAAATTAAGAACAGAAAGAAGAAAAAGTAGAAAAAAAGAAGAATAAGACTAAAAGGAAGAAAAGGGAGATCAAGAAGGAGAAAAATGGTGATCAAAAAGAAGAAGAAGAAGAAGAAGAAGAAAAAGAAAAGGAAGTAGAACGTCTGTAGAAAAGAGCAAAGAGGATTTCACGAAGCGGTTGTGCCATGCGTAGGCGTCTATATCCGCCCCAACAAAAGGCTCTTCTCTATATTATGATCGGGCCGACACCTGGGTATGCCATGCAGTACCAGACTCCCTCGTATCCTGTAAGGTGGCACATTACACTACAAACTATACGTCCGACCGACGCAATCTTCGCGTATTCCTGACGCAACAATCGCCATTGTACCCTCAGGAAGCCGTGTCACATTTAAAAAGAGCAGAAAAATTCAAAAGTAGCCTCCTCCACCAAAGAGCTTCCTTTACACTCTGAAGAAACCGGCTGAAAGGTACAAAATAATTCTAAACATAGCTTACTCTACTAACACTCTGAAGAAGTAGAATGTCCTGAATGAAGATTATAAGACATGTATCCTGAAGTGTTCGAGCAGATGGGGATGTGTATCTAAGTGCAGGAAATGGTTGTAGTAATTGTATTGAAATGGAGTGTTGCATATTTGGGGAGAATGAATGATGTCTTGATCATAATCTTGTTACAAATGGGGGTGACTTGGATATTTCGAAAGTAGTTGAGGTAGTCTCCGTGATAGTGCTAAACTATTATATTGAATTCGATCAATGATCATTTATGAAAAAAATTGAGAACTACAATTTACTGATTGAAATACTCACTTTCATACAAGATCAGTTTTTCAAGGAATTCTTATACTAGATCTAATCACCAAGTACGCAAGTAATAGTTGGAGTTAATGAAAATGACATCATATTCAATCAATATTCGTTTGGATAGTGCACAGAAATGTTCAAATAATCTTACTTTTCTTCTTTGTGATAAAATTTTTATCTCAATTCGAATTGAGATGAAGAGGAATTTACCTTGAATGTTGCAAACGTATTGTTTCAATAGAATAAATGGAACATTCTCATGATTTTTTTCTTTGAACAGAATATTATAATATTTTCATAGCATATTATTTTGAAAACACTATATCATATTGAAAATGGAACTTTAAAATATAGGGTTATTTAAAATAATTGAAAAATAAAATAAGAATCAAATATCCTTTAAAAACTTCAAAATTATTAATACACAAACATGTTTAGGGACATTCAGCCCATTATCAATGCGGATAAAATAATACTATAATGTTAATTATTATTATTAATGTTGATTATATTATAATACTATAATCAACATTATAGTATTATTTTATCCACATTGATAATGGGCTGAATGTCCCGAAACATGTTTGTGTATTAATAATTTTGAAGTTTTTAAAGGGTATTTGATTCTTATTGTATTTTTCACTATCATATTATATCGGTTAAAAATTATTTTCAAATCAACTCAATGAGAATAATGCGATTTTCTATGTTATGCAGTATATTAAACATTATATCACTTTACTTGCCAAGAATGATCTCACCACCTTCTTGTGTTATATTGGATATCATTGTTGTTTTCAAGTGTAATATTTATTTCTTGTAACTGTGTATTTTTGGAATAAAGAATTTGAATTTGAAATTTGAATTTGAATTTGAATCATAGTTGTTACTATTTCATGCCAGTAACTAATCCGCTTTTGTTGTTGATGATTGATGTCTTGTATCATGCTTCTTGTCTGTTCTAAATCACTCTTTCTTTCTCTCTCTTATATTATTCTCCTCTCCCTCTCACACTCATGAAAGACGATGTCATCCAACCAGAAATGCCTATTCATAGAAATATTCCACTTCGTCATTCTTCCAACTGAAAACTATCAAGATTCTGGGCTTGCCGTGTAATCCTCTGCTATGGATAGTTGTTGGTGCTGGAAGAAGATGAAGAATTATAGGAGAAGCAAGAAGGAAGACAAAATAAAAAAGGAGGGAATGAGAATAAAAAGAGGAGATAAGTAAAGAATTGGAGAAGGTGTGGTTGGATTACCACAGTAACTCCTTTGACGTAATGCTTGAAAAATTACACTTCTAATAAGAAAGCTTCTACCTTTATTTTCTACAAGTTGTAGGCCTATTCTAAAATCTAGGTTTAGTTAAAAAATCTAAGATTCTTCAACAAGTCCAATAAAATGTTATATTCCCCCCCCCCCTTATTCTGAGGGTGATGATCGGAGAAGAAGAAGAAGAAGATAATAGAGTTATTTCGAGTTATCATACATTAAATACGTTAGTATGATGAGGTTATGATACGTTTAAAACCATACAATACATTTGGGTGGCTCGTTGGAGAAGTGGTAAAGCGCCGGTCTGATAACCAGGTGGACCCTGGTTCAAGTCCCAAGCGGGAAAACAATTTTTGACCACAGCACAATCACATAAATACAGTCACCCCGTCTTTCGGAGGAGACGATAAGCCGTCGGTCCCGACTACATGAAAAAAAGTAGTCGTCATCTATCATCCATTTCATTACCCACGCACAAGCCTAAGAGCTCATGTGGGCTTCACCCTCATAAACAAAAAATAAACATAATTATCTATTTCAGGCTATGAATCCATTGATTCCACACAACACTTTCAGCAACCCCTTCAAAAAAGCTGAATGAATTGACTCCCTCTTAATAAACCCAACAAAAAGTGCGTGACTCTTAAACTTTTGGTGAGTGTTTTGAGGGTGGGGGTAACGATTCCACTTTCGCCAAGATTAAAAAGAACTGTTACATTTTTTAATAACGCTCATCATAATTCACACCCGTCTCCACTCTGGTCCGCAGCGCGATTCGTATTTACGGAGGAATTATGACCGTAAAACTTCTGCAGAAGACTTCTCTGTATACTGAAGGTGTTGATTTAATGCACTTTATCCTCCAACGCTGCAGGGGTGAGTTCTCAATTAATGTTGAGTGCTATTTTTCTGATGGGCGTTACTTTCAATTTTTTCATAATAGCGCTGGTGTTGAAACATAAGTTGTCTCTTGAAGGGTTGGAAATATTTCTAATGTCACCAATGATAACTTAATGCTAATAATACTGTATAAGAAAAAAATTCTTATGGCTTTTAATGATGGAGAGACCCTTACGGGTAGTACCACCTCGCCAATGTGAAAAATGATAAGTAAATGCTAATTATACTGTAAAAAGAAAATCAGAATTTTGGGATACATAGGGAACAATATGATAACTGTAAATGATAGATGTTATTCATGGATGTGGAAGACATTCACATTTCAGATTTTTTATTTGTTTTGCTCAATAAAGTTTGATTCAAAATCACAATACTTATTTTCTCTTAGGGCTACTGTATTCGTTGGAACTTTAAATAATTGAGTACCCTTTTTTTAAATATTTTTATTTCACACTATTTAAATTTTTACACTAAAAAATATCTTTGAAAAAAGGGTAAAATCAGAGTTTTAATTATTTGAAGTTTTTAACTATAACTTCTATAATAAGGTAATTCAATTTCATTTTTTCAATCGTACAAAATATAATCAATATCAAATCTTATTGATCATTCATCATCATCGATTCAATTACTTTCATTCAACATACCTTAATTCTTGATCTGAATATTTTCCTAACGGTTCTACCTATTTCAAAACAGTTTTCTTGATTGGCAGTTCGCGAGTCTTTCGCATCTTATTTGTAACAACTAAACTCAATTCATCCCTTCACCCCTAACTGAAAGTCAACCATAGAAAACTGATTAAATAATTTCATTGAAATTATTTAGAAAAGTATAGCATTAAGCCTACACCTACAGTAATGTTACAATTTTGACAACCGGAAATGATTTGAATACGACGTAATTTCTCCCCATTTCTATCTCCTGCCATTTCTTATTCATAATTTTCTTTGTCACGTTTTACACCTCCACATCATTCGAGGTTTCTTTCTTTATGTAACTCATTCACGTTGAAGCTGTTACAGTTCTCTCTACCTCCCAAGTTTCTAGCTTCCTCCCCTCAAGATATTGCTATTATTGCTTACTTATTCTCTCATTTCCAATATTAGTTCAATTAATGATCCGTTGATTCAGCTAATTGATAACCTGCCTAAAACAATCAACCACTCATGATTGGATTGATTAGATTAATTGCAATAAAAATTAGTCACAGTTATGCATTTTACTTTATTACTGCTGCAAGTGTATATATGAATACGATATTAGAGTTTCAACAGTTATATTCAAGACTCCTATATTAACAGTTCAAATCTGCAACTTGGCATGAAGCTGCATCATTCATACATACATTTATTCATATACAATACATATTCAACTATTTTGGTATACTATCACTATATTCAATTTGTTTCAAGTATGTTGTTCGCATTGTACCGTTTTATCTAATGTTCCCTCTAAAGCAAAACATGTTGTGTTCTAATAAAGATTAATACAGTATTAAAAAATATACTGTGATTTCGACTTTCATTCATTAACATACGTTGATAGAAGCCTTGGACTGAAAGGAAAGGTTCAATGTACAGTACATAACTTGGGAAAACTAAGAACCAGCTTTTTCAACTTATGTTTCTGTTTTGCCTATATTACTTTGGTATATAATTAAGGCCTCTCCTCTCAGTCCTCACTTTATCATCTATCCCATTCTGCTAGACACTCTCACTATCAATTTTACTCTTTTCTCTCTTTCACAAATCTCAACATCCACCACTGCTTCCTCCCTCATCACTTTTTCTCCCTCCATCACGCCATCTCTCTTTCACACGCACACATCACCCTCACACCTCTCTCTCTCTTTCTCTCACTCTCTCCTCCTCTCGCGCTTCTCCTCTCACTTTCTTTCTCTCCTCATTTTCCTGCACCTTTATGTCGTTTCCTCTTCATCGGCGCACGTGTTAAAATCTTTTCTTAAGCACGTAACATGGAGGAGGATCCCGTCCACGGCCCCTAAATAGTGGTCCCAGACTATGCAACAATGGCTCACGAAAATAACATAGATTTGAATGCAACGGTACCCTCGCCTTATCCATTCATGGACTGAACAGTCTCAGTGCTTCAATTGAGCAGCTCTACAACTCACGTTACGACGTTACATTTCAGTATAGTCTGTCCAAGCAAAGAAGACATTCCGACAAGATGGGAAAATGACTCAATCTTGGTCGATATTGGTTCAAAAATTATTAATTTGGTATCAAACTGTAGGAAACATTTTTATCTAGAATTAAAGAACAAATTTATGACTTTTGAACCAATATTCACTGAGCTGTAGACGTTTTCCCATCTTCTCAAAATGTTTTCTTTGCTTGGACAGACTATAACACGTGATGTGACAGTTGCGTCGAGTTATGATTGAGTAAAAAGAGTCTCAACTTGGTCTCACTCTGTGATTACTTGACAAATGGGAAGATGAATGAGATCTTAACAAATTGAATTGATACTATGAGTAACATTCCAGGAAAATTGTCATTGAAAGAACAATAATATTTCTGACAAATGTGTGTGATATTCATTCATAATTGTGTTTCCATTAACAATAAGATAATTCATTCTTTACATCTGAAAGGATGTAATGCTGTAGGGCTTCATGATCTATAGAATCATTCAGTGTAACAACAAGTGATCTATTTGTAAATTGTCCGCTTGATTGTTCTATTTGTGTGATCTGTAAATTTGGGTTTCTATGGATAGAGAAGAATAAATAATCAGTCTTGATAATGATTTTAATTTATTTTCAGAAATGTTTTATTATAAAATATGATCATTGTAGATGATGGGTTGAGTAATTTGTATACTGTGTTCGATCTCAATATGCAGAAAGTTGTTCAAAATAAAAAGTTTATTCCCAAGATTGGTAGACAGGTATCAATGACTTGAAAAATCTCACAGGAAAAGAACTTCGCTACAACTATTTTTCTCATAAAACCCGAACTTTGATTCACATTATCGAGAGAGAATTCACAAAAATACTTATCATGGCATCTCAGAAATACCTGCGTTAAATCAGTGTAATAAATTCTTTCAACAACAATATAGCCTACAAGAATGTATTATTCAAACTAAGCAAAGTTCGACACAGTTGTATTTCGCCTACCTAATTTTCACGCGTTATTCAAAACGATTCAACGTGCAGTTCATGCAGTAATCTGAGTACAAAACTCTTTACAATCAGCAGAAAATAAGTCTGTAGAGGAATCTGAATACGTAAGTGGTAATGTTACAATGAATCAAAATATGATTCCGGAGGGGAATCTGAATACGAGAGTAGTAATACTACAAAGACCAGAATATGTTTCTGGAGGGGAATCTGAATACGAGAATAGTAATGTTGCAATGCAAATAATATAATTTTGTAGAGACGTTTTCTATTTGCTAGTGTAACTAACTCTTTTATGGGATAGGACGGGTGTCACGGAGGTGCTGAATGAGGTGTTGAAAATAATACAATTTTGGAGAGAAGAAGTTTTCTATGGGCTAGTGTAACTCTTCTATAGGCTAGGTCGGGGGTCACGGAGGTGTTGAATGTGAAGGCTATCATCACACACCTTTTCTGGCGTGCGCACCCATCTATGAATGAATAATAATTTAGGTATGTGGTCGGTGCTGTATGATTAGCAGTGGGGTAATACTTTTCAGCTAGGTGCGATTGATTGGCAGAGATTGAGTGATGGATGTGAGGTTGAAGGAGTTAGTGCAGTTCCAACCGTTGAAGAAGAAAGTTTTGCAATGTGAAGGCCTCTTTTCACGGCGAATTTCTGATACAGAAGTCGAAAATGGATAAGCAATCGTACAGGGAGGAAGCTCAATGACACAAAATATTTGCAATGTGAGTTTGCAGAGTGAGGTTACCTCATTTGATTATGAGAATATCGAGGAAAAATAATTTCTGGCTCTCTGAAACTTTTTTTCTTATAAAATTCAAATATTCAAATTCAGATAATTTTATTTCCCAAATAATGATTCAATAAAGTTTGAAAATACATACATAAAATATAATATAAGGAATCCCCCTACAAGACTATACGTCTGTGTGTAGGGGGGAAAGTCTGTGTATCGATCCAATTTAAAAAATATCTTAACTTAGTTAAACTTGAATGCTCTCGACATGTTCATGTTAAATTATTGAGGAATAGAATGTAATATATTCAGCTTATTTCCAATATGGTGGCGATCCATGAGCGTTGCAAATATCTCGTATCAAAAACAATTTTCCTGTATCAATTTTAAACTTTGTATCACTACTGCGTATGAGACATCCGCCCTATAAAGAGTGATTTTTTCGTAATATGAGGTAAAAGGCAACGGAATAATAAAGTGATTGTCAAAATTGAGCTACATTGTTGCCCTAGTTATACTAAAAAATATCAATTGATCAATTACTCACTCCAATATCTTGAATTTAAGTCAGTTAATTCCCCTTAAATCTTTTTTAGGAGTCATCTCTCCTACTTTTTGTTATTTTTCAGAATATTATGTCAAATTATTCCACAGATTTAAAGATATCACGTTGGCAATGGAAAAGCCTATTGATATCAAAATATATTGATTTTATTGACTCTTCCTCCTTTCTTCAAATTTTCTCGCTTCTCCTTCCAAAGCATCCGTTCAGCGGTCCCAGAAAAAAAATTGTAAAAAAGTCTGAAAGAAAATAATTTGAAAGGCAGAAACTGGTAGATAAATTGTAATGACTTGACAGAAGCGGAGCACGCTGCTCACGTGCTAAGCAAGTCGTCTGATCAAGCAGAGAAGACACTCTGTCAAGATGGTAAAATGGCTCCAGCTCGGTCAAAATTGATTCTAAACTCACGAAATTGATTTCAAATTGTAGAACAGAATGTTTTCCACAATTTGAGACAAAACTCATAATTTTTGAACCATTATTGTCGAAGCTGGAGTAATTTTCCCATCTTGCCAGGATGCCTTCTTTGCTCAACCAGACGACAGCAGCAAACTGGTCCCTCCTTATTGATTGGTCCGCATAGAACGCTGATAACACTTCAGATTATTAGAGAAGAGTTACGATCGACGTAGACAGGAATTTCAGTCTGCTACTCGTTTCTCTGAGGTGCATCTTTCTATCATTCTTGTTCTATCATTATCATTATACTCTTCCTATGTCTATCCTCAATCTCAAACTATATTTTCATCATTATCTCCTTCATTCAACAATCATCTTTATAAAATTTTGGAGGAGGCGTTCAAATAAGGTAGCTAGAGCCGGAGAAACCTCTAATATTTGACGTTATACCTACCAATAACCGAGATTTTAATAATTTTTTCAAAATTAAAAGTTATATTATATTATTACCGAGTCAGAAACCGAATTCGCCCTAGAAATTATTCGTATTCGTTCTTGAATTCCAAGCGATTTTGTTGATGATAATAATTATTGACACAATTACAATTAGTCTCAGAAGTAAGAAAAACCTCCCGGTATTCGAAGTTATATTAAGGTTTAGAACGAATGTTTCTTGAGAGATGACGTTATAACCGATTAAGACAATAACACTGATATAAAACCATAACTAATATAAACAATATATAACGTTACAACTGATTGAGACTTCAGATTTTTCCAAGGTTATTCTGAAGTTATAACGTTTTAGCTCCATACACGTGTTCAGTTTAGTTATTTACTGAACTGATTGATGGAGGCTTTTGAATTCAACACAAATTACGTTTGATAGAGATAACGAAGCGAGCCTGTCGTTTAGTATTAATATCATTCTCAATCCTTGAACTAAAAGTTTTTTAGGCTTCAATCAATTTTTAAACGGTATCCTTCAATCTTGTTGATTTGAGAGCAATCTATAAACAAGAGAGCAAATACATTGTTGGAATATTGTTAAATCAAATCGATAAATAAAATGAAAAAAAATCAAATTCCCTTTTTTTTAAAAGCTTCAAAAGTATTATTATCCACATACATGTTTCGGAACTAAGCCCATTTTCAATGTTAAATCAAATCTTACAACAACATTCTTTCAAATCTGAGTTAGAATGGAGAAAAAAGCTCCCAGCTTCCCCCATACTTCCCAGCAAAAATCAGTCTCCAGTGATAACGGTTGATAGTAACAATGATAATAATTAGTACCACGCTTTGCATGATAATAATCGTGAATGTAACTAATAGAAACGGAGAAAGAAGACGGAAAATAATAAAACGAAGACAAAATATCAAGCCCATGGGCGTCATAACGGTTTATTGCAGGTTTATGCGTGTACACACTCTCACAAACACTGTACAGAATAGGCTATCCAAGCAAAGAAGATATTTTGGCCAGATGGGAAAACGAAACCAGCTCAGTCAATATTTGTTCAAAAATCATGAATTTGGTTTCAAAATGTAGAGGAGAATGTTATCTACAATTTGAGAACAAATTTATCATTTTTAAATCAATATTGACTGAGCTAGAGTTATTTTCCCATCTTGCCAGAATGTCTTCTTTGCTTGGACAGACTATACAAACACAAATATATGAACACATTAAACCTGTAGCGAATATGGAAGCCAGTTTTGTTCAAAAACGAACAAACTTTAGTCAGAAGTGGAAGCAATCCTAGTGGGATACAGCTTAACAAGAGAAGATAACACTCAAGGAAAAAATCCGAATGTTGTTCTTCTCCTTCTAAGCTATCCAATATAATCTTTCTCCCAATTAAGCCTCGGTCATTAACAAGTTTTCAAGCGGTGAACTGATTTTTGTTTTGTTTTTGAATTCACTCAACTCTTCTCATTCATTATTTTTTATATTTCGAAAATAATAATAAGGAACTGGTGATACCGGGTTGTCAAACATAGAATACGGGTGTGTATCAATTATGTCCAAATTTGAAACTAATGAGACCCTATAAGGCGAATTATTTCGTTGGTGACACACTCCAATCTTCTTGTAGAGTATTTTTGTGCTGGTTATACTGAATGGTTTCACCCGTCTATGGGTGCGGTCAGATGATATGTGGTCTTCAAAAGATAAAAAAGTTGGAAAAGTTACGGTTCTCTCGCTTTTTGGAGTGGAAACGAGATTCTTCACTCATTTACACTGGCGGCTCGTACCCACGAAACAGGTGAAGTGCTGTACAGTTAAGGATACGGGCACTTCACCTGTTTCGTGGGCACGAGCCGCCAGTGCTCATTTATTACGTAAATCGTTTGGATTTCTAGTAATAAAAACGTTTTCCTGCAATCACGAAGTGGGAAAGAGTTGGATCTATGAATGGACTATGGAATTTCAAAAAAACTCTTGACTATCAACACCTTAAGTGGAAATATTCATTCACGAATGATATTAAATGGGATATTTTAGTGGAAATAATGACGATCCATTCACAAATTAATATAATTCTATTTTCTATTTTTATACAGAAATAGTTTTACAGGTATTCATTTTCTTCCAAATACTACTACTAAACTACTACTAATCAAGGCTGTAATTTTTAATTCAAATTGAAAATTTCCTACTTGATCACTTCGATTCTAACCATGTTTTTGCTTCATTTTTGAGACAAATCCATACACAAGAAATGGACAATGAGCAAAAACACTAACGAGAAATTTGAAAATTATAATTATTCTGTACTCAGGCAATATCAGGAAAAGGTTAAATCTGGAGCATTGAGACAAGATTAAAAGATCCATAGAGAGCTCCAGTGTCAATATTTTAGTTTGTTCGAGCTATGGTAGCCACCCTCTTATAATTATCATCCATCATATTTGTATACTACTATATTCTTCTCTATAACCCTCTTCACTCAATTGCATGCGCACTTAGAAGAGATTTCCCGTTTTGCAAAAACCGTATTTGAAAACTTGCTAGAGTTCACCTTTGAAGACATTCCTCTTCTAAAGTTTCTTCTCTTCATTGTAACAACATACATTGGAAATGTCTCTATAGTCTGTCCAAGCAAAGAAGACCCTCTGGCAAGATGGGAAAATGTCTCCAGCTTGGACAATATTTATTCAAAAATTATCAATTCGATCTAAAGTTGTAGGAAACAGATTGGTCCACTATTGAGACCACATTTATATTTCTTGAACAAATATTGACCTAGCTGGAGTCATTTTCCCATCTTGCCAGAGGGTCATCTTTGCTTGTACACACTATATCTTAGGGCTACTTTATTACTGTTTTTTATCTTAAATGTCAATCTCAGTACCATTTTTTTCAATTATTTTTATTCATGCATGACATCTTTTATTGGACATTAAAATCTCCCTTTTCTATAATGTACATCAAACTGGATACCCATTTGAAGATATCACTGTCTTAAAACTTGTACGAATATCCCAAGTCACATTCACCGATTGCAATAATTGGGTGAACTAAGAATTGCTCGAGGGCTGAAAACAAAGAGGATAGTTGAATTATGACAAGCGTTTAAGGTGTGACCAGCTTCTCCTGGCAGATGGTCAAACTGGAGAATATATCTATAAATCTGAATATACTGCTGTAGTCTCTCCAATCAAAGAAGACATTCTGGCAAGATGAGAAGATGATTCCAGATTAGTCAATATTGGTTCAAAAATTATGAATTTGGTCTCAAATTGTATGAAACATCCAGATCCGCAATTTGAGATAAGATTTATAATTTTTGAACCAATATTGACTGGGCTGGAGTCATTGTCCCATCTTGACAGAATGCCTTCTTCGCTTGAACAGTGTATAACAGTAGTGACTGCTAGGCGTTAATGAAATGCAGTCAGCAGAGAACTAGTAGCACCTCCTTATAATTATGTTTAGTTCTGAACGAGATTACGTTCATTTCTCTTCTCTGCCTCTTTTGCGCATATTTTCAACAGATGTTTCTCTATCCCCGGTAATCATCTCATTTATTTTCTCTTTCTTTGTTATTTTATCAGTCATTTTCTCCCTTTTTGTCATTTCATCAGTAATTTTCTCTCTTTTGGTCATTCTATCATTCATTTTCTCTCTCTTTGTCATTTTATCAGTCAATTTCTGTCTCTGTGTCATTTTCTCCCTCTATTAGTAGGTTGGAGAAATGAAAGAGATGGTAAAGAATATTGAAAAAAGGATGACAAGTAGAAGATAAAAAAGGACGAAAAGAAGATAAAAACGCATAAACAGAAAATTGGAATAGTAGTATAATTAGAGAGTGAACACTGAAAAAAAGATGGGGAAGAGTTAGAAGCAAAAACAGGAAGAAGAAACAGAGGAGTAAAGATGAAGAAACGTTAGAAGAAAGACAAAATAGATACAAATAGGAAGAATAAAAAGTAGAAAATAAGTGAGAAGTGATAAAAAGCGATGATGATCAAGACATGAAACGTGATTCAAATGGCCATGGTATGTGCGTAGTCTTTCCAAGCAAAGAAGATATTCTGGCTAGGTAGGAAAACGACTCCAGCTCGGTTAATATTGTTCAAAAATAATGAATTTGGTCTTAAATCGTAGGAATCATTCTGATCCACAATTTGAGACCATATTCATATTTTTTAAAGCAATATTGATCGAGTTGGAGTAATTTTCCCACCTTGTCAGAATGTCTTTTTTGCATGGACCGACTATACGGTGTCTGATAACTCTGAATATTGTATAGCGGAAGGTGGTCTATAATAAATACATTCACCAGCCAGCATGAATGGGAAGAGTCCAGCTAGCACTCCTAGTTCGACCTTCAAAAACACGATCCAAGGTCAACGATGGGAATCGAGAGGATGGTATTCATTCAGAAAAGTTTTGAGTTTTTTGTATTTCTAAAAGTGATGATCCAATGATTTTCTCTACGTTGATTACTTAATAGTGAATACCAATATCGGAATTAGTGAATACCAATAGTGAAATACGGAACAAACATGAATATTGAAAAAAGTAGGGAAGAATCTTCTCCTTGTTCTATCTTTCTTAGTACCCGCTTTTTCTTGATAGTGAATATCAATACTGAAGCGGAATCACAATTATTATCAAGATTCAAATGAAACCAAATAAAGAGGTAGAGCCAAACAATGCTTCAAACAATTCTTGGATTATAAGAGCCCAAGATTAAGAGTTCAAACAATTCTCATCATCAGGCCTATCATTTCCCATGCACATGCTTAGAGCACTTATGGGAATCACTTTCAAAAAAAAAAGAAAATATCAGCTAGGGTGAACTACAGAGATTATAAATTTATGAAAAAGTTAAATAACATGGAAAAGTACTTGGAAACACAAGGAGAGTACATAAGGTACTGAATAGACATAAACTTAACAAGATCAAATACGGAACAAACATGAATATTGAAAACGGTAGGGAAGAATCTTCTCCTTGTTCTATCTTCCTTAGTACCCGCTTTTACTTTAAGCTCTTTCCTAATCCAAAGAACAAGATTGTAGCCTATTTGAAACATCGTGAATGTTATTGTAAACAGTAGGAGGGGAATCGTGAACAACATTTCAATGTAGACTAGACATCACTGTCCACTTCAAATGCTGGATATATTAATTTCTCACTGATGCCTATGATGTTCTGTAATGTGAATGGGGTTGACCTTGATAAGAGCGATGTTTTTGCAGGGTTCTGTTGCATTGATGTAGATCTCAAGTTGAACAAATCGATTATTTGAGAGGCAGGAATCAATAAATAGACCATTCTACAATTTTCTGGGAGAATAAGT
The DNA here is from genome assembly GCA_017141385.1 of Sogatella furcifera. Taxonomy (NCBI): domain Eukaryota; kingdom Metazoa; phylum Arthropoda; class Insecta; order Hemiptera; family Delphacidae; genus Sogatella; species Sogatella furcifera. Next base: position 19,255,779 of record CM029556.1, read on the forward strand.
TGTTGATAATTCACTAGATTATTGAAAAGTCGGTAATATTTATAAATATAGAATACATTAATATAGAATTATTGATATTATAAAAATCATTCATCAGGAACATTATAATTAGGAATATTGTGATATTATAATGGAATGATATCTATTTAATCATGTTATAACAGGGACGAACCAAGGAGGGATTGTTAGGATGTGTCCCCTCCGAAATCTTCAAATATAATGTTATCGTGCATGTAAGTTCGGTATATCAACAAGGTGGTATATCATCCTCCCCGAAATTTTTTATTGGAATTTTATTTATTTATTGACAAGAAAATTGTCGCTAAGCTGAAACCTATTATATTGCAGCAAATAAATTATAAAGTCCATACTATATCACATTGCAACAAAGTAATTAAAAAAATCAAACAATATTATCATGAAATAATATCTAGACAGTACACAATCAAAATTAAACTAATATGAAGGAATCTGCGTCATTATATATCTGTTTTGAGAGATTTACAGCGTAGAAAAATAAGTATTCTCCCATTCAATCATATGTAATGGATTTTTCAGCTATAGTTCTAAGCACCATATAACACAATATTTTCTATCTTGGTATTCTGCTCTTTTCATACTCGCCAATATTTGATTACCAAATAGATGCGATATCCTAGTATCTAGAAAAACTGGTTTTCCAGAATCCAGTATAATTTATTGTTTACTAGTGCTAATACTCATTCATCTCTCAGGTTCCATGAAGCATGCGTACTTGCATCATGTTATTTCCATGGTAGCTGACATAAAATAAAGAAACTTGTAGGCTATATTACAGTGATATCAGTACTGCAGATCACAAATCTACTGCCAATAGCTGATAGTCTATCCAAGGATTTAAGACATTCTGGCAAGATGGGAAAATGACTATAGCTCGAGCAATATTGATTTTAAAATTATAAATTTGGTTTCAGATTGTAGATCAGAATTTTTTCTCCAATTCAGAACAACAATTATAATTATTGAACCAATACTGACTGAGCTGGAGTAATTTCCCCATTTTTCCAGAATGTCTTCTTTGCTTGGACAGACTGTAGAAGACTTGACCGGTTACATGAGTTCCAACTTGGCGACAACTCAAATGCTGACCTTCAACAATACACGCTTCAAGTCACTATTTTCACAAAAAGTTTGTTTCTATGTTTTACCTTTCCCTTCTATTTGTTTCTATTTCTTGGATTCTCTTCAATGTGAATGCTTTAGTATGTAAGGAAGTATGTAATTGCATATTAAGATGTCTTTTCATTTTCGTTATTCAATAGACGAATAATAATAGTCATACATCATGACCATTTAAAAGAATATTGTCAAGAGTGGATTATTTCTGAAAGAATGTGACTGAATTATTGAATCGAGTCTTGAATTAGAGTTCATTACTTGTGTTTTTTGACTTCCTGGATTGAAAATAACTTTTTGGAATCCAAATTTCTATTAACATAATCAAGAACTATTATCATTCTTCCCAACGGCGAAATCGGGAAACATGGTTATGTCAGCGAGGTGGAACACCTTTGGGTCTCTTCACCAAGTAAAGCCATACCATAATAATAATTAGTGAATTTAGTGAAATGAGACTGTATACAGTATAGACTCTGTAATGTGTTTCCTGTTAGCAAATGGTGATGATTACAATTATTATAATAGGCTAAGTTAAAATGGATTCAAAGTGAAATTTCGAAAATCTATAGAGCTAACAACCCACTACAAATTTTTCAAACCATCTTTCCATGAATTTTGAATGAAGTTGATCTTCTTCTTCTTCTTGCCTTCAAGGATTAGGCAATCGCCTGTTCCGACTCACAGTAAATAAATCACTATAATTATGTAACTCAATATAACTTTTTTAAATTCCAAAAGATAACAGTAATAATTATGAATATGTACCATGTATGAATAATATGTATAGAATATGTATGAATAATACCATGTTTATTGCCATCTCTTTAGAGGCCTCCCAACATCTCTTTTTCCTTGCGGTCTATATAAAAGTGTTTGTAGGGTGATTCTTTCCTCTGGCATTCTCTGAACATGCTCCCTCCAATTACAACGATATTGAGTTACTTTCTCTTTTAGACTATAGATATTGAGTTCTGCGCGAATATCTTCATTTCTGATGTGGTCTCTTCTATCACAACCCTTTGTCCTCCGTAAGAATCTCATCTCCGCCGCCTGCACTCTACTTTCTTGTGGCTTAGTGGTGACCCACGATTCACTACCGTAGAGGAGGACTGGGGCAGCCATTACTTTATAAAATTTCATCATTGTTTCCTTTCTTACTTTCTTCGCTAAGTTTCTGCTGATGTTTCCGCATATCCATTGAAATTTGCCTATTTTATTGTCAATGTCTAGATCGCCTTTATAGCTGATGTCACAGCCCAGGTAGTTGACACGTGATACCTGTTCTAACACTCTATTCTCGATTACAATTTTCGATCTGACAGGATGCTTGCCAGAGAATGCCATAACTTTTGACTTGTCAATAGAGATTCTGAAGTTATAATTTTTACACATTTCATTCAAGATATATACTGATCTCTGGAGCTCGTCTTCATTTTCTTGGATTATCCATAAATCATCTGCAAATAACAGTGCATTAAGGTAATTGTCATTATTCAATTTAATTCCTAAGTTAACTTTACATTTCCATAGAGTTGATCTTTAAATTTGAAATCAAGTGTTGTGGAGTACTAATTTATTTCAGTTCCTAGCTTCATAAGATTTTTGAAAATACAGTCATCAAGAAAGGTGTTCAATGATCAAGTACTACTACTTTATTCTTAAGTGAAAAAACCTACCGTTCAATTCATTATTTATTTATTTATTCATTTATGACATATAACAATACATTTAGATTGAATCCCAGAAAAAGTCTAAAACGGCTCTTTATCCCAGTTTTGATTGGTCTCTTCACCAATAAATTTATAAAAACAGGACTTGTATTACGGATATTCTGTAGTTTGTACTTGTTATGCCTCACACTTGAACATATGCTACAAAAAAAGAAAAAATTTTACAGAGTACATCACTCTACAAAGTAACCTCACATCCCAACTTAATATTGTGACAAATCTGAACTCAACAGTCCCAAACCTAATGCACCACCACATGAGCTAGGTCAGGGCTTGATAGATGGATGCATTGGGTTAATGCATGCAATTCCATTTGATGCAGAACATCAAGTGGACATGGTTTAATCAATAGGCTACGTCAGACTCACTCACTGATGGACAAATCGACAAGTGTCCAACCAATCTGTCCAAGCACAGAAGAGATTCTGCCAAGATGAGAAAATTACTCAAGTTCGGACAATATTGGTTCAAAAATGATAAAATTTATCCAAAATTGTAGGAAACATGATGATCAACAATTTGAGATCGAATTTACTATTTTCGAAACAATAACGACCGAGCTGGAGTCATTTGTACATCTTGCCAGAATGTCTTCTTTGCTTGGACAGAGTACACCACTGCTTGCCAGAAGTACTTGTCAGTGTTACATTGATAGAAATTGACGCCAGTTATACGCATTACATATGACGCTTTTGTACATTAAATGCATGTTCAACAGACAGGCTACTAACTTATTCGAATATGTTTTGGAAAACACATATGCCACAAACATAGTTTGAACGTAACAAGATGAACATTCAAGAGCAGGTTTCAGAAAAGGTTAAGCCTATAATGGTTGTGGATACAAATTAACCGTTAAATAATACGAGACAGGTATTTATGTGAGACAAGTAGACTGTTAATGCTCGGTTATCTTTGATCGGTGTTTGGTTACTGTGCTGTGATACGGTGAAATTTTGTTGTAGGCGAATCTGTTATAATGGGTCAGTATTCTATGTTTTTGTCAAGAACTTTCAAGGATTTGTAAATGAATATCGTACAAGATGAAATCTGCCCAAACTTTCATAAGTTTTAATGTAAATTTGTTCACATATAATTTTTTCATCTTCATATTCATAATAATAGTATTCTATCGCTAGACTTTTTACATCTTCATCATCGAATGTTTTTGGAAACATTTTGGGAAATGACGAGCTTTGATTCCTGATCGAAAAAGAGACCAAGCTTATATTTGATAACAGTTAATTGATAACAGATAATTGATAACAGTTATATTTGATAATAGAGAACCTGACACTTGATGATATCTATCTATGCAAATCCTCAACATTTTTTAAATAATATTATTCAAGTTTTCAATAGAGGTGTGTTGCACAACAATTTATTGGGTCGAATGTAAATTACGTCATTCTGCGGTAGTTTAATTCAATCGATATCGAATATAATATTTGAAATTATAATCTAGGCATAGCTAAATGACAAATCTGATTGACATCATCAGCTGTTGGAGCGCACTTGCAGACGAAACCGACTAACCGCCGGTTTCACTAACCCCTGGTGTCAGTTATAGTTACAAAAATAATGTACTACATACTTCTATGATATTTGTAGCTGTCTCCTCAAAATTAATTTTCTCCAAGATTTTCCTAAAATTGAGAAATACAGTTCATCAGAAACTTTAATATACTTTTAAACACCATACCAAAAAAAATCTTCCAAGTATTCCTTCAACCTGAATCGAATTCATGCGTGATTCTCCACAATATGAGCCCTGAATTTCCTCCATAATAATGCAACATCACCAGTCATAAATTTCAGGATTGCAACCGAACCTCGATACTATTAGGGCCGGTCAGACTTTAGGGAAAATACAGAATTCTCCATTATTTATTTTCTGGTCAAACGCTGTAGGCATGAAACCAAGTCTCGTGAAATATATTGTCCATCACTGGAAAGTTATAATAAAAAGAATGGGAATAGAATATTAATGAAAATGAAGGGAGAATAGAAATAATAAAAATAAAGAACGGTCAACGTCCAAGGGATTGAGCTGGACTAACACTAACTCCGTCAACCTGCAAAAATTTGAATAAACCGACATGCACGGGCAAGAATTCTTAATTAAGCAATAAATAGACTCCTTTCGTGGGACCACCTCTGCTTGGCTTATGAGGGTTCCTTCAGTTATTATGCGGTATTCCGTTATGGGTTTACTTTCTTTTGACAGTTTCTTCTTCTTCTTCTTTTTTTCTTCTTCTTCTTTTTTTCTTCTTCTTCTTCTTCTTCTTCTTTCGTCCATCATATTGTCTCTCATGGTCTAAATTCTTTCTCTAGAGTGATTTCCAATCTTCCTCACTCAATATGTTTTTTATTTCTTATTATTTCTCCCATTCTCTTTCTTGAATGAATTACTCAATGAACTTCAAGAAAATAACTTCTTTTTTCATTTTTCTTTCCTCAATGTATTATTTTCACCCACTTCACTCTTTTTCTCTCCAATTTATTATCCTTTCACTCTTTTTGCTCTTCAATTCTCTCACATCCTGTTTCTCGACCTTTCTCATACTCCGTTCTTTTCTTTTTGGTGGTTCACTCCTTTTCTTTTATGATGTTTTGATCCTCCTCCCTATTTGATAAATCTCTTTTCTCCTCTCTATCATTTTTTCTTCCCTCTCTCCCTCTCTGCTTCCTCATTCTTAGTCTTCAATTGCTTTCACTTCATTCCTCATGACTTTCCTCTTATCCCGTTTATTGTAGGCCTATTCCTTTCTTCCTTGTATATCTTTTCTCTTCTATCTCTCTTATATTTCTCTCTTTGTATATTCCTATTTTATCTCTCAATGTATTTCCTATGTGTTTCTCGATTTTCACCATGCCTTACTTTACATTTTCTTTCACTTCATTCTCCCAGTTCTCCCAGAACTCCCTTATTCATATTATCGTTTTTCTATCTTTCCTTGAAATTTGTTTCTCTCTTTCGAACATGTCCTTACTTCTATAATATTTTCTCCTCTCTTTCCAGCATGACCTAATCCTATGGTATTTCCCCTTCCTATTTGAGTGTTATTTCCCTCTTTCAAGCATTCCCTCAAATCAAATCCTTCTTTTCTATTCCTTCTCTTTGGTAATCCATTCTCTATTAATACTCTCCGTCCTCACATTTTCTCACACTCACCCCCAACAAAGCAATACCTCCACTTTCGCCACGACAGAATTATAATAAAATGTACATAAATCACGAATAAAACTGAACGTAGTACCGTCTAAATTCTTGACCTAGAATTTCTGGCTTCTGGAGGCAATCAAACAATAACTTACCTCACCGGTATATTATTTGAATGTGAAGCTGAAATATATCGCGAAATATTATGACCAAGCCGTTTAGAGTACGGCCTGAGTTCATGGAGTCTACAATCCCAATAGTGGATGGAAAATCTTGAAGTTTCAACGGTAGAGGATCAACCGATAAGGAATTCTATTAGGCTTAAATTTATTTCTAAGAATTTATTGGAGAGGAGAAGAACCTTATAGTTGAATGTATTCATCAATCATAGGCTAAGGAAAGAACCGTACAAATAATCACCAAGTTTTGATTCGAATGAAGAAAGAAGATGTATTAAAATAATATACTCCAATCTTTTCACTAACAAGATATTATTGGAGACACAGTTCCTCATGCGATGATGAGATATTTTACATACTAAAAAACACACACAAGAATGTCAATTATTTAATCATCACTACATTTCTATAATGTGACGTATCAACGTAAAAACAATTGTCTGTTTCAAATTAAACGTTACATATTGACATTCTTTTATTTTTTTATCACAAAATATCATTTTATTCATTCAAGAAATCACAATAAAGGGTAGAAACACAAACATCAAAGTCCTAAACGTATTTTCCTGATTTTTTTAAAGCATTTAAAATAGAGGATATGTTTATCTTGATTCTTATAATAAGATTGAGCTTTGACCAATTGCGAATCACTGAATTGACGTATGCAAATTTCGATCAAAATCATGATTTAAAAAAAAAAAACAACATACTCTGGTTTAATTCAACTCCAAACGATTGAATCTATATTTTTCCAATGCTCTATTCAGTAAATTCTGATTGATAATTAATTATGATTCACTAAACCTGATCGACTCGAAAACTACTACCGTTATATCTCACACAAATCCTTCAGTAACTTATCACACACAACCTCAGACAGACAACTCTCCATTTTCAATAAATTTGCGACCTCACGCAAACGATCAACTCAAACATGATTCAGAAAACGGTTGCAGGCATGAAATAACACGAACATGGGTCGGCCATGATTGCTTTCGTAATTGATTGCCTCTTGCATCTTCCCTATTAAATACATTGTCACCGGTCAAGTTTGATGTCAGGTTTCACCTGTCATGTCTCTTTTGCTGGAACAGACAGCTACGGTAGCACGAAACACTGTTATAGTTTGTCCAAGCGAAGAAGACATTCTGGCAAGATGGGAAAATTACTCCGGCCAGCTCAATATTGATTCAAAAATTGGAAATTTTGTCTTAAATTGTAGGAATCATTTTGATCTACGATTTGAGACCAAATTTATAATTTTTGAACCAATATTAACCGAGCTGAAGTCATTCTCTCATCTTGCCAGATGGTCTTCTTTGCTTGAACAGACTATAGCTGCCTTGGTAAAACAACATAACTGCATAAAGATATGACACTAGAGGAATATATATTCTGGCAAGATGGGGAATTGACTCCGGCTAGGTCAATACTGGTTCAAAAACTTTAAATTTGGTCTCAAATTATTGTAGGAAACAATACAACATACAAACAAGTACAACATATTTTTGTGTAGATATAATACGAGGTATATAGTATGTCATGCATTCAACCTATTTATATGTGAATACTTTATAGCTGACGAAAAAAATTAGGTGGTTTTGTCTGTCTCTGGTTCGTGATGTATACTATGCTAACATCTGAAGTAGAGCATCCATTGTCAATTTTAAAAACTTCATCTAAGCATAAAGCTAATAAAATTAAAACTCTAATCGTTTACATCAGCTGTTGGAGCGCAAAAGAAGCAGACGAACCCTCCTAACTTTTGCGTCAGCTATAGAACTTTTAACACTATTATAATTATATAATATATTGGGTACACATTCGTACACATGCAATACTCATTATATATTGAGTACACAAGCAAAATTAAAAAAACCAGAATGATTCCCATATAGATATATAAAAGGAATATAATTAATAATAATTTTTGTAAACTTAACAGGTAGCAGACTGTATGTGATGAACATATCACTCATGCAATTCATAGATAAATTAAAATAAATCAAATTCTTTTTTTTACTTTAAAAGTATTATTTTTACACTCGCATGCAATCTATTTCTGTATAACCTCCTCAAATATTTATGAGAAAATTTATCTTAAAATAATTAAATTACAATTTTCCCGAAACTTCAAAGAACAAGCTGCATTTTTCCATACTTGACCCTCTAGACTTCCCCAATTGTTCTATTGATCTATCTCGTCGAACATTTTTCCAAAAATAATTTTAAAAGAACTTTCCCGAATGAACTGCATTCTTTCCATTGTTAAACCTCTTGACTTTTCCACGTCTAAATCGGCCTAGATGTCAAGCGTTTATGACAATAGGCCAACTATTGTCCTTGTCTGTGCACCTTAAAGAGCGATGATCTTCCGTTTCTATTTCAACAGCTCAATTAGCATACAATCGCTTACGCAAGTCGCGATACGAGCCTTCAAAAATAAAGTCCATTGTCTCCAAGCCAACTTATCAGCTGTGACGTTTTGGTTGCCCCCAAAAAGAAATAATGGGACGTGTGTTACGATATTATGACGTTTGAAAAGCGCCGATAATACGCTCAGTTGGTGATAATTTTGAGCAAAAGGGTGGAAATGACTGATAATGAGTGATAAGTCGGCTTCAGTTCGATTTCGAAAACATTGAAAGATATTTTTGGAATTTTGACAGGGGGGACAATAGGGAAGCTCAGTTGGTGATATTCTTGAATAAAGGAGAACAAAAAGGTGAAAATGTCTGATAATAAGTGATTTAAAAATTTTAGTTTGATTTTAAATAAGTTTATGATATTTTTGAAATAGGAACGAGAAATGGGATAAATATATCCCGAGATATTTCTGGGAGTGGGAGAGAGGAAAAAATAGATTTCATGAATAAGGATAGAGTATTGAAGAATAAGTATTGTCAAGCTCATAAGCTACATTATAACATTTATGAAAATTCAGGAAATATATTAAGGGCTAACAAACCCTGTTATTCATTTCCCAAAACATTCTTTTTATTCTAATTTCATTATTAATTGTATCTTTTTATTAATAGAAAAGTTAAAAAATAGGCTTATTTAGGTTGATGCATTGGTTCTATCTCCATCTGTGATCTGCAATATTAATATATCCGTTATTTACTTCAGAATTTTCGTAAACAAATAATATTATGATAAGTCCAATAAAGAATTTAATTGGTGGAGTGAATGATTCACTCATTGCTTTCTCATCCTACCATCGAATGAATGAATGATTAATAACAAGCTTATTATAAATATTAATAAATAGTTTACCTCATCATTGATAGATTCTTGAACTTTTAAAATTGAATTACAACTTTAACAAGTTGTATCAACAGTTCTTTATACAGTATTATTTTTAATATTACTATATCACATTAATGGGTTATTTTTACACAAATTTTTCATTATCAACTGAATAAATGTATTTTACACAAACTATACTATGTACAAACTGTATAAGATATCTTATAAGATAAGTAACATCTTGATGAATACATACAACCTTGAACAGTATGATAAATATCCCAAGAGACATTCGCTGTAGCAAACAATTTATGAAACTACTAAACAGTCCATCAAATAAAGATAGAGACATGTGGAATGAGTCGTGGCCTATGGTAGGCTATAGCGGTCAGCGGGCACCAACACAGTTGTAGGCCTGTCACGACGTTACTTAACTTGTCTGAGTATGTTGAGCACCCTACTGTGCATCCTAGGTCACGAACGTTCCAAACTGACCCAAATATTTGGCCGGTACTTTTACTCTCTTGCGATTACACATTGCATTCAATAATAGAAGTACAGTTGTTGATTTTTGTGAAGTTTTGGATGTGATATTGTGGTAGTTATGCACATTGAATAATGCGACTAGATATTGTCAAACCAGCGAAATGACTACGTTAAAAATTTATCAGTGATTGATAATAATGGTGTAACAATCAGAACCAATCAATTTATCAGATAAACCAATCAACCAATTTATCTCGATTTTCAAATAAATCTGTGGTTTGGCAATAAGTAATTTTCCTATTCAATTGTTGATAACGCTGAATCTCTTTCGAATAAAATTGTGCTTTCACAATTTTCTGAACTGTGTGTCTTTTCTCTTGAGATGGTACATAATGTATCAAAATTGATCAACAATAATAATTATTATTCTCTTTTTACAGGAAACGCTTATGAAACAGAAGAACTTGTAGAATTCTTTTATCACCAATCAACCAAATTTTTGGAAAGGTATCATGATATTATTGTGGTATTTATGAAAATTAAATAATGCGATTAGATATTGTCTAACCAGAGAAATTACTATGGTAAAGACTTATTAGTGATTGATAATTAATGATGGTGTAACAACCAGAACCAACCAATTATTGTTCACTTCTTATGTAATGTGGTTCTTCGTAGGATTATTTTTTCCTACTTTGAACTTAGGTAACAATGCAGTGATTAAGATAAAACAATTATTATAAAATTGGAAAACGATTCATTCTCATTACAAGATGTTATTCCTCTGTAATTGTTATCGTTTACTCGTGGCTAACATTATAGCTGTCATTCTTCTATTGAATTGCTCAACTATTACAAAATGTTAAGGCTAATTTAGAGCTTTAGTAGGATTATATCACATATAAAACATCAAAAACTATATTTATTAATAATAATATATTTATTAATATATATTATATTATAATTATATATATTTATATAATATATTTATTTATAATATAATATTTATTTGAAAATATGGATATTTTATACTGATAGAGCAGGTTTATTACAAAATTAGATAATTGTAATATTCTTGGTCATGGCCTAGCTTAAATATCTGTTTCCAATATTACTATTTATTTCACGATCAAGCTCATGTGAACAAGCTATGTGGGAAACACATTGAGGAAAAATATTAGTGAAAACTATCTCAAGTTTTGAAGTTTGTTCCTGAGGTGCATTTCCAATATGAAACCAAATATGTTTTGATTGAACTTTTCTCCTAGCTCGAGTATTGGAAAAAGCGGGCCTCACAGCACGATGTGCTTGAGATGAAGTAAGAAACCAACAACAGACTTCGACTATAGTACGGAGACGCCCTCTGCATTTCTGTTAGTACTGCAATAGAGGATGTCGGATAATTGTTACTATCGAAACCTATTCTTCCACCCACACAATCCTTCACAAGCATTCTTTGTCCACACCCGTCTTCTCGATTTTATGGCTCATCCCAACATTTTCAACTCATCGTGGCGCGACGTAGGTGCCCACGACCACGGGTATGTTTCAGTGCTAATCGATTTTTAAAAATTTAGTTACGTTGCACTTCAGAAAAAAGTGAGATATAAACAAGATTATAGAAGTGACAATTTGAGTAGCCTGATTTATTGTGTCATTAATTTTCTTCTGATTTGCATTATATACTCTAGGAATTCTACTATAGACTACTATTTAATATAACCAGAGACAATGTATTATTACATTACAATGTATTTAGAATGTAATGTAATAATGTATATTACATTACAATGTATTATTACATTACATAATAATACATTGTCTTTGATATAACTCAACTTTTCAAACTGTATAACTGTATAATTGTTCAAATTGGAGCAGATCACAGTAACTGTAGAAGTTACTCCTATAGCCACTGTAGATAAAATAGATTACAACCGGATTTTTGGCAAGAGAATGTATTCAATCTAATCTGCCTGAATTCAGAAATAGCAGCACATAAATAGATTCTTTAGCGGAACGTAATACGGATACATTTCTAGTAATAATAAGCGTGAAAGCTTTGATAATAAGGAAATTTCCTACTCAATAGGTGTTCAATATAGGCCTAAATTATTTGAATCTAGAAACTTTTGCTACTTTTCTACATAGTACTAGGTTTTTGTATAAACGGGATAATTAGAATTGGTAGTTATTGTGAATAATAAACTTATTGTTCAATTGTTGATTGAACACATGGATCAGTTTGAAACCCCTGAAAACCTGTATGAAAATCTTCAAGTTACAGGGTGTGATATAGCATAGGTGTACAGTAGCCTATTAAAAAAAAAGTTTCCAAATAGGCTATTTCCAAGACATATAATTATATAATAGTACCTAGTAGTATAGTATAACCTATAATATACCCGAATATAGGAATATACCCGATTGCTTTATGTCCAAGTTCATGTATAGAATATTTCCAAGGCATGACATCGTCTATAGCAAAGTGGTTTTTGCTTTTGACGTCCTATAACTAAAATCAATTTCAAGTAATAGACACTCGAAGGTGATGCTGATGTAGTAGACACTAACTTCTCCTAATGCTTTTAGGCTTTCAACTGGCTTGTACAGCTACACAACCGCGGACAATACACCTGAGCATCGACTGTCAGATACATAGAGAGCAGAGGACATTTCCTGTGCCGGCTATCAGGAAGCACCGCCTGTTCTTATCTCTGTCTGATCTTTAGTGCTTGACCATACATCCAGGAAGTCCATGCCAGTAACACTTACCTGGTTCCCCCCTTACCCCCTCATGTGACCCCCAAGACCCCTTCAGAGGTAGGGGGGGAGTGTCACCTGCCCCCTGATGACACCGCTTGGGACATAACCGCAGAGCCCCGGGCTGAAGGTTCTGGCTTCGAGCCCAATCTATACTCGTGTTCTTGAGCGGGCCTTGTTGTGTATCACTCTGTCGTTCTTGGTCTTCTGTGCTTGCCATCTCTATTATTCACTTTCTATTCTTTCAACTCTATTCATCTTTTCTAATACTCTTCATTCACTCTATTCTAATACTCTTTATTCACTCTATCATACTCCATATTCACTCTATTCATTATCACTCCATTCTATTCAGTTTATAATTCTCTTCTATTCATTTCCACACCAACTTGCCCTCTCTATTTTCCACTTCCTATTCGTTCAACTTCATTAACTCTATTCTAATACTCTTCATTCATTCTATCATTCCATTTTTTCCGTTTATCATTCTCTACTATTTCATTTCTACATCTGTTACCTCACTCTATTATTATCTTTCAATTCTTTTTTACTCTGTTCACTTGATTCTAATACTATTTATTCACTTTTCCAATTATCACTCCATTTCCCTCATTTACCATACTCTTGTATTCATTTCTACGTCTAAAATTCGCATTTTCCCATTCACTAGTTTCTACTCTTCATTCTGAACATGTGAATTCTATTTTCTTCAATCCTTTCAATTTCTCTTATTCTTAAAACCAACTAATGGTTATCTACTAATCAACTAATGGTAAATTACCTCTTGTTCAGAGTTCAATACTTTCTTATTTTGAGTTTTCCATATTTCTATTGATTGAAAAAAAATAGAAATTGTCAGACCACAGACAAACAGCGTTTGACACCATCTAGACTTCTTAAAAATTCACATTGTAGAATTGTTGATATTGTAGAAGCGTCAGCTTGACGATGTTACTGTATGGCCACGAAATAATGGTCCTGTACCACGAATAAATTGTAGAATTAACAGAATCTTTGAGTTTCTAATTCATTCAAAATTTTTGGTTCACCATGAATAACTGACAGAATATCACCTTCAAAGGTACACAAAAAGTTTCTCCTTGTTCTCTATTATTTCAGAACTAATTATTTTTCAGTTTTCATTCATCTTTACTATTATTAAATTATTGATTCCTGTACCTTCCAGTTATAGCTTCTCGATTCATTATATTTCATCTATTTTTTATTCTCTCTTCTCTCAATACATCACCATCTCTCTCACATATCGACGTTACCTATTATATCTTATATCTTCCTATCCCCAACGGTTTCTCATTCTTTTATTCAATATTTCAGGTTATTCTGATTCTTCTGGATACACTCTATTCTCCAGCCCAATCTTTTTTCTCTATCTTCTCTGGAATACACCTGACTCTTTCCATTCGATTTATAGGCTGGAGTATATCTGGTACTTAGAACTGTCCTACTTTTGTTTGGCACTCAACCTATGTTGTATCAACTGGATAGATTATGAACTTACTTTATATGGTAGGTAGGCCTATTCAAACTAGGTGTCCAGCCTTTATGTATTCTCTAGCATAGTGATATAATAATGGTCCACACTATGATAATAGCTATTATTATGTCAAAAGTCTAGATAGATTGTAATATATTATAAAATTAGCTTATAATCAGCTTTATCAGCTTTTATAATCAGTCCTATATTCCGAATTTTGTGCTACAAAGAACTGTCCTTTGATTGAAATCATCACGATTTGTTTAATTTTAGATTATAAATTAGAGCTACATAACATAGTAAATGGTGAATATTCACAAAAATCATTAGTGAATTCACTATTCATTGACATTCATAGTGAATAGTAGCTAATTTTGTAATAATTTCCAGGCAGTAATAGTAAATCTAAGTAAATTGATCAGTCCTACTAAATAAAGATTGAAACTTTATAGAGTAATCTCTACTATTTCTAGTTCTAGTTCTATAGTTGTGTCAAGAAGAGAAGAGCCATTGGCAACATGACTGCCATTCACTGTTGCCAATAGTCGAAATGAAAATTGTTCTAGTATAAACAAATTTAGGATGAAATAGTACAGGCTTAAACTATTTTTTTCTGTCTCAGTTCATAATTATGTTATGATTTGTGCTATTATGTGTCAATAATAAAATAAATAGATGAATAAAAAAATATTTTCATTTGTGAAATCAACATGATTACGATTAGTGTGAAAACGGTAGGTTGGCTGAAGTAATTTTACCCTGGAATTCCATGCGTAGTTACACTCTCACTTCCCTCCGCCATCTTTCAAGAGGCTCTTCTGTTCTTGGCACAACTATAGATTATCATCCACAAATCCTCTCCAGTTTTTCTCTTCTTTCTCCTCCTATTTCTATCTTTATTCATAGATTATCATTTACACATCACCTCTAATTTCTCTCTTGTTTCTCCTTCTAAATTCATATCCACTTCTAGATTAACATTCACAAGAAAACCTCTAATTTATCTGTTCTATCACCTTCTTTATTTCTGGATAAATAATAATCCCTCCATTTTTCTCTGCTTTTTCCTTCAATATTCATGTTCATT
This sequence comes from Sogatella furcifera, assembly GCA_017141385.1. NCBI lineage: Eukaryota > Metazoa > Arthropoda > Insecta > Hemiptera > Delphacidae > Sogatella > Sogatella furcifera. The sequence goes on from CM029556.1 coordinate 19,271,089, forward strand.
TCCAGATTATCATTCACACATTCATCTAATTATTCTTTTTTCATCCATCTTGTTCCAGATCTTTTCTTATCAGACGATTATTGTCGAAGTCAATTAGTAGGAAGTAACTGGCTGGGAGTGGCTGCACTTCTCAACTCTAGTCTGTCCAAGCAAAGAAGACATTCAGGCAAGGTTGGAAAATTACTCCAGCTCGGTCAATATTAGTTCAAAAGTTGTAAATTTGGTCTCAAATTGTAGATAAGAATGTTCCCTACAATTTGAGACCGAATTAATCATTTTTTAACCAATTTCGAGTAAGCTGGAATCATTTTTCTATTTTGCCAGAATGTCTTCTTTGTTTGGACAAACTATACGTGGAAGGCGTCAGCTGTAGAAATCCTAGATTTATCGTTCCGGTAGTTCCACCACTTCGACCGTTTAATTTATCGATACTCTTCGGTCATCGAAGGTCGTTTGGACAGAAATAAATAAACACGCATGCGCAGTGGCATTGCTATGCCACTCGTTTGACAAGTAATGCACGTATACTCAAATGCCAGATTCTTTCAAAAGATAAATAAAATGTACAACTCACACAAATCAATAATATATACTCTCATACTTGTTTAAATCAATAAGTAGTATAGAGGTGATTTGGCTAACTACATGTTCAGTTAACACACATATAGTCTGTTCAAGCAAAGAAGACATTCTGGCAAGTTGGTAAAATGATTCCAGCTTAGTCGACATTGATTCAAAAATTGTGAATTTAATCTTAAACTGTAAATCAGAATGATTCCTACAATTTGAGACCAAATTGAGAATTTTTGAACCAATATCGACCGAGCTGTAGTTATTTTCCCCATCTTACCGAAATTTCTTCTTTGCTTGGACTGACTACACACCTACAGTATATTACACACACACATTCACAGAATATTATAAGGAGGCGAACAGCATGTGTATTATCCTTTATTTGTTTTAATAATGAATCTGTGCGTAGACTTTCCTGTGTCGATTTACATAACATGAATAATGATTTTATTGCTGCTACTGTATTATGCATCGATATTCATGGGAATTCTCTATAGTTTCAGTATTGTTGTTGAGGTGTAGTAGTTGATATGATAAATTCAATAATATTCAAATAGATTTCATTGATTGATTGAAACAGTTACACTGAGTTTTATTGACTATAGCGATGAAGACTTAGTTGGATTTGAATAAGTTTTATTGATCGATTAACATAGTTGCACTCAATTTGATTGGATCTGGTAGACGTAATCCAAGATCAATAAGGAATTGATTCCCTTGTAATTGAATCCAAGGATGTGAATATTGTAGAACCTGATTCCATGTATTTATAATTGAGAATTGTCAAAGGTGGGGAGGAAAATATGTATGAGACAAAAGTTTGTGGAAGATGAGAAGGGATAAAAGGATGTGATGAAGAAATATATAACATAGGAAAAGGTGTAATAATAAATGGTAAGTGATAAATTATTGATTAAGAGAGAATAATCTCCCCCCTTTGATCATGTGAGGGAGAAAAATAAAAAAAGGAGAGGAATAAGGAATAGTAGCCTACTGTATATGAATAAGAAATTGTTCTATGAATACACTCTTATTGTGGTTGCCAGGGCCCTCGCGTGGATTTTTTGGCGCCCTGTGCGAGATTTTGGTAAGTGTCCACCTCCCCATTACCAGACGAATGCAATCCAACATATTATGATATATTCAGAGCCAAACATAATTCTAGCTGCCTTGCATAGTCACATTTTTCTTCTAAGCAATTCCAATGTTGCATGTGGTGTGGCAGCAAAAAGGATTAGGCTATAGGGACTTGCTTATTCTAATGATTCTATCCCAACGTATTGTTTTGTACTTTTATGTGGGCTATTGGATACGTGATAAGCAAAAGCCTGCAGGAATTAATAAAAAGTAACTGAAGGCTATCTACATTGAGCAAAACTGTTACATTTCACCGTACTTTATCATTAAAATATTAAATTCTCAATTATTGATCAATTTATAATATTAGTTCGCTTGATAGCACATAAGAAAGGGAATGATATATTTTTCACAGAAAAATATTGGGTATCATAAATATTTCATTCCACTGGAAATAAAAATGTTTCAACATATCGGAAACTCAATAACAAGCAAATTTCTGCCATTTTCAGTGCTCTTCCCAACTTTCTTGAATAACATTCGAAATAGTTCCGAATTCAGCCAGCAGATGGCAGTAGCAATAGGGTGACTTGCTCCGACTTCCATTGGACACGCCTCCAAGCTCCGCCTACAATCAAAATGGACGAAAACATCGGTTAGAAAGTTTCCAAATTCAAGCAGTAGATGGCAGCAGTTGACATGTGATATTTCAGATTTGACTTGGACTCGCCTTCATTCCCCACCTTTTATTATTGGTTGACGGTGTTTCCCAAGTTCTGTCTTAGAAAATGGCTGCTAGCAAGAAAATGGGCCAGTACTAGACATCAATTGTTTTATACTGTATTGAATGAGATGAAAATATGATTTCGCACTCCCATCTTATGCTCATTAATTCTATTTTTCATACAATGAAATAGAACTCAAACTATTCATGATCTAATACCGACCCCAAGCAAGAATTTTTTTGATAACCCACAAAAACTCGGTAAATATATTAAGAAAAGTTTTTATCAGAAACTGGCTTGTGATTGGTCGACAGAATATAAGGTGGTTATCAGCCAAAAATAGAATTTAATTTCAGAGGGGCGTTTCTTGGCTTGCTTCATACATTGATCGTGGTTTTTCAATTGATCAATTCATTATGATGAATGGGTTATGCAAAGGAAATAATTTCTTGTGGATTTAAGTTGTTGGTACAATAAGTTCTTCATCGAATGTTGAAAAAATTATTCTAATAGCCCAATTGAAATGTTTTTAATTCTCGCTTTGCATCAGCGGCCGCGGCGCCCCCTTGGCCGTGTCGTCCTGTGCGGTCGCACACTCCGCAACCCCACGTGAGGGCCCTGGTGGTTGCTATGGGTAACCAATGGTAATGCGTCATTATTATTCTGTTTATCACTGTTTGGTAATTCTGTTCATAGGCCTACATTATATAGTGGTCAGAGCTTGTCAATAGATGACATTGAATGGAAGATAATTATTATAAATGCACGTTCTCTCTTATTTTACGATACAATATTGGCGACGAGGATGAAATTGGGTAGTTCTCATCTTTGATCAGTTTATTCACATAGAAATAATAGAAGAAAGTTATAAGATACAAGCAAAAATAATCAAAATGCAGGGTAACAGTAATCAGGGTTTGTTTCGAAAGGGAAGTTGTGATGATAATTTGGTGACGGAAGGAGCTTCTGTATGTTTAGTTTGGTTACAGCAGTGTCTGAGCGCAGGTTCCGTCGGAGGGGAAGACACGACTCATCCTAGGCTGTTGTGTTGGTTGGGGTCTCATTTGAATAAAATTTAAATAAGATCGATTTTTTGCCACACGACGCCCTGCACAGCTGAGAGGGGGATTGATGTTGTGGGGGGAGGGTGCTTCCAACTCAAGGAGAAACGTTGTGAGGATAGGTCAGTGTCACAAGCACTACTTTCTCAGTCATCATCTAGGGTTCATTGACATCTTCCATCTAAAAAGGACGACACTATTTGTATTATTAGATCTTCATTCTAATATTTCAATGTGTTATCGGTGGCATGGAAATATGGTACTGCATATTCTGTCTAAGCAAAGAAGACTCAATCTGGCAAGATGGGAGAATGATTCAAGCTCGATCAATATTGATTCAAAAATTATCAATTCGATCTCAAATTGTAGGAAACAATTTGATCTACTATTAAGACCATATTTATAATCCTTGAACAAATATTGACCAAGCTGGAGTCATTTTCCCATCTTGCCAGAGGCTCTTCTTTGCTTGGACAGACTATACATGCATAGGATTTTAAACCCTTCTCAATCTATCAATTATTTATTATAAACTTGGTTATTCTCTGAAATTTCTATTAAATCTTCCAATTTATCCTGCGATTTTTTAATAATAATTAATGCACTGGTAATGTAAAAAATTTTGATGATTAAAACTAATTCATTCATCCACCGTATTTTAGCTCATTAAATGGAGGCTTTCTCATTTTAAAGGTCATATTGATAAAAAGATTAATTCATTCAATAAATTCTAAATCAATAAATCCATTATTATTCATTTGATTTCCTAATCAGTAAAAGTAGGATTTAATGAGAATTGACACTCCATTCATTACTCATTTGAAATTATTATCATTATAAATCTATTTTTTTCCTTCGCGATATTCAACGAACATAATTCTCCCATTATAATGGGAAAAATTAGCTGACTTATTATTAAAGAACTCATTCAAATATTTTTAATTCCCATTTCATTTAATACGTCGTTATTGACACTAACGGCTTCAACTTTTGGCCATTTCTAGCCTCCATCAATATTATCATACTGTTATCTGTATATTAATTGACTATATTAATTCTAATAATTGAATCGAAACAGGTGAAGTGCTGGTATCTTTTAATGTACAGCAGTTCATCTGATCCGTGGGCAGGAGCCGCCAGTGAAGAAGAGACATTTTGAGGTTTGAGTTGGGATCTCATGGTGTTGTAACCTCGTGAATAAATTATAAATGAATAGTTATAATAGTATAGTTTAATAGTATGATAGTTATAGTTATAATTATATAAAGTTATAAGTTGAAAATAATGGAAAGTTATACAATAATATATAAATCAACCTCAAACGTAACTCACGACGCTGTTTTAACCTTTATTCTTGATTATTCTTCATTCTTGTAATTATTTTAATCATATTTCAACAGAGGCTGATGATATATTTTCACAGTTTTACAGCTATGGCTTCTCCATAAATGATAAACGTAGTTCAACTGGATTTCTCCTAACAATTAATTCATTAATTTCGGATAAAACCAGTCCGATGTGATTAATTTAGAGATACGACCGTTCGTTCATTCATTCATGAATGAGTTGCTGCTACTAGGAATCTGAAACAGGATCACGTTTAGAGCTATTTAATAACTGATGCAATTGATAAGTTTGAAGAGAGGGAAGGAGATGTGGAAGAGAAAGAGAAAATTGAAGGATGAGGAGGGTATAATGGGGGGTCAGGGAAAACACTTCAGAGTTTTTGACTCATATAGAGAAGATACTTGGGATGAATTTTTTTCATATAGTGAGAAAAAATAGCATGAAAAATAGTAGAACAAAAATTTAGCGTTGTTCATGAAGAGAGAGAAAATAATGGAATCACTAATATCTCAATAATATGATAAACCATTAATCATTGCATCAATAAATGATGGTTCTGAATCGAACTGAGTCAAGGTATAAGAAATTAAAAATGAGGAGGAGAAGAGGAAATGCCAGAAGAAAACAACAACAACAAGAAAAAGAAGAGTAGGAGGAGTAGAAGGAGTAGGAGGGAGAGGAGGAGGATAGAGAAGAGAAGAAGAAGAAGGAGTAAGAAAGGAAAAGAGATCAAATATGGTGATGTTTTTGAACTTTCTGGATTTAAAATAACTTTTCCGAATCAAAATAACTGTGAACATATTATTGAAGAGCTTCTACCATGTTTCCTAGCGGCGAAACAACGCCGTGTCGGCGAGGTGGAACACCTTTTGGTCTCTCCACCGAATAAAGCCATACGCTAATAATGATAATTATTGTACAAAAAAGAACAGAATAAGAAGGAAAAAAGCTAAAGGGAGAAGTGGGAACAGAAAAATCCGAATTATGAAAAATATCAGTTTATTGGAATGAGAGTGTGAAAATAACAGAGAAAGTGATTGAAAGAAGATAGAACAAAAGAGAGTGAATAGGGAATAAGAAGAAGAAGAAAAGGAAGAAGAAGAGGAGGAGGAGGAGGAGGAGGAGGAGGAGGAGGAGGAGGAGGAGGAGGAGGAGGAGGAGGAGAGCAGGAGGAGGAGGAGGAGGAGGAGGAGGAGGAGGAGGAGGAGAAGGAGGAGAAGGAGAAGGAGGAGGAGGAGAAGGAGGAGAATGAGGAGGAGGATGAGAAGGAGGAGAAGGAGGAGAAGGGGGAGAAGGAGGAGAAGGAGGAGAAGGAGGAGAAGGAGGAGAAGGAGGAGAAGGAGGAGAAGGAGGAGAAGGAGGAGAAGGAGGAGAAGGAGGAGAAGGAGGAGAAGGAGGAGAAGGAGGAGAAGGAGGAGAAGGAGGAGAAGGAGGAGAAGGAGGAGAAGAAGGAGAAGGAGGAGAAGAAGGAGAAGGAGGAGAAGGAGGAAGAACAAAAAGAGGAATGAGCGCGAATGATCGGGAAGACATCAATACCCGAAACACGTAGTGAGAAAAATAGCTAGAGCCATTGGGAAACTGGTGAAGAAATGAGGGGTAATAGGAGTCAGTAGCAGAGCATAGCACTATGCCATTGCTTCTGTGTAATTGATCGACCGCTTTCTAATAGCTAGCTGTTACTAGTTCCCAATTTTCTCTTCCTTCCTATTCCTATTCTTCCTTCTTTACTTATTCTTCCTTCGTCACTTATTCTTCCCTCTTCACTTATTCGTCCTTTCCTCCTCATCATCTACTCATTTTGCTCTGCTCCACTAATCACTTTCTCTTTCCATTCTCATCTTATCACTTCCACTCTCATATTTCATTTTGACACCTACTCTTCATTATTCTTCTACATTATCATAACTCATTGAATTTAATTTTTTTCTTCAAATCAGTCCTGATCCATCTCCTTCAATATCTCGTTCCTCCCATATTCATCTCCTTCTCTTTTTCCTCTCGTTCTCCTTCTCTTCAGCCTATTTATATTCTTTCCCTTTTCATTCTTACTAACATTTTTCCCCCTTCTTACACTTCATCAGATGACTGAAATAGTTTTTTCTCTTCTCCATTCCTTTATTCACCTAATTTACCTCCTCTGCCTTTTCCTCCCTTTTCCTCTCCTTTTTCTCATTTTCCTTTTATTGTTCTTTTTTTATATCCCTCCACTAGTTATAATCCTTCTTTCCCTTTTACCACACTTTCTCTTCCACTTCCCTCTTAAAAAGTTTTCTCCAAATTTTTTCTCTATCCTCCTTCTCTCCTCTCCTTTCCTCTTTTATCTTCTCTCTCTTTCCTCTTTTCTCTTCTTTTCTCCTCTCTTTTTCCTCTTTTTCTCTTTCCTTCTCTCTCTTTCCTTTTTTCTCTTCTCTTCTTCTCTCTTCTCCTCCTTTCTTTTCTTTCCTTATCTGTCTTTCCTCTTTTCTCTTCTTTTCTCCTCTCTTTTTCCTCTTTTCTTTTCTTTCCTTATCTCTCTTTCCTCTTTTCTCTTCTTTTCTCCTCTATTTTTCCTCTTTCCTTCTCTTTCCTTCTTTCTCTTTCCTCTTTTCTCTTCTCTTATCCTCTCTTTTCCTCTTTTCTTTTCTTTCCTTCTCTCTCTTTCCTCTTTTCTCTTCTTTTCTACTCTATTTTTCCTCTTTCCTTTTCTTTCCTTCTTTCTCTTTCCTCTTTTCTCTTCTCTTTTCCTCTCTTTTCCTCTTTTCTTTTCTTTCCTTCTCTCTCTTTCCTCTTTTCTCTTCTTTTCTCCTCTCTTTTTCATCTTCTTTCTTCTTCTACGGTTCTTTCTCTTTTTTCAGCCGGCACACGATAGATAACCACTAGCCACAGCATTCGAACCAATCTGAATTAAATAAAGTATGGTCGAGTAAAGAAGACATTCTGGCAAGATGGGAAAATGACCCCAACTCATTCAATATTAGTTGAAAAATTACAAATTTGGTCTCATATTGTAGAAAACATTATGTTCTACAATTTCAGACAAAATTAATATTTTTTTTAACTAATATTGACCGAGCTGGAATCCTTTTCTCCACTTGCCAGAATGTCTTCTTTGCACGACAGACTACACCGCCCATTATTTTGGAACGTTGTGAATTAACGTGATGAACCAAATGAACCAGTTTCTTCAAATCTCAACTAAACTCACTTTTATAATCTATCACGTCGTCTGAGGAATTTCCTGCACGTGATACACGTTGCTTCTCATTCAACGCTTCTTCAAAACTCACAAAAACAACGAAATTAATGAAAAACAAAATCTAAAACTAAAATAAATTATAATTGAAATACGTGGTGGCTGGGCTTGATAATAGTTTACACGTGACTGATAGTAGCTACCATACTACTCACATGATATAGATATAATAAGATTTAGAAGACATGATATTGAAAGTAATATAGATATGATACGATTCAGAAAACAAGTTATAGATAAGTGATATAGATATGATAAGATTTGGATGATGATATAGATAATAGGCTACGTGATCCAGTGAATCGATCGAAGTAATTATTGCTATCATTGATATAATATTCACAATCCCCGATTATTTTGATGATAATGTTGGTATCATTCAGCAGTTGGACCAAACGATAATAGCTTGAAATACTTGTTTGGGACCTATTATAGCATTTTTTAATACCAGTAGCAAAGTGAGGAAGTTCATAGTTGATTGTGATTGGTATTTAATGTTGTTTGACTAGAATGAATTGATGGGTTTTGAAAACATTAACAATAAATCCACAACTTAGTATTAGTAGATTAGTGTAGTCTTATACGTTTATAGGTTCAATTTCAGTATTAGAGTGGAACTCATATAGTTGAGAACAGTGCATGTGTACAGTGTAGTGAAAACGATATGGAAGTGAGATCTGTTCAACAAAAATCAATAATATAGGTTTTTTCATGTTTTTTAATCTTGTTTCATTCATGATATGATGGAAATACAGTAATAAGAGAATAGTAATATTATATAGAATTAAATGTATTAATATATAATAATATCTAAATATTAATATATAAATGTATTGTATGTACAGTACCATCATTTTAACTAGATTTTAAAACTATTTTTCCACTATAAATAGGAATATCCACTTGTTGAGTAGTTATAGAGGTGATGATGTTATTGTCTGTCCAAGCAAAGAAGACCCTCTGGCAAGATGAGAAAATGACTCCAACTCGGTCAATATTGGTTCAAAACTTATTGATTTTGTTTCAATCGTAGGATACATTCTGATCAACAATTTGAGAACAAATCAATATTTTTGAACCGATATTGATCGAGCTGGAGTCATTTTCTCATCTTGCTGGAGGGTCTTCTTTGCTTGGACAGACTATACACATGTCTTTTCATTTGATAGTAATTTTTATAAGATGTGAGTTCCGGTACTGTATCTGCATGATTATATTATGGTTATGGGATGGATAGAATGGAATTATATTAATTTTTATTATCCTAATATTCCAAATTGGAATCACTAATCTAAAATTTATCTGTTCTAGATGCTATCAAGAGCAAGAGACAGCTATATCACTACTATTGTTTCCTTAATCTCAGGGCTACTGTTATCACTGTTTTTTATTTTAAATAATTATCAAAGTACCTCTTTCGAATTTTTATTATTTTTATAATAAAAAAAATAATAAGAGTTCGAAAGGAGTACTTTGATAATTATTTAAAATAAAAAACAGTGATAAAAGTAGCCCTGAGATTAAGGAAACAATAGTAGTGTTATAGGTGTCTCTTGCTCTTGATAGCATCTAAAACAGATAAATTTTAGATTAGTGATTCCAGTTTTATAATTCAAAAAGGGTACTTATTTAAAGGGTAATCATTTAAAATTAAAAACAACACTACTAATATAATTACATAAGACACCTATTATAACAATATTTTATACCATCGCAGCACTAATCAATAATGAAGACAACAATGAATGCAAAAAATGTGCGTGTAATAAAGATGTTTCAATTAATTCAAGTCGGCTTCATTTGCTCTTTGTCAACTTGAAGATCAAAGTCAAGGTCAATTCTTTTTCGATGAATCACAACATCATTGGCATGAAGAAAATCACCTCCGAACGTGAAGGTGCTACAAATGTACTACAATTCTCAATAATTTATACAATAAGGTCTAACCACTAGCACGCGAGTATAACTTCAAGTAGGATTGTGTAATACGAACGAACAACAGATCAATTTAAGCCTAGTTTTGGATTATTGTATTGGTAGAGGATTAGTTTTGGGCTCAACTTGTTGCACTCACCAATGTAGACTTTCTAATTATTCAATTAATGATTATGATTATGATGATACTGGGTATTGGTCTCTCATTGAGGGTGATCTATCGGTGAACGTTATGGTAAGTCACTAACACTGTGGACTGCTCTTGGATGGGTTACCGGTATTTGTCCAAGTACACGTTGGTGAGGTGGAATTAACCATAAGGGTTTCCCCACCAATATGAGCCATAAGAATACAGTTTATTTATTATGATGACCATTATCATTGAGGAATAAGTAGTTGGTAAATTTATTGAGATATCACGAGTAGATTTCCGGTATTTCGAGTACGATTTCCAAATAAAGATATGATTTCTTTATTATAAATTGATTATTTTTATTATCGTTATGAACATAAAATTGGCATGATCGTTTATGTCATGACCTTGGTCTAATATATTATTATATCATGTATCATCACCCAGGATCGGAATCACAGCATATTGTTAATGTAACTAGCATATAAGGGGTATTCTCTTAACAAGTAAAGTCGTGGTATCCTGTTATTTAACAAGTCAATGTATACAATGTACATAATATAGTCAATGTATTAGGTCATTGTTAGTTCTACATTTACAACAATTAGCAGCTGATTCCATTCAACAAATACCACGACTTACTGCTAAACTGCTTATATGAATATCCTAAATGATTTTCTATGCCTAAAATAATAAAGCATGTACTGGGCATTGGTCTCTCGGTGAGGGTGATCTATCGATGAACGTGATGTTAAGTCATGAACACTGTGAACTGCTCTTGGATGGGTGACCAGTATTTGGCCAAGATCAAATTAGCGAGGTGGAACTACCCGTCAGGGTCTTCCCACCATTAAAAGCCATAAGGATATTTTAATTTGATTTATAGTAATGCATTTATACTAATTTTATCATCGAATATGTAGATTGAGGGCATGAGCTTTGATTGAGAGGCGTTAAACATCTCGAGTTGAGTTGGCAGTAGTTGGTTGAGTGAGTGAGTGAATTGTGTGTGTTACTACGTCACTGTGTCAAAGAATCAAGTTGATGGACACGTACTGCTGCTCTGCCGGACTATCGCCCACTATTAGCCTAAATTAGTCAATTCCGGTAACGTTGACTGCTCGCTTCTTGCTCTTTCACTAAGTAGTTGGCAGTCAATTCTTTTTCTTCTCCTCTTCTTATTAGTTTTCTTCAATATCTTCATTCGCTCATTTTCTTAATTTTCTTCGTTACCACAACATCATCTTCTTCTTATCGTCACCTTCTCTTCTTCTATATTTCATTTTTTTTCTATTCTTCTTCTTCTTTTTCTTTTTCTTCTGCTTCTTTTCTTCTTCTTTTCTCCTTTGTCTCCTTCATTCCCATCTTCTTTTTTCTTTGATAAATAACCTCTTCAAAGATGAAAAACCTTCTTATTTCTCTTCTTCTTCTTCTTCTTCTTCTCCTTCTTCTTCTTCTTCATCTTCTTCTTCTTCTTCTTCTTCTTCTTCTTCTTCTTCCCTTCTTCTCCTTCTTCTTCTTCTTGTTCCTCGTCTTCCTCGTCCTCTTCATTCTCTCCTTCTCTACCTCTTCCTTTTTTTCTTCTTATTTTTCTCCTTTGTCTCCTATTTTATCATCTTCTTTTTCCTCTGATAAATAACCTCCTCCTTCTTCTACACCATCTCCACCTTCAGTTCATTGTCACAAACACCTCTCCTACTCTTCATCCTTCTCGTTCACCTTCCCCCCTCTCCCCCTCCTTCTCACCATCCTTCTCCTCCTTTCCATTCTCCTCTACATCCTCTTCTTCTATCTTTCTACCTCCTTTCCTTCTCCAACTTGTCTTCTCCTTCTCTTTCTTCCGATTCTTCAATCTTTGTCTACTGTCTTTTTCTCTTGATGCACTCGTCGTTTAAAGAAAGATTGACCCTTGACCCACATTCGCACTTTGCTTCTTGAAGATGCTAAACATCACAATATAGTTTGAGTTTCTGAGTTTCATTTCATTTCTTCCATCGAAGCCTGTCCACTGTACCTCATAGTGCTGTATTCCCATGCAATAATAAAATATGAAAAGAGATACCTAGATTCTTATTCTTATTCCAGAAGAGAGCATTAATGATAGCAATGTAATGAATAAAATCCAAAATCTAGAAATATATTCAAATATGAATTATCTAATCTATTTAGCTTAGGCCTATAATATGATACGAGGAAGTGTGAGATCACTACTATGTATTTTCATAACAATCTATCAGTTAGAAATGATAGATGGTTATGGTATTCTCTGTATACAAACAATTCCTAAAGGTACAAGTTACTATTCATTGATACAGTATTATTTCAAAAATGGGAATCCTGCAAATAATGTTTATTGAATAATAATATCATTCCTCTCTTAACACTGTGAAGATGGAATGATTATACTTTTGAGCAATCAGTTCCAATATACCCAATTCTCTTTTAATTTGAATACCTACAGAAAACGAAATATGATCAACAACTTCAACCATCTCGAAAAACTACACCTCTACTACTTAAAAACGCTTTTATCTTTTTAATCGCGAAATGATTAACAGCCGTGCATCCTGAATGCTATTCAATAAATAATTTCTGCAACGCTTCTTCTCCTGGCGTATCCACTCCAGATCTTATCATCACAAGTCTGTCCAAGCAAAGTAGATATTCTGGCAAGATGGGAAGATGATTCCAGTTTGATCAATATTGTTATAGAAGTCATAAATTTGTTTTGGAGTTGCATATTATAATGTTTCCTACAATTTGAGACCAAATTTATAATTTTCGAACCAATATTGACCAAGCTGGAGGCATTTTCTCATCTTGCTAGAATGTCTAATTTGCTTGGACAGACTGTATATCTAACATACTCGACTGTACGTGTGGGAGTAAAAGAGTATGTGCGCATGCGTGAACATGCAGAATTATTACTCTTACAGGATGCTCTGACAATGTTGAGATTCTACTATGTTCCAAAAATCAAGGCGGTTGGAGAAGTACTGTAATTAACAACCAGCTCTTTCAGGACAGTTGGCAAGCTGTCTTCGAGAGTTCATCCTAACAAGAGAGGTCTCACCTATACTTATTCGCCCTCAAAGACAGCTTCAGACTGTCCTGACAGAGCTGAACATTAATAACAGTCATTTGTCAAACGCTTTAACTGTTTGTATCAGCTTTTATGTGGATCTGAAATGTTATCCAACCACCCGAAGCATTTTTTGGCAGTAAATCTGCTGCCCGTGCGCTAATTATTATTTTAATGGTCACCTTCAATGAAAATTACTCGTTGATGTTTTTCCCCTTGGTAATTATTTGGGGCCTCAAACTTTAATTCACTGTAGTCACGCTCTTGTTTGCTACCACTTTCTTATCTTCAATTTTATTTTTGCTTTGTTCAACAGTGTTTATAACACGGAAGTTGGATCCTCTTTTCCGTTACAACAGGAAAAAAATTTCAAACGATGAGAAGAATTTACAAAGGATGGTGAAGGAGTTGAACTTGGAATAGAATTTTTGATTTGTAATAAATTGTGCAATTCGCGATATATTTGATAATTTCTCTTTATTTGCGATCCGGTTTTTCGTTGTTCAATACAACGAAACTAATGACAAAGTCCATTTTTTCACCTTTGCTCCAGTATTTCGATATCTTACAAAGATATTTGGTTTCCATATAATCGAGGCCAAATCAACCTTGCAGGGACACGATGTTTTCAAATAAAAAATGTCATCAAAGTCCGGTTCGATGTGCCGTACCTACTAGCCTAAATACTCAGAGACCAGATAACATTTTCATTCCCGAATTATTTGGTAATTGGCCGGCACAAGTGTTCTGCCAAATAGTATCAGCGAAATTCAGCTTACAGCATTCTTTTTCACGTTTCGGCAAGATCTGTTGAGGAATCTTTGAACAACGAAAAAACTCACTGCTCGAAACTGGAACTCAACCTTGGAATCGCAAATGGTAGCTCGAAAGTTTAAGTGATTGTAGAAGATTACTACTTAAAATTGGACATTTTTGGATAAGGCGACCAGATTGAAGATTGTTTTCTTAGGAGTATCCGATTTTATAGAGAGTTCTTGAAGGGAGTGTATGAACTGATAAGAATATTCTTCAAATTAAAATAGGAATGTTTAATGAAAATACAATATATTGTCAAACAAGAGATTTTTTTAATCAAGATATCGGTTTCGGATGATACATCACCATCAATTCTCAGATAAGACGACTAGATTGAAGATGTTTTCCTGAGTCTATTCAATTTTTAGAAAATTTTTCTCTCAAATAAATTATGTCTGAGAGCTGTTGAAGTGAGTGTCTGAACTGATAAAAATATTTTCAAATCGAATTAAAAGACAAGATATTGTCAAACAATATATTCATTAAAAATCGAGATACCAGTTTCGGTTTCTATATCATCATCAATCTCTGGTAAACTTCGAGACCATCCTTTGTAAATTCTTTGGTATTTTTTTCTTGATCGAATGGAGGAGATGATCCAATCCTATTATTTGTTTAATATTGTATTGATAGAAAGGTAGCGAAACTATTATCAAGAATAGAACTCAGATTATTATTTTTCCTGATTAACAATTTCAAAAAATTAAGAGAAAGAGCAAAAATACTCTTCTCATTTCATACGAAAAAGGATTACGGAAATAAACGTTGAGAGATGCACCGTACTGGTTGCAATAAGTCTGTTTAAGAATATAAGAACAAAGATAAGGGTAGACAGAAGTCGTAAGGATACATTTGCATTTTTGATAAGGAAAGTCCCCATAAGCACGTAGAGCTCTACAAAGGGGGCGAAGGGAGGACAGAACGGGTTAAAAAGAGAAGTAAAGGTTGAAACGAGAAGAAAATGGAATGGAATGATAATAATTATTCTTGCTTTGTATTGTGTAGTCTAGCGGAACTCAGACAAACATGAAAGTGATAAAATGTTGTCTAAATACTCAAGAGGAGGAGAACTGGTGCTTTGTTCAGATAACTGGAATTCTTGAATTTTGATTTTGTTTTAGATTGAGAAAGTTTTTATGAAAAATTTTCTAATTTATGAGAGTCAGGAGTTATCTCATTCACGATATTTGACGAATATATTTCCTTATTGGAAAATATAATTTCAGTTATCCTTCCCACTCAAGTTATGGTATTCATCATTATTTATATTGAAAGTTGTAGCTGATGAACGAAGTGTAATGAAGAGTAAGGTTTCACCACATCTTGAATTCTTATATTTGAAAGTTTTTATGACAAATTTTCAAATTTATAAGAGTCAGGAGTTATCTCATTCACGATATCTGACGAATATACTTCCTCATTGGAAAATATAATTGCAGTTATCCTTCCCACTCTATTTATAGTATTCATCATTATTCATAATTATTGAAAGTTGTAGTTGATGAAGGTGAAAGTTTCACCAAAACGAAAACTTATCATTGAATTGAATCATATTGAATTCATATATTTGAACCACATTCCACACATCAAATTCATCTAATTTTGAAGTACTGATTTTCTGTATGATTTTAGTATCTTCCAATTTTCAGTAAACGCAGTGAGAATAGAATAGAACTTTCTCATCTCAAAAATAGTTATTTCTATTCTCACTGAGTGAACGCCACTCACTTCATCCTCAACAATAAGAATCAGAATCTTTAAAAATAATAGTCGACTTTTTTGTAAACGTTGAGGATTCTACAAAGGAGATAAAATAATACTCTAGCTAGATGTAAAGTTTATAATATTCATGATATCAATTTTATGGAAATTTCATTTTATTTTTTGATGACGATGCTCAAATTTGCTCCAAGCATGTAATAATGATAATAATAATAATGAATTATGTGCAAGGGTAATGAGAGGGTTGATGATAATATTATGAAGGCTGCTTTAAGCCATACAATAAAAAAGAAATCAATATTCAAGAATTGCTAGCTACAATTCACTTTTGACATTTATGATTATCAATGATTTTCTGTCATCTCCACTGTAAATATCTCAGTTACACTTCAATCTAGAAATACGCTTGAGAAACCACAAAGGTCATCGTACTTACTGATGGACTTGTCTGCTTCCTGTATAAACACAATCACCACTCCTGAGAGCGGTTTTGTAAAAAATTGAGTCACAGTCGAGAATTGAGGTAATTATCGAGAATCGCGGACAATCGCATCATGGTTGCTTCTAGTTTAGTGTAAACGCAGATATGCCTGAGAATGTGGCTTGCAATAGTATGTAGTGGAGTGCTGTATGTCCAAACAAAGAAGACATTCTGGCAAGATGGGAAAATGACTACAGCTCGGTCGATATTGGTTCAGAAATTATGAATTTGGTCTCAAATTGTAGGAATCATTCTGATCTTCAGTTTGAGAAAAAAATTCTTAATTTGTGAATCAATATTGACCAATCTGGAGTAATTTTCCCATCTTGCTAGACTGTCTTCTTTTCTTGGAAAGACTACATGTGAGCGAATATAGTATGTAATGGTTTAGAGTGGAGATTGCAGTCACTTTGAGATCATAGGTTTACGTGTGAAAATGCAAAATGATTCTACCTTGGATTGGCCTAACTCTGTTTAGTTGTGAAACAAGGTCAGCTTTGATATTGATACAATCAAGAAGTTGATATCAAATGGCTTTGTTTATTTGTTCAATTTCATTTATTTGCCTAGTTTTCATATCCTAGTTATTGTGATATTATCATGATTCGTGTTGTGATATTAATGAATGAATGAAAAATTTTTTTGTGATTTTTCCACAGTCTTGGATTGTGAAAAATTATTGGTTGACCATTATTATGCCTATAGAATTGGTAGTCTGAAATGTAATAGTAGTAGAATTATTTCAATCTCTTATAGAATATTACCCCTTCCATCATCATAGTACTAGCCTAAGGCTCATGTGACCACCCATAAAAAAGTATTTGATAAATAAATAATAATTTGTGGTAGGGCTAGGTGTTCCTAACTGTATAGCTATTCGCATGTTTTCGCAGATTTGAAGCTTAATACCATTAAAGTCGATGGATTAAAATTAATGAACTCATAAGAATGTCACTCATAAACATAATCATTATCTTTATTGAGTAGATAATGGAAGAATAGTAGATGGAAGAGTAGATCATGGCAATGGAACTATACAATGCATAATACTCTTATTCATTTAATATCAGTATTTATTCTATTTCTGAAATTTATTGTCTCCTTTCATAAGACTATTTCAAGCTCTGACTACATGGATGAGAAGCATTTGAATGAACAATCATGAAAAAAGGCGCCAATGTAGTAGGCCTAGATAATGGAAGTAATGTTACTCGAGCTGTTCAATATGAGAAACTTACACAATGATGAGGAAAAATACGAAAAAAAAAATTCTCACTGCAATCTAAACCGTGATCTCCATGAATTCAATTACTTTTGCACTTACTTTGATCATGAACTGAAAAGCATCATGTGATTACACAATGCAGGTAGGTAATCGAGGATGAGAATAGCCAGAGCTAAGCTAGAAAATACAAGCCTACGTGTCAATAAAAAGGAAAATTGCACCGTAACTTACAGCTGTAGCTACCCACTACTATATTACTTGCATTAAAAGGAGTGAATAATTTTCAATCGTTTATGTATTCTCCACAAATAAGTTTTACACGATACGTTTGTTTTCTAGTGCTCCTGTACATATTGAATATACGATTATTGCTAGTATTTTGCAATTTACAAGATTAAATATATGATTATTATGAATTTTCTATGCTATCAACTTGGAAAGGATTAGACTGCTTCATCTATCAAATTATCCGCACCTTCATTCTTACCTAGATTTTCCTCATGTCTAGTTCATCTATGAGCATTTTTGTATTGATGCGCTTACTGTGAAAATGCAGTGAATTTGTATTACTTTAATTGGATGCTATGGAAAAGACCTTATTTTTGTTATTCTATGAAAATACTCAATCTTACAAACCAAATTTCTGATACATAATCTTCTAGTTTTCAAATCATATTCTTCTCATAAAATGGATTGTGCAACCGCAGAGGTTTTAGCATTAGTCCAATTCAGAACCACATAATTTCTTATAAAATTTGTAATTTCTCATAAATATGTATTAGTTTGTAAGTGGCGTATAAAAGATGTAATTTCGATAGAAAATAAATGATCCATAAGGCCAATGAGCTTATACGAACATGGTGTGGGTGCATTGTCATTGAGAACCTAGATAGTAGAAGTGAGCTCAGGCATATTGGTTTCCGATTATAAGTGAGAAGTGAATTGCTTATTAGCCTCTTATGAGACTAGATTGCAATAGTAGAAGGAAAGGGGGAAAATGCATATTGTTATTTATTGAAGTTTTTCAGTTTATCAGTAGATATTGGTGGATTGTAACTAGTGACAATATAAGAATAAATTTGAGATCTCCTGAAAATCCTCTAAAATCTATTGTAATCTTATATAAATTCATGGGTTCAGTTCTTATTAGGAAAACTTGATACAACCTTTCTTTCGATATGCACATTTTCTCAGTAATTCCAATAATATTCTCATGAAATAGTTTTTGAAAAAAATACGCAACCACTGTGAAATCTATGACAACCAGAGAATTCTGGATGAAACTGATTATTAAAAATAGCCTATCTTTTCTTTTCATTCAATTTGAAGAAAAATCTTCTTTGAAGCATTTAGCGGCAGTATTTCTTTCTATAACGGTTTACCACAGCTGTTTTTGGGCGAATGGTGGTCGAGAAGAGAACACAAAAGGGTTTAAAATACAAGGAGAAAGAACACAAAGGAGTTGAAAGTACAAGAAGGAAATAGAAATTCTCTCAAGATGACACGGAGACAATCCATTCAGACTAACTTGAAGGAGTTCTGATGAGCCTTTGATAGATTTTCGACGTAGGTTTCGATCGTCTTCAACAAAGCAAGGATTACAGGGTACTCGAGAAACTCCTGTCTTGACAAATAATGTCATTGGTTTCGCTGAAATATTCTGATGGATGTAGCTTTGTAGAGCTTTGAATTTGTTTAATACAACCGATTAGACGAACAAGGCAAGATTATCTAAAAGATACTAGTCTCCATTTTTATAATTTTTATTATTTTTTTATAAAGGGTTTTCATCATAAATGATTATTTATTATTGATTAAAACCAAATGCTACTGTAATATTAGAAATTAGGAACCATATTCTCCCTGTAACTACTACTTTCCCAAAATCAATATAATGAAATTATTTCTGTTCATGTTACTTAGACTTCACTTTAAAGATACTTTCATCATGATAATAAAGTTTAAAAATCAAGTTTTGTTCCTTAAAATGGAGGATGATAATTAAAGAGCTTTGAATAACAGCTATCCCATTTTTCAGATCTTGGTATTAAAATTGTGGAGTGCAATAATGTGAAATTTATATTTTCCTAGGAAATTTAATAAAGAGAACATAACTATCCAAATACAAGAACGATGATGAAATTAGATTATTAATCCAATTAAGAAGATTGATTATCAGTCATCTCTCATGATCACTCCTATTGTTGAATGAATTATAGAATAACCCGTCAAAATTATGGTGCAAAATAACCTTATAGTGTAGGCCTAACCTATGATCTGGGAAATCAGATAATCTCTCGTCACATACACAAAGCTCATTAAGTGCTCCTGTACCATTGATCGCATAGTATATTAATCATACAGTACTAGGCTTATAGTAGGTTATTACTAGTAGGCTTTACCCTAAGAGAAAAGAGAACAAAAAGTTTGAAACAATACAATTTATTGTATACGACTGATTGGTTGAATCATGTTGGAGGGAGATCTACAAAAACCTGAAATCTTCATCAGATAAATGAGTGGGAGGGAACCGTGATTGGCCCTTCATCGTTCACCGAGCAAAGTGTTTTGAAACATTTCTTCATGTAGCAGCCGGGGTGCGGGAAAGTGGCTGATTCCCGGTGACGGGGGTAGGGGAAAGGTATCAATAAATCCTGGCTACCTTTTCCCCAGGGCGAAATTCGCAGTCCCCTTCTGTCATATTTCCGACGGCCTAACCCAATTGTCCTCGAGTTATGGGCTCGTTACTGATTATCAATGATCCTACACGAAATACCGGATGGAATCTTGGATCGCCTATCGTGGCTCACTGGTTCTCCGACCTGGGAAAATCTCAACTAGTACTACTCAGCTCTCGTACTTGACTGATTCCTTTACTTTGCTTTTCCATTCATTCATAATACATTAATCATATACTTGAGAATTTTATTTTTATTCAGCGTATGGCTTTTATTAGTGGGAGACTCTAGAGTTGTTCCACTTCGCCATATAACCTTATTTCCCACAAATGGGAGCATGGAAAACCATGTGGGTTATAGTTCTTTTAAAACAAATATTTTCGCACGAAAAGTGATAATTTTCTTTCTACAATAGTATTTAATCTCTTTTGACACAGGCAATCTTTGAAAATATCCTCAAGTTATTCGTCAAATTTCTGGAATCTGGAAGCTAATGTGCTATATTTCGATTGAGTCAAATCAGTGCAATCAGTCAATAAAAATGTATTCCTTTTCAGGACAAAATATATCCTATTTTACATTGGCGGCTCGTGCCCACGAAGCAGGTGAAGTGCTGTACAGTAAAAGATACGGGCACTCCACCTGTTTCGTGGGTACGAGCCGCCAGTGCATTAATTATAATTATTATTATGTAATACATCAAGAATGCAATGCAATATACGTATGTAAAAATCCCCTTGTACAAGAGTTGTAGAGAAGGGGAAACCTGCAAATTGATGAGTCTGAAGTATGAGTGCAGAAGAATGATTTTAGATGTTTCTTCCACTAAAAATTTTTAAACAAGCTGGGTATCCTGAAATTCAGAATTCTACTAGTATTATTGGAGTTTCAAGTTTACCTGGAGAAATGACATACTTTCTACACAGATCTTCATTTTTATACTTATCCATTATTTTAAATTCTATTTCATCCTTGAATATAGTCTCTCTATCAATTATCACTTCAAATTTATTATTATTAAACAAGCTAGGTATCCTGAAATTCAGAATTCTACTAGTATTATAGGAGTTTCAAGTTTACCTTGAGAAATGACATACTTTCTACACAGAGCTTCGTTTCTAAAACTTTATCCATTATTTTAAATTCTATTTCATCCTTGAATATAGTCTCTCTATCAATCATCACTTCAAATTTATTATTATCATCATCTTTCTTAATTATTTATCCGTTAATATAAGTGATATACTGATGGTATATTTCCATATTCTACATTAGTTCTTATTTATTCTTTATCTTTATTTATTTGAACACTATTATCACTCACTCATCTTGAAACTTATCACCTTTGCTTGAAGCACTTGCTATCAAGTCGCAATTGAAAGTGAATCCATAATATTGAAATCCTATGGTTTATATTATTCATTTCTGTAACTTAAAAGTGGACTTTTATCGAAATTCAAAATTATTTGTGATAAAATATTTTTTGAAGTGAGAAATTATTAAGTGAAAGTGGACATTGTGGATAGACATAATAACCTACATCTGAAACATTCATCATCATCACTCATTCATCCTTTGCTTAAAATACTTGGAAATTAAGTCACAATTGTAAAGAAAGAATAGAGAATTAAGAATTGTAACAATAGATGATAAATAAATAATATTATTCTATTTTTCATCTTCACATTCTCCTTCATTCTCATGACCTACACTGATCTCTCCCAACAGTGGATAATAGTTTCTTGAAGTACTCACATCTTTCACGTTCATTTACAACGAATAAATGTTGGAAAAAATAAAGCTCTGAAAGCAAAGATGTAAAGGAACAGTGAATAGAAGAGCTGAAGATGACGGAGTGGTTAGGAAAGAATAGCGCCCATTTAAGTTAAAAAGAGAACATTCAGTCTACAATCAGCCACCTGCAGTGAGGATGTCTAGAACAATTTGTCAATGGTAGAAGGCAGCTCGTAGGTGAGTGAATGCTATCCTAGGAAACAGAGATGAAAATAATTCAATAGGATGAGTAGTGCTCGATGCCCCATATTCTCAAGGGGGCAATACGTATGTCTGGCTGGATTGTCTCAGCCTGAATTTCGGGAACGAGAGGTCTCTTAGTTTGTTTAGTGAGTTTGGCAGAGTACATCTAGGAGGAATACAACTCAACTAACTTATTATTCTCTACTCTCTTGTTGTATCAGCTTAGAAAAATTGCAATTAGATTGCCGTTACCCCATTCACAATAACTTATTACACACGACACAGTCCCGACAAAAAAATTGCGGACACATAAGCATTGAAAATTCGTGTGTTGGTTAAGGTTTGTCGTTGTTGCGGTGACCTCCCCATATTTTCATGCTCACATACGCAAATAGTTTGTTTACTTTGACTCAAGTTACCGAGGATAGGGTGAAGTTTGATGATTCGTTTCTAAAAAAAATTGGCAATATTCATTATAAATCAGTTATTTAACATTTACTTTGCTATTATTGATATTGACGTTATGATTAATACCAATACTTTCTTTGAATCAATAAACTAATTAAAAATAAATTATTAGAATTCTATTGTCATTCAATACAATAACAGTACTGTACTACTAAATGTTCTATTGGACTCAAATTAGAGCACTAGAAAATAAATTTCTACTTTATCTTCAAATTTGTTTGCTTTTTGTGTTTTTTTTCAGCTTTCAGCAAAGAAAATGATGTCAATCAAAGTGCCAGGCTAGGCTTTCGTTTTAAGACGAAAATCGAGATCTTATAGTATCTTATTACAGTGAAAAAACTCAGCTACACAATTTTTAGAATCTAAAATCGATACTCTATATTGTTCAAATTTCTAGTGATACAACACGAGTTCACAAGTCTTTTATTCAAGGAGAAGCCTTTTTCAAAACTTTTTTGAAATTGAAAAAAAAACTTCGCACGCCCGCACAATGCATTCCGTGATCGCTGTAAACAGAAACCAATCAAAAAGAGAAAGATGATATTTTTCAAAGAAAGTAAATAGAATTGAGAAGATATATTTAGACAAAAAAAGCCCCATTTCGAGAACAAGATAGTGTTTCAAAAAAGGTTGCTCAGTGCTATAGTCTGTCCAAGCAAAGAAGACACTCTGGCAAGATGGGAAAATGTCTCCAGCTCGGTCAATATTTATCAAAAATTATAAATTTATTTCCAAATTCTAGAGAACACTTTTCTCTAAAACTTGAGATCAAATTTATAATTTTTAAACCAATATTGACGGAGCTGGAGTCATTCTCCCATCTGGCCACAATGTCTTCTTTGCTTGAACAAACTACACCTAGGTGTTGAAAGTCTTTTTGTGCCAAATTAGTCGCCGTGAAAAAGAAACTTCGTGAAAATTTTCACGGACCGATTAACAGAGACGACTAAATCATATACTTTTTGTGATATGTACCCTTGGGAGACGTAATTACAGATTTTTTTGTAACATGTATCCTTACAAACTCACAGACTTCTGTGACATGTGTCCTTAGACTCTCTGTATGTATGTAATACTATAGTCTGTCCAAGCAAAGAAGACCTTTTGGCAAGATGGGTAAATTACTCAAGCTTGGTCAGCATTCATTTAAGAATTATAAATGTGGTCTTAATAGTGAATCAAATTGTTTCCTACAATTTGAGATTGAATTGATAATTTTTTAATAAGAAATGACCGAGCTTGAGTCATTTTCCCATCTTGCCAGAGGGTCTTCTTTGCTTGGACAGACTATAGAAATTATAGACTTCATGACATGACATGTGTCCTGAAATGTCATCAAAAACTTGCAAAAAATTCAGCGGGCGTGGTTTTCTTCACTTTTTGAGAAGATTTCTAGTGCATTTACGTTGTCTACCTAATGCACCCTCGTGTGAACCCAAACCTGAATACAATAATAATTCTCTTCACCCCATCCTTTCAACCAAAGTGGCGTCCTGCTTAGAAAGCCCCCCACACACAAATGAAAAAAACCAGACACAACTCAGTTCTGTTAATGTAACCCAACAATGGCATTCACTGCGCACTGAAGCACTAGAATGTGCACTCTTCAAAAGAAATGCAGCAAGGTTTTGTCAAAAATGTGGATTACCCTTTTTTACACCAGCCAAACCCTTTTATCTGCGGGTCTCGTTACAACAACTTCCTTCTCAATAAGAAGAAGACTCTCAGCAGGATCATTCAGAACTTATGGCCTATATTTCTTCGCAGGTAAGTAACGAGTAAGAAGCAAATTGGGATACATTGGATCATTACAAGGAAATAGAAAGAGTTGGAATTGAAGTTTATTTATTGAAGAACTATCAAGGTTTTAGAAGCTACTCAATTAATTCATTATCTACAAAATAGTTCTTATCAATCAATAGCTTTCGAAAAGTCAAGGATGTACCCAACTATGATGATCATTCAATAATATAATTGTTATTTTTATAAGAGCTGAAACAATATACAGTATTTGTAAAGATTTTCATTTCCATACTGTTTACTAACAATTGAAAAATAAATGAAAATCAAACACCTTTTTAAAAAACTTTAAAATTATTAAAACACAGAGATGTTTTGGCACATTAGGCCATTATCAATGTGGATAAAATAATTATGTTACTAACATTAACACGATTCACATTTACTAATAAAAGAAGAAAAATTAAGATGTAACCTTTAAAAAGAGAACCAAAAATGGTGTTGTATAAATCCATTCCTTTTTCCAATTCAAATTTGAAATCATGTAAAAAAGATGGAAAAATTATTAGATACCGCTGAATTTTACCATTACGGTTTATTGTATGAGAACCCTTTTCAAGTCGAAATTGGTTTACTCACATTGCAGTAGCTTGAGTAGCAATTAAGATCATAGGCCTACAACAGGCCGAAACTCAATAAGTAACTACAATGTAAATGAAACAAATTTCTACTTAAAAATTGAGTTTTTCTTCAGTTAATAACCAAAATAAATAGGTAACCAACATATATAACAGCAAATATTAACAAAATTTATTTTAATTAATATTCTATTGATCAATCAATACCTTGAATAGCCTCAATTTATAAAACTCTATTAGGCCTATCCCCTCTTGTTTCGGAAACCTAGATTTTTTTTAGGATAATCTCAAGTTTTTTAATTGAAGCCCGACTTAAAATTAGGACAGTGGTATGCCACTTGAATGCTTGCTAACATCGAACTCCCCAAATACTGTTTTCAAATACGAATATATTAACTTCCTGGGAGTATTTTTTCAAATACCTATAATAAAGAAACTCGAAGAAGTATCAAAATAGTGGAAATCAGTGATCGAATTCCCCTCCCAAAGCCAAAAAATATTTCTCGGTTCTGAGTTGGACAGCGCATCAATCATTCCTTTGTTGCAGTTTGATATTTTGGCGGAAATAATCGCATCCTGCCCTCTATCGCCGGTGGAAGTCATTCATGAAAAGTAAATTTATCGATATGCAAATTTTGACATACTTGTATCCTTTGTCCACCATCCATCTTGAACTTGATGAATCAATCAATAATTTGAATCTTGTCAACTGGTTTCCCTCAGTGATATCCAATTGATAAATACGTTCCTTTTCGTTGTCGAACTTGAATTATTAATTTGATCATTGATATTGACACATCGTATCAGCTGATGATCGATTTCTTCCTGTATCTGTTTATGGATCACAAAATATTTATCACTGTATCAAGAAACTGGAACATTCTTGATAGGACTGTTTCATTGAAATACATACATATTTGTGCCTAAAATACTTTAGAACTAAACAATTTTTAAATCACAAAATTTCTCTTTCAAGAATATCATTTCTATTCTCTCCTTGTAAATCCCTATTAGTAATCTATCTTCTAACTATTATTAATCACAAATTACTCATTTCCAACTCAATAATTTGATTGCTTGAGCTTAGAAACAGTATATTTTCAGATTAATAGCTCTTCTTATTTCAACCAACGCCTTTTTTGTATTGCATTTTTGAAGAGTTTCATTCAATTTTTTTCAAATTGAAGTATTTTAGTAGTTGATTCGATTATTGACAGTTCCAATGCTGATGAAAGATTGACACGAAGAATGCTACGTAGTGAAAAATCTATCAAAATAACAATTTTAGCTCTCACCTCTTTTTTCATTAAATTAATCAAATTGCATCAGTTCAGAAGCATTCTTCTAGTGATTTCTGCTAATAGAATCTTCCCCATTACTCTCCACGAATAGATATTTCAAAACCAGTCTCAATAATGCATCACTAGCATACCCTTGTTCCCCCGACTGAAAATATGCAAAGTATGATCTGACGTATGATACGTCAATCTGCGTATAAGACATCCTGGCATGATGGGAAAATTACTTCAGCTCCATCAATATTGGTTCAAAAATTATAGATTTGGTATCAAACTGTAGATCAGAACTTTTCCTACAATTTAAGACGAAATTTATAATTTTTTAATCAATATTGACCGAGCTGAAGTAATTTTCTCGTTCTGCCAGAATGCCTCCACTGCTTGAACAGGCTATATATCTAATCAAGGAAAAAATGCTTTTACGATCCTGACCAGAAGTGTCCACGAAGTAATAAGATCGATTCGAATGTTTGATAGAGACTCGTCAGAACTTGTTAGTTGACAGGCATAGTCGTAAATCCCAACTCCTAAAACAGAAGCAGGCATTTTATCAGTCGTGGCGAGAAGAGAACTGGTTATGCAATATCGATTTACCGTTGTATCGAACAGTGTCCAGTATCGCAGCGGCCAAGCAAAGAAGACATTCTGGCAAGATGGGAAAATCACTCCACCTCGGTCGATATCTATTCAAAAATTATAAATTTGGTCTCAAATTGTAGATCAGAATGTTTTCTACAATTCGAGCCAAATTAATAATTTTTGATCAAATATTGAGCGATCTGGAGTCATTCTTCTATCTTTAAAGAATGTCTTCTTTGCTTTGACAGACTGTATTAATCGAAGCTAAGGTGGAAAAAATTTATATAAGAAATATACTGGGGCGCCCGACACTGCTTGAATGTTCTTGATCTATTACCTAGACTTGTGATAGTCCGTGTGTGTACGATACAAAAAATATATATATATTTCTGTAAACTTATATCAATAAGTACACAAACTTTAGAAAACAATATATCTATAAACAAATAGATAAAAATACAGTATCACAAACGTCTGAACCCAATATAGCTGTGAACAAAAATATATAAATATACATTTTATCGTGAGATGCTTGTCATCAAGGGACCTTCGATGGATGAATGGATGGTTCATTTGAATGCTTTCTTAAAAGCTGTGTAAAATTCCAACGTAATTAACCAGATGAGTGATATACGACTTGGGAACGAGATTGGTTGATGGAATCAATCATGTGATATCAAGGACGAGTGAACAAGTGGATTCCACAAAAAATAACCAACCGATAATTTGTTGGAAACATGTTGTGGTTGGAAAGGTATTGGTTGAGCTTTTTTCAAATATTTGTTGAGTAGATTTTGGAAAATTAGAATTCGATAGCAAGGTTTCAGAACAACGAGGATAAATTTGAAGTTCATGCATTATTTCCATTCAAAATTGTATTCACAAGGTCACAAATGAAATGTTTCTAGATGTATCTGTTTAAAATTATTCATGTAAATACAGTATTGTTATTGTTGTTAGGAAATCCAACTTTATTATGAGTTATAGAATGGTCAACAAAGTTAAAGGCAAATATTATTATGAAATGTGTAATTGGAAAATGAAAATACTGTTACCAAAATTCATATCAGTATATACCTACTAAATCGTAAGGGATAATTATGTTTCAAGTGGAATAGGTACTTTTACATTTCTTATGATATACCAATGAGTACCACAATCTCATGCTTTGGATTGGTTGGTGCTACAGTAATATTTCTCAATAAATTTCAGTTTTCCAGGAAGTCCCAGTTTGAACATTTTGAAGCGAAACAGTAATGCACTTCTGTGTAATAAAGTTTTGTTTGTCTCTTGCAACAAATTATTTTAATTGGACGTCTTAGCGAAGATTTCGCATTCCCCTCCATGAAATTAAATCACATCACTTTTCAATATCATGTACCTTTACAATATAAGCGTGCTTCCAGTTTACTCTACTGTACGTATGAAACACTATGTTTGATGTTATTTCCAATGTTATCGCTTCACTGTTGAAATCGCATCAATAAATATATTTCTACTCTCATGTCCACCACGAACCTGACAATACCTTGTAAACACAGGACAAATATACAGTTTCAGACACCTACGAAATGGTTCAAACGGCCATAAACACAACACTATAAACCTGACGCTCGATTTGAGATAGCTTTCAGCCCGTACACTATAATGTAAGTTACTCTATGTATTTATACACCTATCTGTGGAAGTAAAATATGCTGAACAGATGTTTCGCCCACTAGCAAACTTGAATGTATAGTCCATCCAAGCAAAGAAGACATTCTGGTAAGATGGTAAAATAACTCCAGATCGGTTAATATTGATTCAAAAAATATAAATTTTGTCTTAAATTGTAGAGAAGAATGTTTCCTAAAATTTGAGACTAAGTTTATAATTTTTGAACAAATTTTGGACGATCTGGAGTCATTTTCCCATCTTGTAACTATGTCTTCTTTGCTTGCACAGACTATACGTTATCATTGTGTGGGGTAGACTCTGAAACTGCATAAACTGCAATGCTTACAACCTTTCATGTACTTTACTGTACGGCGGGGCGACATTACTTGTACCGAGGCTTGAAACTCATGTCCTCAGTTCAGTGAGGACTCATGATGGATGTCAGTGTTTTAGGATTCGAGTAAAATGTTTTGAAAGTAAGCGAATGTAGTGAAATCAAGGATGTTTGTCAGGGTGACATGTCCAGGTTGAACTGTTGCGGAATAAGTTTGCTTGAGAATGTACCGTTGTTCTTCAAGGTCTTACAATACCTCATTTGAATTTGGATACTTATTACTATTATACATAATACCATTTCTTCACAATAAGGTATTTGATTATCACAATTGCAATAACTTATATTCAACTTAGAATATTGTGTATTGCTTCAAAACGAGGTACAGGATTATTCATTACAATTGGAAGCATACTGCTGTAAGATATGAGAGTTTGAAAAGTTATATTTTCGTCACTATTCAGATAATTTAATTCACTTGATATCAATAGAAATATTCCTTGCATAATCAAGAATAGCTACTTCATTTCTTTCAAATGAGGTACAGAATTATCTATTCAAATTTGAAGAAGGTTGCTCCACTGTAACGTATTAAGGTAAGAGCGTTGATTTATCTCTTTAGTAGTATGCGATTAATATTTGGAGGGATAGTGAGTGAATGATTGATTAATAATAAACATGAACTTTATCCAGAATATCTCATTTCCAGGATGGCTTTATATTGCGATCAACCTTTGATATTAGTAGAAAAAATTTTCAGTAAAAAATCGAATTCCTATCTCTTTCAACTGAAAGGAAATATGGTTTACTATTCACTTTGGAAAATTCTAAAAAATAATGAAGTACAATATTATTGCTTATATGAATATAAATTTTTATTTTCCAGGGACCCTTCTTACTGCTGATGCAAACTTTACAATATAAAGTTTCTGAAGGAAGCTATCAAATTTTTATTCCTCATAAACCATTCCATAAGAAGAAAATCATAGTATGCTTCCCGTTGCATATATGGGAGGATATTGAATAATATTCGCAAATAGGCAATAGACCTTGAGTCTATCTGAAGGCCTTCTTGATACTTTATTTTCAACGGAAGATGGCATCTACATTGTTGTCATCATCTTTTTAAGAATCATCATACTTTTTCTTCTTCTTCTTCTTCTTCTTCTTCTTCTTCTTCTTCTTCTTCTTTTCATCTTCTTCTTCTTCTTCATTTGCCACGTGGCCGGACGAATGAGTGTGAAACGGACGGATGCGCAAGAGTCGTTTGAAATATTTCGCACGACATCCTCTCCATTACAGTATAGAGTAGCCAAAAGTGTGCAATGGTTTAGGCTTCATGACTGTCATCCGAAAGGACGTAATATGGGAAGACATTCTTTCGCTATAAATATCAGGAAGTATAAAACACATCCTTGTGACGTCGAGCTGTATGATTACAATAAAATTATTCTATGGTAAGTCTTAGACAAAAGATTTTGCTTGAATGATTTTGCAGTGGTCTTCAAGAACAAAAATCAAAATCGAAGTTGGAATAGGAGAAAAGTAATTATGCTTTTTAATTATAAACTATACTTGAGTCAAATAGTTCAATTATAACTATACTATACTTGAGTTGATGATATTGTTGTTGTTTTTTGAGTACGATTTTATTATACCTATGAATTATTGTGCTGTGCTTTAAGATCTAATCCTTACCCTGGTGGAGTATACATTTACAACATATACTTCTGTAGATTCTTCTCAACTTGTTTGTTTTTAGAGGTGTTGTCCACATGAACTTTTAGGCTTGTGTGTGGGTAATGAGACGGATGTTGATGATGATGATGATGAGAGATGACGACTACTTCTCAGGAAGTCGGGAACGACGACTCCTCCAAAAAACCAGGTGGCCGTAACTATGTGATTGTTCTATGGTCAAAATGAACTAGTTGATCTGAATTATCTCTAAAAAAAATCCCAAGTGCTTGAAGAGTAAGAAATATAAATTATTAATTTATATTGATTTTAGATTAATATTACTTTGCAATTATTTTGATTAATAGTACTTGGTCTAATTATCAAGATCCTAATAAAATAAAATTGATGCAAATTATGCTCCTGTCGACACTTTCAAGTCTATGCGAGAGGAGGTGGGAAGCCCTAAAGCACGTGTATCACTGAACAAACTAGTGTCAACATGAGCCTACTTGCCAGGCGTGCGGTTTGATAAAAAGTAGATAGATTACTTAGATTAATTATGCATGAACTGCCATGTGCCAGTAAACGACCGCTTCCCACCTTATACGATCATATTTCAATCTAGATTATAAAAAGTGTAATCAGTTTCTACTAGAGTACTGCAGAAAATGATTGACTTATTACTTGTCAGATTACTCTTTGCTATTTACTTATCGGTTTGCTTTAGTCAATATCACGTAGCTTGGAATTTGTTAGTTCTCAAGAAGTTCATTGACAAACTTGTTCATTTTCAACTATGATAGAAATTCAAAATAAGTTTTCCCCTTCAGAATAGAATTTCAGCTTCTTGGTTATTCTCTTCCTTAATCTTCAATGGAACTGGCGCAGAAGCTCAAGTAGTTAAAAGTTAAGAAGTAGTATTATAGTATTAAGTAGTATTGAGTAGATAAGTAAAAGGTTCATAAGTAGTTATTCCTAGTTATATTATTTTCCAGTTTTAGAATAATTGCGTTTTCACCTAATGTGAAAAGTGTGCTTAGTAAAAAATTAATAAACCTACAGAGCTAGAATGGCACACTTCTTGTCAATAATTTAACAATAAATGCACTGCAGAATATCACAAGAGACTAATAATGCAGACCAAAACGACAAATAGGTTTTCGGCACGCAACATTCGTTAATGAAATAATCCAAACACGTTATTCAGATAGCAAGTTTTGAATGTATTGTTTGGAATTAGACTGTCACTCACTAAAATAGTCAGTTCAGAGCTACTATATGATCAAATCAAGACAAAGAAGTGACGACTTATCTATGAAATAAATCTATTCCTATAAAAGATTGTGAATTTTCCAGTTAAGATTTTTTTTTTCAATAACAAGATAAGAATTCAATAAACGCGTATTTTCAGATGATATAATTTTTATTCTTACATTTATGATAACACAATTCATTTTTCAGTTAAGAGGAATTGTGCTCTTGGCAGATTGAAGGGAATTTCAAAAATGAACCAAAATTGGCCTCAACTTGAAGGTAGGCTTACTTTTAACAGATTTCCATTCATTCATTTGAACATTATACATAATCAATATCTAAATTCTCAACATCAATACATATTATTGAGTATAAATATTCATTATTCACTATAATGTTCATGCAATAAAGAACACAATTACACGCTCCAGTTTAAAAACTATTGCAATTTTTTCTAAATCATTAAATCAAGTCTAGAGATTAAAGGGAACTTCAAAATTTAACAAAGATTTTTTTCAAAATAATAACTGACTTAATTTCATTCCTTTTCTTTCTTATCCCTTTTACCAATAGCAAAGATAATTCAGGAGTTTCCTCTCCTTTCCTATGAAATTAATCATCACTTGTGATTCATACCTACATACTGTACCATCTCCTTCTCAACCTTATAATAATTTTTCCACAATTTATCTCATTCTCTTCATTCCTCATTCTTTTTTTCGCTATTTCTCCCTCTGTCAGTGTGCATCTTCCACTTCTTTCCCATACAATTTCCTCAGAATCCAGCGATAGATTGTCCAAGCAACGAAAACATTCTGGCAATATGGGAGAATGACTCCAGCTCGGTCAATATTTATTGAAAAATTGTAAATTTGGTCTCAAATTGTAGCAAACGTTCTGATCTACAATTTAATACCAAATATATAATTTTTGAACTATTGTTGTCCAAGCAAAAGTCTTTTTCCCATCTTGCCAGAATGTCTTCTTTGCTTGAGCAAACTATACATGCACCAGCATAGAGCATCCTTTACACTACAGCCCACACGTAATTTACAACTTTTTCCCTAATGAAAACAAACATAAATTTCAGAGCATGGTAATTGGCAGGGAGTGTAACCTACGTAGGCATGTGTGAATGTGTTGCGTTAGGTTGTTACGTTGTTACATCTCCGTGCATGTTTTAAAAATCTTCCCTCAATTCTCATTCTTTTAAAAGGAAAATAATAATAAGATAGTCAAGCGTCGTCTTTTAAGTTTATGGCATAGCGACCAGAGTACAAGCTGTCTTTCTATTCAATTGCTCTCCACGACTGAAATCCTGGGAAAGACGATGGTGTATGAAATTCATTCAGAAAGAATTCTTCACCTCTCTCATCAAAACTTTAACTTTGATGATTCCAATGTTACTCTTTATTGATTCTACAAATTGTATTCTAGGTATCGATAGACCAATGGCATACCGAGCGTTACATCTATTCAACTGTACAAATAATGAAAATAGAGGCAAAGGAGATATCAAGCTCAATTGCTACTACAAAGAAAAGATGTTGAATAATATAAAATTATAAAAATATTACCTTGGGAGTACTAATTCAATGTTCATAGAGAAGTATGATTCTATGGGTTGACGTCTGCTAGTAATTTAGATCCGTATTTGAGAAAAAAGTGTCTTATAGTGGGCTAAAGCAATAGAAAAAACTTATTTTTCAAGACATTTCTGCATTACTGTATTATATTGTTGGTTGGAATGCGGTAAACATAGAACATTTTTCTGAGGGATGTCGGAGGAGGTTATATGTATTACTATTTTATAATATGTATCAACTCTCTTGATCGGTATATTGTATAATATGCTAAATAAGCATGTAATTTTCTGTAAGGATAAGCAAATTTTTCCACTCCTGTGAGTGGTCGTCAATGGTTGGAAGAGGTAAGGAGATCATGAATGCACTGTCTCCTTGCATATCTGCATCAGCACAAAAATTTGCTTATTCATGTAGATTATTGAAATAACAAAAAAGAAATCCAGGCGTACCACCACCCCCCCCCCTCCCATTACCAAACGAATGCAATCCAACATAGGCCTATATTATAATATATTCAAAGCCAAACTTGATTAAAGATGTTCGCATTTTTCTCATAAGCAATTCCAATGTTGCATGTGGTGTGGCAAAAAGGATTATAGGGACTTGCTTATTTTGATGTATCCCAACGTATTGTTCCTTATTTTTATGAATTGGATGCGTGATAAGCAAAAGCCTACAGGAATAATCAATACAAAATAGCGATATTGAGCAAAACTGTCACATTGTACCGTACTTTATCATTGAAATATTGAATTTTCAATTATTGATAAATTTATTTTCCAGTATTTGCTTGGAAGCACATAAGAAAGGGAATAATACATTTTTCGCAGAAGAATATTGGGTATCATTATTAATATTTCATTTCACTGGATATAAAGATGTTTTAACAGAAAATCGGAAAATCAATAACAATCAAATTGAAGATTTCAGCCATTTTCACTGCTCTACCCAACTTTCTTAAATAATATTCGAAATAGTTCCAAATTCAGCCAGCAGATGGCAGTAGCAATAGGACGACTTGCTTTGACTTCCATTGGACACGCCTCCAAGTTCCGCCTACGATCAAAATGGCCTAAAACATCGGTTAGAAAAGTTTCCAAATTCAACCAGTAGATGGCAGCAGTTGACGGGTGATGTTTCATATCTGACTTGGACACGCCTTCATGCCCCGCCTGCTCTTTTCATATTGGTTGACAGTGTTTCGTGAGTTTTGTCTTAGAAAGTCGCCTTTAGCAAAAAAGGAGGATGGTGTATCATACACAAAAAATTACACTAATTTACTATTGATGATCATGTGCTGATCAATATAATATTCATTTATGTACTCAGGCTGGTAGGTTCTAACAAGTTAGTATTTAACGAGTCTATTTTCAGAATTTAGACTCAGTTCACTCAGTTCTACTTTGTGTAAATTAGGCCAGTAGTAGACTTCACTAGTTTCTTGCTGTATGAAATGAGATGAAAATATGATTTCGCACTCCCATCTTATACTTATTAATTCTATTTTTCATACAATAAATATAATGAAATAGAACTCAAACTATTCATGATCTAATATCGACCTCATGCCAGAAAAAAGTTTGAAAAACTACAAAAATTCTTTAAAAATATAAGGGATAAGTTTTTATTGGAAACTGGCTTGTGATTAGTCGACAGAGTGTAAGGTGGTTTTCAGCCAACAATAGAAATAAATTTAAGAGGGGCGTTTCTTGACTTGCTTCATATACATTGATTGTGATTTATCAATTGATCAATTAATTATTTTGAATGAGTTTATGAAAAGGAAATAATTTCTTGTAGATTCAAGCTGTTGGTAAAACTATTCTAATAGCCCAATTGAAAATTTTAAAACTCCCGTTTTGCATCAGCCGTAACGGCGCCCCCTTGGCCGTGGCGCCCTGTGCGATCGCACACTCTGCACACCCCACTCGAGGGCCCTGTTTGTTTGTAATCCAAATACTCATATGGTAGTAAATGTACAATGGAACCTTTTCTCTAGTGATCATAACTTGATCAGTAATTATTATATTTTATAATCTGCGAGCTCTGTTCCTGCTCGACAAGATTTTATTCGTTACAGTAATCTATGTATGCACTTCTTGTTTTCATTAACAACAACACTAATATAACACAAATACAACCTACCCTTCCGCAATAACAAACGAAAAACTAAGCTGAACCACTCACGGCAGATGAAAATTAATTGCGACCGAAAAATAACTTAATCAGCAACAACCTCTCCATTTCTGGCTGGGTGACAACGACAAGTTAGAGTAACACAGCTGGCAAGTATACTGCTTGTCCCCGTCATTTGAAACGGTTTTGACTTTCAACAGGTCAGTAACGGCCTACAGAAGCTATATTCATGTTGCATGTTCTAACTCCAACTAACTCTAACTCTCATCCTCTCTCTTTCTCCTAATCTGCATCTCAATAATAGTTATTTATCTTCTTCTCTTTCACTCATTCTCTGTTTCTCTTCTTCTTATTCTCTCTCTCTCTCTCACTCTCTCTCTCTCTCTCTCATTTCCTCCCTTTCTTAAAGTATTCCTTTTGAAAATTCTTCTTTTTCTCTCGCTTACTCTTTTTTCTCTCTTTCTCTTTTTATCTTCATTTCACTTTCTCTTTCTCTCTCAATCTTGAATAAAGTAATCTAATCTAATCTATCTTACTCTTTCTCTTCCTCTATCTCATTCTTCTAAGGCCAAGTGTTAATGTAGAAGATATCATTGATATTCTTTCTCAAGAATGGACATCTCTATGGTCCAAACTTCGCCTTTTCACCTAGATAACTTCCAGTCCTAATCCATTTAGCAGAACCTCGAATTAATATTTTCATAAATTTTGCATCAATTTTTCCATCATTGTTTTTTTTTAAATCTCATTTGGAGTTTTTATTTCGTGGAATTTATTGAAAAATTAATTTTACTTGTGATGTTGTAATATTGTAATGTAGAATCTAAGCTTAATAATGTTATAGGCCTGTAATATTTGGATAAAGTAGGCTATTCTAATCTCTCCCTTTTTCCAATTTCCATACTCTACCTTTCAATAACCGCCTGTCTATCTTTCTATTGATTATGATTTCTCACTTTTCTCATATAATACTGATACTCTCCCTTTTCATTACCTTTTCCATTCATTTTCAATAACTCTTACATTTTCTTCCTATTATGATTTCTTCTCTCTTCCTCTCAATTATAATTTATCTCTTGCTCTTTCTCTCTCTCTCTTTTCTTCATAACATCTCTGTCTCTTTTTTATACTCTGCCTCTCAATAACTCTCTCTTCCTCTCAATTTTAATTTTTATCACACATTCTCTCTCTCCCCCCATCTATCTGTCTCATTATTTCACCCCTGATCTTTCTCTTTCAGTCCATCTCTCACTCTCTAAGTGTCCGCAGCTAGTGATACTATATACAACAAGCAGAGCCGTGTTTACTTGCATTAATTAAGGGCCAAAGGAGTGGGTACTGAGGCTGTGATTGGCGAGGGGGGGGGGAGGTTGTCCCTCTGATGGCGAGCTGTAGTACATAGACTCACTTCCTAATCATTAAGAGTGGCGCTCGACTATGTAGGTGGACGACCATCTTCTTCTTTTGCATCATTTATGTCTTCTTTACCCTTCAATACACCCCTCTCCTATATTCCATTCAGTCTGCTACGTTCGCACATTACTTCATCAGCTTGGTCAATGTTTTTGTGTTTCTAAACATTTATAAATCACTATAACCTTCCTTAGATGACCTTTCTTCTACATATTCATCCTCCCTCCCTCCTGAAACTTCCATCCAACTTTTTGAAGTCTTCTTGTTTCGATTTATTTGCAATATGTATTTTATCCATCCCAACTCATATTAATCTTATTCAGTTATTATTTTTTATCCTCTCCAAGTGAAACTTTGAAAGCCTCACTCGAAAATTTGAGAGTAAATTATTAGCCAGTAGTGTACCAGTTTCCGAGGGAATGAATATGTAGGAAAAATCAACAATCAACATTCTTCAAGACAACATGTCATGAGGATTCAACTGTGTCACTGTGTATGTTGTAGAACTGTTTCAATCTAAAGGACCCGGGTTCAAACCCAGGTCAGACCAGGAATTTTTCTCAGGCCACTCTCCCGTGTTTCGGATGGACACGTTAAGCCGTCGGTCCCGGCTTCCTAAAAACAGTCGTTAAGTCATGTCAGAGGCCCTGAAATTGATCAGGAGCGACCTGAAAACTCTGACACCAGACCTTAGCCAGCCAGCTTACACGAATATTATTATTATTTGGTTGAAGTGCTGTACAGTAATAGATACGGGCACTTCACCTGTTTCTTGGTACAAGCTGCCAGTGAGATAATGTCAATTCTACAGTTTGTTCTAGTACAGATTCATTCGTAGACACACCGGTCCTATTCTCGAACAGTCATTTTGAAAATGTGGCTACGAAACCATTGGTCTTTACGAAAATAAAGTTCAAAATAAAAACTATTAAAGTTATTCACTTCGCAAGTCATAAACTATTGAAGCTATTCGTTAAATCGAATCGGCGGCTAATTTTTTTCAAATGAAAATTGAATTTTTTCAATAGTATTTTTTATTTTAGCCTATTTATTTTTTGTCTTTCATTACAGGCGACGTTAGTACTCATAGGTCCTCTCTTACACTCAACCTTAATAACCAGACGAGGAGGAGGAGGAGAAGAAGAAAGATGAGGAGGATGAGGAGGAGAGGAAGAAGAAGGAGAAGGAGAAGAAGAAGATAAAGAAAAAGAAGAAGAAGAAGAAGAAGAAGAAGAAAAAGAAAAAAAGAAGAAGGAGAAGAAGAAGGAGGAGAAGGAGGAGGAGAAGAAGGAGAAGAGGAAGAAGAAGAAGAATAAGGAGGAGGAGGAGGAGGAGAAGAAGAAGATGCAGAAGAAGAAGGCTTAACTGGTTAGAAGAATACTCCTAATATGTGAGTTACTGATAAATTGATATTACGTGAATGATTATTCGACAGGAAGTTGATAATGACTCAATCAAGTTCATAATCAACTTTCACATGACTCAATCAAAGTTTTTTGTAAGCCGTATCAACCGATGTAATCCATTCAGACTCATCAACAATACAATAATCATGAAACAACCCATCCTTGTAGCTTATCCACTGCAGAGCATGCAGTAGCCAGGCTGCGAAGAAATATGGCTTCATGTACTCTGATAAATAAATAAATAGTAATGGATAGAGGGAGGTGACTCGTTACCGAACGGCCATGTTAACATGAGGCCAGGACTATACATCTTTAGAGAGATGGAGACGTAAAAACTGTCTTTGTAACTCAGAAAGTCAATCTGGTAGCTCTTGTCTCCAGAAAGAAGAAGAAAAATAAGGATGGATAAGAGAAGGAAGAGGAGAAAAAAAAGAAAAGGGAGAAGAATAAGGAGGAGGAGGAGAAGGATGAGGAGGATGAGGAGGAGGAGGAGGAGGAGGAGGAGGAGGAGGAGGAGGAGGAGGAGGAGGAGGAGGAGGAGGAGGAGGAGGAGGAGGAGGAGGAGGAGGATGGGAAGAGGAAGAGGAGAATGGGAAGAGGAAGAGGAAGAAGAAGAATGAGAAGAAGGAGGAGAAGAAGAAGAAAGAAGAGAAGAGAAGAAGAAGATGAAGAGAAAAAAGGAAGAAGAGAAAGAAAAAAGAAGGAGAAAAAGGGTGATGAGGAGGAGGAGGGGGAGGACTAGGAGAGGATAAGAAGAAGAAGTAAGAGAAGGAAATAGAAATAGCATTACCGACATCAAAAAGAGATGAAAAGATAGAAATATTGTGAGTGGAGAGTAGAGTGGAGAGTAAGAAAGAATCAATGTACAAGAGATCAACTACTGGCTAATGAACTAAATGGAGAGTCTTGAGGAGTCGATAGTCAGGGGGATGTTGCGGAAAGGGGGATACAGTCTGTCCAAGCAAAGAAGACATTCTGGAAATATGGTAAAATTACTCCAGCTCGGTCAATATTAGTTCAAAAATCACAAATTTGATCTCAAATTGTAGGAAACATTCTGATCTACAATTTGAAAACTAATGTATAGTTTTTGAACCAATATTGATCGAGCTGGAGTCATTTTCCCATCTTGCCAGAATGTCTTCTGTGCTTGACTAGTGTGTAACAGGGCTTAGCCTACAAGATGTATCAATCCGATTCCTTCTCTTCTTAATTGCTACTGATATATGGAACGAAAGCAGAGAACAGCGGCAGCACTAGATAATCCAACTGTTACGTTCATTAGAGGGTGTTCGCTCGCTACCTGGCTACGCCACTATCTTATATGTCTCTTTGTTAGCGGATGGAATACTCTGAGCTGGGACAAAGCTTGGTACAAGTGAAAAGTTCTTTACTAGAACCCCACTGAACCCACTAGATCCGGCCTTCGTTTTCACTCAGTGAAAAGATGGGAGAAAAGTAAGAGATGTAGCAGAAAATCGAGTAAAGGTGTGCGGAGTGATGAATAGTTATCAGATGTTATAGTCGTGAGTTGTAATAGTTGTGAGTTGTATTAGTTGTAAGATGTAAGTTGTAGGATGAATGATTAGATTAGATTTCTTAATTCATATAGACAATAACAAAACATTCACACTTAGATTCTAGATTGCAATTAGATATTGTGAGTAATAATGTATAAGAGTAAGTAACCTCTCTACAGGAATACACGTAGTAACTATATAACGTTTTGTATAAATGACACTAGCTTAAAAGATAGTAATTATTCAACAGACACGGGTATACATGAACGCGGAGTTATAGAAATTATATATTTAGGAAAACTATATTGGCGACTATAATTAATTGGCAATCTTATCCATTACGATTGAATTATCTAAATAAAAAGGCGAAGTTTGGACATGAAGATGTCCATTCTTGGGAAAGAATAACAAAGGTATCCATTCTTGGGAAAGAATAACAAAGGTATCCTTTCCATTAACACTTGTCCTTGAATGATGTGAGAAATAAAAAATTGAAAAGTGGGAAGTACAAATAAGGGAAAAGATGTAAGACATTTAAAAAAGAAGCGGAAAAGTAGGCTATGTAAAAGCAATAAAATAAGTAGAGTGAAAAATTGTAAGTGAAGTACATAGGAGTAAGAAAAATGACAAAGGAGTAGAACTGCAGAAGTTAGACGTATGACGCCCTTAATAAAACCGTCTTTGTAATTGAAAAATTCAATGTTTTTTTAACAAAAAAAAAATGCGTTACTTCTGTAAGAAGAATTCGTTGTAAGATTCATATCTCCGAGAATGACAATAAAATAGGGGAGTGGAAAATAATGAAATAAAGGGGAACTTATTCATCAATAGGAAATAGTAATCAATTATGCTTCACTGAAGTAAATTTTGAAAGTGCATGAACACAACCTTTATAAAGTTGAAATGTTAGGGATTGAATTTCACGATTTGTATAACAGGCACAGTACACTGTTTCAAAATCAAGATAGAAAACCACTTAGATCGTATTTGGACCAGATTATCAACAATCGAGTGAACTAATAAGAACTTATCAACAAGTTACTCAACACTTATCGTGAACTGAATCGAACTCTAAACAATATTGAAATTGGAGCACACAACCTCCCAACAACTGGAGTAGAGTTGACAAGTTGTTCAATACCCACCAGAACTGCATCGAAATGGCAGCGCGTACAACCACATCAAAATTGGACGTAATCCAAAAATCGCTTGTTGTGCGTGAATGGAGGACATTAATCATGGCGGCACTCGATTTTCATGTGAGTTCAGGCCCGCGGGTAACCTGATCTGTGGGCAAGGATATAGCCTGTCCAACTGAAGAAGACATTCTGGCGAGATGGGAGAATTACTCCTACTCGATCAATATTGGTTCAAAAATAATGAATTTGGTCTAAAATTGTAGGAAACACTCCGATCTACAAGTTGAGACCAAATCCATAATTTTTGGACCAATATTGACCGAGCTGGAGTCGGTTTCCCATCTTGCCAGGATGTCTTTCTTGCTTGAACAGACTGTACCCCCCTTACAACAGTCTCTTCGGGCGAAGAAGACTTTCTGTCATGATGGGGAAATTACTCCTACTGGGCCAATATTGGTTCGAAAATAATGAATATGGTTTCAAATTGTAGAAAACATTTTTATCTACAATTTGAGATAAAACTCATAATTTTTGAACTGATATTGACCGAGCTGGATTCGGTTTCCCATCTCACCAGAATGTCTTCTTTGCTTGGACAAACTATACCAAGGGGCTAACCAGTATCAAACCAACTTCCTTACCCTAAGTTTAACGGTCCGTATAAGTCAATACGGCCAATAAAGAGAACAACATACAATATATCTATAGATAACATGAATAGGTACACTCTGGTCACCTGTTTGTTCAATGCAAAACTCGATTTACAACTATTCTTGCCAAAGAGAGCAAGGTGTTTTGAATTTTTCCACAATCTCAATCGCCGAGAATATTGTGTGATAAGTAGAAAGTACGGGATATGTGTGGGTAATAAAATACATGCTATGTTTACTGCTTGTTTATTTTATTGTGGCGACATCATTGAAGCCCCGCTTGAAAATATGCCAGCCTGGAAGCACTTTGCTTGAAGTAGTAAAATTCAAGGGACAGTGGAATTTATGTAAAGCAGGTGTCATCAGTGTTTGTTTGAACTTTTTATCCACTGATGATGACTAGCTTTAGCTATGTGGTTTTATATCACTTCTTCAAACTAATAAAAATTATATAAATTCTTCTACCTATGTGGTTTTATGTCGTTTCACCAAACTACTAAAAATTGTATAAATTTTTTCCAACGCAATTTACCAGTTTTTGAAGATTGGAACGTTTGTACGTTTGTACGTTGTATGTTGTACGTTGAACGTTTGTACGTTGTATGTTGTACGTTGAACGTTTGTACGTTGTATGTTGTACGTTGAACGTTTGTACGTTGTATTTGATTAGGTAATTCTAGCCTCAGTTGCAGTTCGATGAATGCATTTTACTTTTGACGATGTATCGAATATCAAAGAATTAAAATCACTAACCATATTGTTCTTGAACTAGATATTTTTTTATTTATAGTAGATATTTGCCGCATCACCAAGTAATGGAGTGCGTTTATGAAATTTTAGCCTTCATCAGGTTGAAAATAGCTTATAATAGGTTATAATAAATCCTCAGTCTTTTTTTCTTAAATGTATTTTTTTTGTTTTTTGTCTGTGGGTTACCATGAAAATATTCACGTTCAATATTTTACCATCTTCAACAGCTTAAGTAAATCATATTTTGAATATTAACTGAACCAGCTCTTATTATTTGCAGTAGAAAGCTTGCTGTAACTGGCAGCTCTTGCCCACGAAACAGGTGAATTGCCCGTATCTTTTACGTGGGCCGCCAGTGGAGAATACAGATAATTGATGGAAAATTAAAATGGAAATGAATTGGAGAAAATGAATGGAAATGGATTAACGGTGTGAATAATTTTTGTATTGAAATGACACCTGCTGAAAAACCCACGGGCTTAACAGGACCAAAATATGTAATAATTTATTTCAAATAAAATTGATTGATTGAAATGAATGTGAAAGCGGAAAAGTGAGAATGTTATTCGAATCAAGTAACACTAATACAAAAGGAATAAAAAGTAAGATGCAGAATAAAATGTGGATGAAGACGGTACCACACCGCATGTGTGTCATGTCGATTAAATGTATCGATAGAGTCGATGAAGTGTATCGATAGAGTCGATATAGTCGACTACTGCTGCTAAATGCAAGGTGAATCCTCTGCAGAGCTGTCCTAATTAAAATATCGCGGCTTGCATGATCGGATGGTGTTTACTGTTCTATGGGGGGAAGGGATAAGGGGTGACACCACGTGACCACGAAAGAAGCGATTCCTGACACGCCATGTGCGACAAGTCAGGTGTGATATCGAATTATTGTCAATGTCAGGTAATTTTCTATTCAAAAGTTATTAACATGCTTACTTTGAGAATGGAATTATATAGTCTGTCCAAGCAAAGAAGACCCTCTGGCAAGATGGGAACATGATTCCATCTCGGTCGATTTTTTTTCAAAAATTATCAATTTGATCTCAAATTGTAGGAAACAATTTTATTTACTAATAAGACAACATTTTTAATACTTGAACAAATATTGACCAAGCTGGAGTCATTTTCCCTTCTTGCCAGAGGGTCTTCTTTGCTTGAACAGACTATACAATGGAGAATATATTAAATACTCGTTAATGTTAAATACTCATAAGTTACTATGGTGTCATATGTTACTTATATGTAATACTCGTATGTTAAATGAAAATATTATTTTATGACATTGGTAACTTGTTGAAAAGGAGTGAAAGATAATGATAATATATTGCAGAGATATAAATTCTTAAAGCATCCGTGAATGTGCAGTTGGTTTTTGTCATCTTGAAATAGACGGGATAAAAAGAAGCTATTAGGTTATGATAATCGTCTGGATATACTCAAGGTACAGAGGACAAAGTCTTTATTTCAAGATTTAGTTTAATGGCAGCTTACCTGCGCCAGGCTATGCCTTTGCAGGTTTCTTTCCTGTATTTGTTCCATTCTAATGTAGGCTATTTGCAATTGGATAAGATTTATTTATTATTTCCATTGTACATTGTAGCGATTGTGTATTTTTGCGAAAGGAAATAGAATTTGAGTTTTGAGATGGATTGTTTGTTTGTGAAGATCAATATCTCCTCCCTAAATTTCAATAACCTTCATCAAAAACTTCCCAATAACAGACTACAAGCAAAGGGAATAGGGAGATGAAATTAAAGGAAATGGAATAGAATTTCTGTATTTATTCTACCATAGAATAATTGACATCTCTCCAAATACTAGGATCCTTCTTGATTCTATCTAACACCGCTGGAATATGGAAAATACGGGCATAGAACTTTCCTAAAACTTTAACTAGAACAAAAAGAACTGGATGGAAATAAAAAGTGAAACTGAATAACTGATGGATGAATACAATAAATGCTAGAAACTCTGGAAAGAAACTCAAGAAAGAAAAAGCGAAAGAGTATATAAGAGAGGTGAAGAGGAGAAACAAGGGAGAGGGTGAGCGAGAGGTAGTGAGATGGAGAGAGAAAGCAAAAGAAGTAAAAAAAACAAAATTGAAGTAGCAGGGAGTGACCCATACCATCCCAATTTGAGCCGTCAAAGCAGTCAGAAAAACGCCAATTAACCTTCGGACC
Organism: Sogatella furcifera; assembly: GCA_017141385.1. Lineage (NCBI taxonomy): Eukaryota > Metazoa > Arthropoda > Insecta > Hemiptera > Delphacidae > Sogatella > Sogatella furcifera. Next base: position 19,315,591 of record CM029556.1, read on the forward strand.
AGGTAGGCTGCCATAGTCATCATGATTTATATTTCTATTTAAGTTTCTTGTTTTTTTTTCAACTGTTTACAGAAGGTTACTACTGACATGAAACCAGTATTCGTCCTATTGTATCCCTTGCTGAACAATCATTACTCATGGGAGAGCTTCTAATCGTTTCGGAGATCTAATGAGTCGGGTAATAAGCACAAAATACGTTGTGATAAATGGAAGATGACCGGTATGATTTTAGAAAATTTCAAGGTGAGTTCACTATGTTACAGCAACAATACACTTTTTCTAATGTTCACCTCTCTATAGTCGGAAATTGTAGGATTCACAGAGATTGTGGAATAGGAATAATCAAAGATAATTAGAATATCAGTTACTCTATTGTAAAATGTAAAGATTTGAAGACCCATAATGATAGGCCTATAGGCTATTTGGATCATTGGTATTTTTAATCGATTAGAGTTTGCAGAAGATTTTTTTTCAAATTTGTCTTCATCATACTGTAATTAAGTAATACTGATAGAAATTAAGTAGCTCTATTTCGAATAAACAAAAGCAAGTGAAGAATCTCAATCTTGGTATTTTTATTCATTTCCTGACCAATTCATCAGCGGTAAAGTAATAATGATTAACGCCTCATAAGTATAGTAGGCTTTTCTTCGAAGACTTGCTTCTACCTATAAGTATTACTTATGAAATAAGTCCTTATTTACTTTATTCATAAGTAGGAGAACAGCAGCAGATATGAAGATACAATCTATTGGAGATTCCCAATAAGAACAAGACAGATGTGTTAATAAAATTTCCATTTAAGAAAAATCAAGTTAACTGAGTCCAGTTACAGCATATCATGAGTAACTTGATATTGTAACATTAGAAATTGATGCAGATGCGTAGATTTCACAGTAATCAAAATTAGTTTATTTATCGCTGAATTATTCATTGAAACAGGAAATTAAGATATTGTAGTAATGCAATCTCCAGGTGTAATCTGTCCAAACAAAGAAGACATTCTAGCAAGATGGGAAAATGACACCAGCTCGGTCAATATCAGTCCATAAATTATAATTTTGGTATCAAATTGTAGGTAACATTCTGATCTACAATTTGAGATTATATTAATTCAGGCTATTTGAAGCATAATTGACCAAGCTGAAGTCATTTTCCCATCTTACCAGAATGTCTTCTTAGCTTGGACAAATGGGACATGTGGAAATTGAGCAATTAGAATTACATTACGAATTGTCAAGCAAGTATTATAGAGGAATATTTATATGAATAATTGTATCATAATGAATATCTTCATTTAATAGAAGTCAAGTGGTTTCAGTCAATAAATACATTGCCATATATTAATTAGTAAATTTCACAGTAATCTGGACGCATCGGCTAAATTAACAGATACAAAGTCATAATCTCAGTCATTTTGTTTGGATCGCAATTCACGCTGAATTATTCATTCGGTAGCGGCTACTATACATACACCAACAGATATAACTACCGTATTATATATGTATATGATACGTGGATTAATTTGGAATTACGGCGCTATTCTGTGAATGAAACGCTAGCAGATGAAAAATACAGTAGTTAAAAAGGAATAAATGAATTTTAATGGAGTGGAGAGTTGATATAAATGAATCGTAAAGAGTGCGGCGAAGATGCTTGATGGCAGAAAGAGGAAGATAGATGAAGAAGGAGTGGGAGAAAGAGGGAAAAACAAGAGAGAAGAGCGAGGTTGAATGGAAGATTGAGAATATTAATGGAAGTGGGAGGGGTAGGCATGCGACTCAACTTATGTGTTGTCTACTTTTTTCCTCATCTTCAACTTATTCTTGTTTCTCCTCTTCTTCTCCTTCTTTTTCTTCTTCTTCGGGCCAGAAATGGGAGTGGCAATAAGTAGCTGCAACAACAGGACAGACAGTAGCAGTCGGTGAAGAGAAAAATGATAAAAAAGAAGAATTAAAGTGGTTAAGAAGGAGAAGAAGTAAAGGCAAAGAGAGCATGTGCTCAAACCTGGACGAGATTTGGAGAGAGAAGAGAGATTGGAATTTTGGATGAGAATAAAAGAAGAAATTATAGTAAGAGAGAGGGAAAATAGAGAGCGAAAAGAGAGAGAGAGTGTGAGAGAGAGAGAGAGAGACTAAGATAATAATTTGAGATTCGGCTCGCTACACTTCTTCCTATTGTTTCAGCGAGGTCCTTGTACTCTTACCACCGAAAACGTTTGCAACTGATTTTCGGCTATTTGGCGTTTCAACCTGAAATGGAAACAAGGCGTGCCAGATGAAATCCTAGAATAGAATGAAGACGAGAAAGATTTGAATGTTTTTAAATAGTTTTTTTATGTTACCTGATTTTATTTGATTCTGATATTTTTCATATTTGAGATTGGGGTAGTCGGAAAATTGCAATTCAACTGAAGTACACAGAACAATCATAACTGGAATCATGTGATACATATGACGTGCAGCCGTTGAGGACGGTAAAAAGTTTGAGAGATTCAACATAATATACGAGTTTTCAATTCCTTGTGTTTCTTTTATCTCAGGTCTACTTTTATCAGAACTTTTTTTATTAAAATAATAATCACGGTAATAGCCTAATCACAAAAATTATTGAAAAGGGTACTGTGATTGTTATTTAAAATAAAAGAATTTACAGCCCCTTGTCTGAAACATTAACTGTTGGTGTTGATTAAAGTATTGCTGAATCAGGAGTAAGATGAAATAACCAAATGGTATTCTTCTCTATCGGTAGCTTCGCTAAAACTCAGGAAATAGATACTTGCTTTGCTTGAGGTGAGTTTAAATTATTATTAGAAGTCGCGGGAACTTGCCTGGCACAAGATGCAATAGAAACACACATGGAGAAACGCACATAAAAAATCAGCTAACCAGTGTGCGTTCTCTGTACAATTCCGTGTTTCTATTACATCATGTGCCCGTGAGAATTTTGTAGTAGGCTAATGAAAACAAGGATCAATAATCAATAAAAATTTCAATTTATTATAAACAAACAAAGTTGATTATTATTTTCATACGTGTGTTTATAAAAAGAGAGTATTTGTGAGTTGTAAGTTTTTAATCATCAAACGTTTTAAAACGCAGTACTTATTAAAAAGCATAAACGATATGATTTGAAAGCAGAATTCTTTTGTCTTCCTCGATTATTGACTTTCAAATTATTTGTTAGAATACAAATTGAAGAATATTATAGAGAACGACACAAAAATGCAAGAGAAAGAAGGAGAATAAAATTCCGTTATCTAGTTAATAGGGATGCGGACTTTACAGTGACAAAACTCATAATTGATTGGAAAATATTGAGGTAAGTTTTGCATTTTGTCCGCTTGTTAGGTATTCGATTGATTGAATTTATTGATACATTAAAGCCATGTTTGGTGAGAAGAATTCTCAAAACAACAACAACTACCATCAACATGTCCTTCATCTCCCTGTTCAACTAGTTCCTTATCGCTGGATTAACTGGTTTTATATTATAGAAACGGTTTTTAGACAAAACCAATTCCCTTGTTAGCTATAGTTTAATAGAGCATTTTGTTGGGTTCGATTTTCAAAATTTTTCAAAAACGGGAACAGGGTCGATAAATAGAATGAGTAAAATTTTATTGTGAAAAAGCCAAATATCATAGATAACTTGAAAAAACTGTATAAAAGATAGCACATCAATAGAATTCTTTCTAGTCACACACTTCTACAAATAGTATAAATAGACAATGTTCATGTAATAATAGTCAATAACAATAATACATTTGAAGCTGAAAAATTGAGAAAAAAGATAATAGGCTGAAAAATTGGACTACACATTTCGAGCTGTATTATTGAATTGACTGAAATGATTGAATGAAAAAACATAAGAGAAATAAGGAGAAGAAACTTCTTTGTCGATTGAAATAGAAATAGTCATTGTGTTTGCCAAATTATCGTTGTCTACTTGTCATATTATAATATTGAGGAAAAAGAAGGCCTAAATAAATTGATTTTATAACAGATTTACAGGTTGTAGCCTGTAGGCCATTCAAGTACTCAGTTATCTAGAAAGACATTCTTGATTTTTAACATCTGTATTCTTTTTGGCATCATAGATAAATATTTTCTTCATGAATGATTTTGGATATTATATGATAGCACTTGAGAATGTGTTTGATGACACCGAAACATGTACTGAAAAAAAATTCCCTAATGGTACTGTAATTTTGAACTTCTATTCCCAATGAAATTACATGATAAATATGGATTATCAAACAAATGATAGATTATTAATTATAGTGTGATTGATAATTCTTTCCCATTGAAACTTATGAAGAGGAAATTAATCAACAAAAACTCATAAGCTATTATAGGTTTGCTATTGTACTTGAAGCGAATCTCCAAACTAAAACTTTATAAAGTATTGAAACACATTTCTACTCTTATTGTCAACTCTACAGTTAACTCAGTTACAGGACCATGGCTTCGTGGCCACAACGAAGTTGCCATTTTTAAACTTTTATGTTATTTCCAAACTGAAGTTTCGTAAACGATTGAAAGTTTTTTAACACCGTACTTGAAGTGAACCAAAGTGGGACCGACACCTTGTAGGCCTATCTAATGTCGTGCCACGAGCCTGGCCAAGTTCAAACCAACGCAATAGAAAGTAAACGATTGCGAAATAAACATGGAAGGTTATTTGAGACAAGAAATCGTCGAGTTCAAAGGTTATGAACATCAACTGGTTTCTTAGCAAACTTATCTTTCAATGTGTGGAAAAGTCATCATCTATCGTGATCAACATTATGGGATTCTTCGAGTTCCATTTCCAGAATTACTGTTTAAAACCCATTCACTTGAACGAGCTCCGCACTGTATATGGTCAGCGTTAGATTTCTTGAGTAAATTGATGGCAGTCATTCAAGTTTTAAACGGCATTAAGTGATTTGTCCATTAAATTTGAAAACAATGACTAATTTTCTGTACCTCTGTAGAATACGGAACGGTTATTCAATCGACGATTGACTACGCTAGCAATTGAATCTAAAGTCATAATTCATGATTCGCTCTACTGTATAGAACGGTACAGTACAATAGAGTACTATTTCATAGTATACAGTATGTACTATCTTTCCACCATAAGTAAGTACGTGTAAAGGAACGATGAAATAATCCTAACTTCAGACTATGTTGTTTTTTGCTTAGTAGAGAGTACACTTAACGTTAACAGTAGCCTATTCTGTGAACTATTTCTACTCATAAAACTTTAGTTTTCCTCATAAATATAATATGAAACTTATAAGACAAGTGTATGAGTTAAGATTTCCTTCATCTTAGGGCTACTTCATTACTGTTTTAAATGTTAATCTCAGCAGTACCCTTTTTCAATTATTTTTATTCATGCATAACATGTCTCGACTATTAATTCATTTGCATTTAAAAATGGATATTAATAGTCGAATCATGTTATACATGAATAAAAATAATTTAAAAAGGGTACTGTGATTAACATTTATCAAGTGTATGAGTGTATACTAGACTATAATATTATAGTTTATTGCAATCGTTGTCTCATGGAGAAATTATTGATACTTTTATAACTTAGAATATTCCATAGTTAATACATGGTAGAAGCAGATCATACACTTCAAATTCACGTAAAAAATTCATTTCAGAATTATTGAAATACTGTGTACAGTACTACTGTTTAAAGTTAATAAACAGTCAACTTTTTGGTTCCAAGTGTTCCAGACTACAGGAATTACTCTGGACTTCCTGTCTACTTTAAAACATTCAATGTACAATGCGGGAACATTATATAAATTGTCTTCTAGTTATTAGAGTGGACTAGTTGTGACTTGTGACAGCTATTACAAGCATGTTCAATTAAGGTGAAAAAGAAAATTGGATTTTTTAATGTTTTTCGAGTGTTTACAAAGTGAGAAGTGATTCGTTGAAAGCCAGTGAATGAAAGCTATTAAAATTGTACTGGTCTGTTTCCTTACTATTATTGTTTTTTCCCTTGCTATCGGAGTAAGTAGTAAGTTGCAGAGCTTTCATTCAATGAAGGATAGGGTTAGATACTGATTCTAGAAATAGTCCAAAATTAGAGTAAAATATAGCCTTAGACATTTTAGAGCCAGAGATATTCAAATGTGATTGAGCGTTATGCAATTCAAAGAATCGCACTAAAAGGTGTTGAATCATTGTTGAAATACCTAATATTTTTCTATTTACTCATTTCAGAGAATTTAGTATTCTCAATCGGATTGAAACACAAACAAAATGTATTTTTCCAAATTTTGATACTCATGTTTGCAATAATTGTCGATTATCACTACATACAAATTTTTCACCGGAAGATTATCGTTAAAGATTATCATCTTCATATTCATTAGTACAAAATATTACAATTTCAGTGGAAATAAGAAACAGGCCATGGCCCGGAACTTCTCAAATCCTAAATTTAGTTGGAACCACTGGCGGCTCGTGCCCACGAAACAGGTGAAGTGCTCGTATCTTTTAGTGTACAGCACTCCACCTGTTTCGTGGGCACGAGCCGCCAGTGCTTAGACCATAAATACTCGTATGAGGATTGTAATATCCTTATAATGGTCCAAGGATTAAAATACAGTCAAAACTTTTCAGGTTATGTGAAAATTACATTTTTAGCCGAAGGTTTCCACTCCAAGAAAGATAACCCAAAATTAATAAATATCATGTTCAAATTCCGATCCATTATTGTTTCAATATTCTGGAGTTGAAATTAATCGTGGACAATTGCTTTGGGAACATCTAATCATATCTTAAACTATACAACATTACATAATGTTATCATTATCTCTTCAGAGTTCCAGTCAATCATTTATTTGAGAGATCACAATATACTTATTAGATAAAAGATACCGACAATTAGGTCCAAAAAGCCTTTTTCCCAAATTTTATAAACATTCACAATGTCCTGCAAGTTAGTGTACAATGAACCACATAACCTACTCACAAATATTCACTAACGAAGACCAAAAACAATATTTTATTCTACTGATTCTATCATACATTCCACTCTAGAGATAATTATATTTTTCTATTAATTTTAGAAAAATCATCTCTCAACAAACAAATTCCTTCACTTCCTTTTGACGTGTGCCCCGGAATTCGATGGAAAAAAATGAAGAATGCGATTTGAAACTTGAATGGCGGGGCGGTGGAGGCCGATTGTAATTATCTTGCGGTATGTGTAGATAAACTCCGGCTCCATTGAGGAGAGTAGTAGAAAAATTTCTCGAATAAAAACAAAAGCAAGTTGCTCTCCTCACTAACCGAAACCTACCTCACAACCGGGAGCTAGAAGATTGCCACCGACCCACCCTCTTAATTAGAATACCATCTTTGAGAGTGTGTGTACTAACTTCCACCCACTTACCTGTTCACGCTCTTTCTCTTTTTTCTCTCTCTCTCCATCTTTATCCGTCTCCTTTTCATCGGTAACCTTGTCGGTGCTTCATCTTTAGCTAGTGCTGGTTCGATCAACATTATTTTTGGTTCCATGTTTTGGATCAGAGAGACCCACCCACCATCTGAAGTCTGTCCAAACACAGAAGACATTCTGGTAAGATGGAAAAACGACTCCAGCTCGGTCAATATCGGTTCAAAGATAATAAATTTTGTCTCAAATTTTAAACAAAAATGTTTTCTACCATTTCAAACTGAATTTTGAAGTTGTGAACCAATATTGACCGAGTTGAAGTCATATCTCCATCATGCCAGAATGTCTTCTTTGGTAGACAGACTATAGCAGACAAGCCTCAATGGGGAACGTGCATGCCTCTACGTTACGGCTACCGGAAGAATATAAATTGCCCGCCGTACCCTGCTATATATAGTCTGTCCAAGCACAGAAGACATTCTGGCAAGATAGGAAATTGACTACAGGTCGGCCAATATTGTTTCAAAAATTAAAAATTTGGTTTTAAATTGTAAAAAACATTCTGATCTACAATTTGATACCAAATTTAAAATTGTTGAACCAATATTGACCGAGCTAGAGTAATTTTCCCATCTTGCCAGAATGTCTTCTCTGCTTCTACGGTCTACCTATAACCGCGGTGGAATTCAAACACGTGAGGAAATTGACTCCAAACAGGAGCTATGTTCTATTTCACTTTGGAGAAATTATAATCTTCGAAGCTATTATAAATGAGTTACCAATAATTTATTGAATGGGTATCCGCGGCTATAAGGAATGTGTTCGCTCGGCTCTAGCAGTATCATTATCGAGTCATTATTCCTCTCTATTAATGGCTGCTGGGGTTGTATTAAGATTCCTGCTTTTTTATGCATGTATGATAAAAAAGATTGATACTTACATGAAGTGAGAGATCTGTCTTTGAGAAATCAATAAAATATTTGAGGATTCATTCTTTGTATAATCTTTCGTTGCAATTAATAGTATAATACATATAGATATAATAGTGGTGATACAATTATACAAATACGAGTACACGAAATTTTAGTAGAGACACTATTATTGAAATAATGTGGATTATAGTAATACAAGTATAGAAATGGAAATTGGTTATTACTCTATTGCTCTATTATCTTAGTTGAGAAATGAAAAAAAAATTCTTCCATAATCTTTTTGAGAAATTTCATAAGGGAACAAGCATATATTTTGCGTAAAGTTATGTTTGGCTGAACAAACTAGGCAAGTGACTGCATTATTGTAACATACAATGTTATGTTACAGGTTGATTTATTCGAAATTATCTTAGAAACAGTACTTATGAATAGGTTATATACACACAGAGACTTCTGCATCCTACTCATAAGTAAACCTTATCATGTATTCCAGTGTTCATGAATGAAGTACAATCAACTAGCCGGCAGGCTCGCTTCGCTCGCCGTCTCCGCCTAGCCAGGGGGCTCCGCCCCCTGGACCCCCGTAAGTATCAGCAGTGTCGGTGAGTCAAACAGGCTCGCTTCGCTCGCATGCATTGCCTGTTCACCAAATTTCGACATTTTTCACCAATTTATTCTCGAAAAATTAAAAAAAAAACTCTGAAAATTCCGAAAAATAGTAAAACGCTAATATTGGGCGTAACCTTGGGAACTACATCGGACATAGATTGAAACTTGATTCAATATCTTCCAAATTAGTCTATCTATAATCTCGCTGAACCATTGAATTTACAGTAAGGATTGGTCGTATCAAGGCGGAAGATATGCAACCCGCAATACATCTACAATTTTGAAAAACCTGATTACTGGCGTAATCTTGACCGGAATTCAAAAATATTTCAACACAACATTTCTAGACCTTATCTGAACCTACCTACCAAATATCAACATTTTCTACCAATTGGTTCTCGAAAAAATTGAGAAAACGCCGAAAAACTTAAATATTTGGCGTATCCTTGAAAAGTTCCTAAAATCCGTTCTTAGCGCGCGTCTAAACGTTCAACTGAACATGCCTGCCAAATTTCGGTTCAGTGGATTCTTAGTTCTGGTGATGAATGAATGAATGAATCAGTCAGTCAGTCAGTACCATTTCGCTTTTATATATTTCAATTTCTTGACGAAAAAGTAGCAATTACTTAAAGCGAAAAACTCATGATTTGAACTAACGATTTCGAATAAGCATCTACTACTTTAGTAGTTGAGTTGAAAGATTTCAAGTATGTTGCAACAATTTTCAGATGGTCTCAACACAACATCCAAAATTGGTCACAAACAAAACTTCACAACATCGTCACATTGCAAAGAAGGTAGAATAGCTTTCAAAATTGAGGAGCTGGAGCCATCACACAAACATGGATCATTCATTATTGCACCCGTACTCGAGATGAATTCGAATTCTTATCATGGCAATACTAAGCCCCTAATCGTTCCAAAGTCTCATGACTGATAGCATACTGGAGTATGATGTAGCTTCAAACTTGGCGTAACATGTATAAGATAGGTAAAACATTGTATTTTAAGTAGAAAGTTACATCAAATAGTGTGACGTCACTGTGTGGCTTATGTTTTATGAGCGGAGAAATAATGGTAAGAACGTCTGTTGGTGGTCCCCAGCCACCAATAAAACACAAAAGAAGTGCACCTTGAAGAATTTAAACCGAGAAGTACACAAGGGAGGGGATTTTGAACCGTAAATGTGATTTATAAAAATTGCTACTAAAGCCAATCGAACTATCATGAGCGCACTAAGGCTGTGGGGGAGGGTATGTTTTTTTGGGGGTATGTTTTTTCATCTCAAGAACCCACCCTCACTTGTCTTCCTTGCCCCTCGGGGTGGTTTTTTTAATCAGACGTCGGTTTAAAATACTGCCTTTTCTTGCAAGGGATGATGTGGGTACCGAGACCCTCATTTTAAACGAAAGAAATAACTCGAATAAGCACAACAGCCGTTTAAACTAATCCTGAATCGATTAATTTTTGAATCGACCTCTTCTTGCTACAATTATTGCTCGAGATAAGTGAATTTCTTCGAGTTGAACGCTATTAAATCTGAATGTCTTCCATTGCACCCTCTGTATTGTGGAGGAATGAGGATCAAGAACAATAAAACTGTAAATTTCCTTCTTGCAGTCTATTGCTTCCAACAAATTAAGTTCATTTGGATGGTGTTCTAGGAGTTATTACTTTGAAGTATCCATATGTCACTTTAGACATAGTGTAGCTTATACAGTAGCTATCCATTCTACTTTGAATGCGTTGCAATACAAACTATTGTCTTTTAATGTTGTTTCATTTCATGAGGAATGAATTGTTCTGATACAGATTTTAAACAAATTTATATACATTTGAGGAACTAATTACACATATAATAAGGAAAATACCACAATAAATGTGAGATTATAATTTGAAATTCAGTACAGCAATCTAATAAATTAGCTTGAACAAGTTATAGGTATCTCTAACTTTGAAATTCAAAATAATACTGATTTGATTCAGTAGTATTAATAGGCCCATAATTTCGAAGAGAACCATGTCATAAATACAAGAGGCCTATACTAGAACAGTTTTCATCAACTATGAATATTGATTTCTTTATTACAATTTTCTTATCAATTATAACTGTTCTATCAATTATAAGTTCCTGAAAAGCATATGATAACTATTCCATCAGATTTCATCACTAATAACTGTTCCATTTAATGATAACTTTCATCTGATTACTGAAAAATTTCATCTTATGATAACTGTCATAGCTTAATAGAAGCTATTTAACTGATAACTGTTCAATAAGCTACTGAAATTTAACTGAAGACTATTCCATCAGTTTTTATCAATGAAAACGGTTTCATCAGTTTTTTAAGAGGAGGTACAATATAGTAAAAAATCTTGTTGTTTGGAGCCAAACTCTGGCTCTGCTAGAACTTGAACGCAGGTTATTATCCCAGTATGAATGTGTTGTACGCAGCTCTTGTAAATCATTTCAAGCAAGAAAACAGAAGATTGTGTTGGTGATATTTTGTTTCTACAATTCTTCCAGCATTCCTGCAAACGCTGAGGTGTGAGCGTAGTCATGTTATAGTCTGTCGAAGCAAAGCAGACATTCAGGCGAGATGGAAAAACGACTCCAGCTCGGTCAATATTAGACAAAAAATTATAAATTTGGTCTCAAATTGTAGATCAGAATATTTTCAAAAAATTTAAAAATAAATTCATTATTTTTGAACTAATATTGACCGAGCGGTAGTCATTTTTCCATCTTGCCAGAATGTCTGCTTTGCTTGGAGAGACTATTCTTGGTCCGCGACAGCATTTATTTAATTTTCGTTGTTAGTGCCTAGTTCGGCCACAGATTTATGTAGACGCATAGCTCATTACTTAGCGCCAGCTGCGTTACAAATCATACGACTGGAAATTTATTAGATTGGTACAAGAAAGACAAGGAGAGGAGAGAAGAAGAAAAGGTGAAGGAGGAAGAAGAGTGGGGAAAATCAAGAAGGAGAGATAAGGAGGAGGAGAGAGGTGGAGAAGAAAGAGGATAAGTAGAGAAAAGGATAAGGTGAGAAGGGAGGAGAATATGAGGAATAAGAGAGAAATGGTTGGGTGGGTGAGAAAGAAATAGAAAGAATAGAGATAGAATAGAGAGGGAATAGAGAGAGAATAGAGAGAGATAGAGAGAGAATAGAGAGGAAATATAAATAATCAAGAATAGGAGAGACACGAGAAGGAGAGTAGGGGGGGAAAATATGAGGGTTAAGAGTGGAAGAATTAGGTACTAGGTAGGTGAGGAAAAGAAAATCAAAAGTAAGAGGATTAGAATCTTTATTTAGAGAGAAGAGATTAAAAGGAAATAATGATCTCAAGAGAAAAAAGATAGGAGGTATACGAGAATAAAAGATAAGAAGAAAAGAACTATTGAGCATTATAATGAAATTGGATCGTGAAGTATTATTAGGATGGAAGCACGAGATGTAACTTATTGAGAGAGAATATTAAGACAAAGAAGGGGGAAAAATACAGAATGATTAGTTGAGTAGGAAAAGCGAGGGGAAGTGGAAGAAAGAATGGGAAGTAAAAGAAGAGAGAAGAATTTTAATGTAAGGAGTAAAGAAAAGGATAGAACGAATTGTAGGATATGAGGTGCACGTGGAAAAAAAAAATTGGTAAAATAAGGAGGCTTTTAGTTTTAGAATTGAATGAAAAATATAATGAGGGAGGAAAATTGTATAAAAAAACAATTGAAGAGCCAAAAATAAGCGAAATGTGAAGAGGGAGAGAAGGATTGAGGGAGTTGGGGATTGAGAAAAAATAGTAGGATATGAATAAAAAATAAAACTAAAGAATTAGAAAAGGAAGCAAAATTAGGGATATGAACTGATGGAAAAGGAAAGTATGTGAAGATGAATAGCCAATTTATTGGAGAAACAGGGGTAAAAGGAGTTTTCAGATTTCTACTATCATAGGTTTGACGTCTAGTGCTGGGATCGGACTACCCAAATGAGAAACGGAGAGGACGATTATTGAAAGAAGAGATTAAGAAGAAGCCAAGGAATAAGTAGAAGTGAAAAGAGAAGAATGAGGAAGAGGAGGAGGAGAATGAAAAGAGAGAGTAGATTTCTCGCCTTGGCCTGTACTGTCACTGTGTTGACACCCTACCCCATGCTGTGAGCTTGCTTATTTATACGGTATGAATAACCTTATTACAACGAGACTCCACTATTTTACACGGCTTGGGAAAAATGTTTACTCTTCAGTCTCGAAAATCGAAGTGATAATGAGGTATGGGCGTTATGGATAAGGTGAGGTGTGAAACAAGATTGAAAAATGGTTTTATGGTTTTTGTTTAATTTTTTCGTCCAAAATATCTGGAACCTCCATAACTCTTCAAGGGCTTGTGGCAATCTCCATCTTTTAAAAAGGTGTTGAATCCTGGATAGAATAAGGATGAAAATGAAAGGATTCACGCTCTCGAATCCTAATTTTATAATTATTATAAAAATGGAAATAACTATGGATGATACAGGAATTTCTTTAAATAATATTATTTTTTGATACGGTATAACGTATAACAGCCTAACTGTTTCATAGTACCTGTTGTACTAGACTCCAATAAGATTTAACCACCTTCAGATGATCTAAAATGACGTTGATGTCAGATTATGTTCACTGCTCTTCTTGTTGTAACTTATATAATATAATAGGTTTGACAACTTAGATATCACTCATTATTTATTTATTCATTTTTTCATTCAGTAGATGAATTACAATGAAGGGTTAAAACACAGACAACAAAGTCCAAAACGTCTTTTCCAAAATTTCGATACATAATTTTTAAAGAGAGGTTATGTTTTTTATCATTAACACTATCAGCACAATTCACTAATTTTCACTGTCATAAATTGAAAATTATCGTTTAGATGTAACTTTTAACAAGATTTTATCATTTTACGATACTTCAATTCTATTGTATCTCTGTGCAACTGACTAAAATAAGTATAAATTTATAGACATTGAACAATTCCGCTCCTAGCTGCTACTCTTATTAAATTCATGATTAGGCTAATGATAATTTCTTGATGAAGGTTTTTCCAGAAATCTGGATTTTATGTCATTTGAGAATTTGGACAGACCAGTAATAATTATTTAGCTTGATATTGAATAACTCAGTGATATAAAAGAGTCTAAGTTCATCAAATAATTGAAATATATCTTGAAGAAATTTTCCATAAATCAATGAACAATGATGCGCGAGTTTCCACATTTCATCTAGTGATTGATTGACAAGATTTGACATATCAATGAAGATAATGGTGGAAAATCACCACCATTTCAAAATATATGATATGCTATCAACAATTGATTGATAATGGCTCTGCAAGTTCTTCTTCTCCTCGGTGATAAAACAAACGCAGATGATGTAATAGTATTATTACTTTTTCTGCAATTGTTGTTTGAAAATTGTCTACGTGCGTGTACGCATGAAATGAGGTGCGTCATCGTGAAACAAAATCAAAATACTACAAATTCAAAGTTTTATTCATCAAATTATTAAGCTGTGATGATTGATTCCTGATAAAAATGATAAGAGTTGACCAACAGTTTTCAATTCACAGTGAGTACAGTTTGATGAGCTTTTTTGTTGACATAATTATTTTTCTCCAGCTCTATTCTTCGCTTCTATTATTATTGTGCTTGTTACGTTATTCGATTTAGAAATAAACATTTGTTGGAAGTTTTTTATTATCGCTTGTCCCTAACCTTGATATACCTAATTAAAGGTAACTTAATTAAGGTATTAAGGTTACTTATTTAAGGTATTAATTAAGTAACCTTGATATATTTCTTATGATGTTGATTTCTATTCATTCATGTACGTATAAACTAGATTAGTGGCATTGGCTCATTGCAAGTAAAACTTTACATACTACTAACAAAAACTCATACTAATACATGACATGACTATTACAATGTACAATTTGATAAATGCAATACATTGTATTAGAAGGTGTTGACTGGATTATTTCGTTGCAGAATTCTGCACGCATCAACTCAAATGAATGAGATATGATCCCTCATCATGCGTGATGAGAAACAAAACTCATCATCGTTCCTGCAACATGAACACATGTTCCTCATATTGGTCAATGGAACATATTACACTGAGAATTGGTAACAAGTCAGCTACATGACGTGGCCTATTAGTGCGTACATCGTTTTGTTCCCGCTTGACAAGAAGCAGCAACCCCTGATGTACGGAAAAGCGGCTTTCCCTCACCGTGAAAAGCGCTGCTGGAAAAGCTTGTCAGCCGGTCATTCCGATGACACCAGTAGACAGAAGTGTTGGCTTGTTCTTCATCAGTACACTTGTAGGGTTCTTTGAACACGGTAGAGGGAACATGACAAGGCAACCTTCCCTCGACATTGTATCAATGACGAGAACATTACCGTTGTGAACTATCTTTCCCTAAATTTTCATTCGGAAACAACCCAGGATTTTCATCTGGAATTACATTGCCCAATGAAGCCTGTATTTCCCTGAATTTCCATCAGTAATTTCTTGAATTCATGCTTCTTTTCCAAATGATAAGGTATTACTAGCCTGTCTTTACCTGTACACCCATTGGGAATCTGAATTGTAAATCTGACGCGTTCTTTGGCAAAAAGTAAATCTGATGTGTTCCACCAATGACATTTGAATGGTTTTCAATCACTGTAATCATAACACAGATTAATGTAATTGTATCGCTTATATTGGAAGTATTTAGTGGTTCTCTTTTCTTGTGAGAATAGATTATTCGATGGATCTGGAAAGTAATGGATATTATTTCGTCCACAAAAGCTTATTGAGGTTTATTACATTCACGCATACTTATACGTTGTGAGATACATACTAGAATTTTTATTTTTTCTTAATATTTGAGTTTGAAACGTTGGGGTACATTCATTGAAAAGCTTGCATAAGAAGACTTTTAATTTCAATGAGCTTCAAGAATTCCTTATTTGTCTTGGAGTAAGCAAAGATTAGCAGTGATGGCTCGTGCCCACGAAACAGGTGAAGTGCTGTTCGATGAAAGATATTGACACTTCACCTGTTTCTTGGCACGAGCCGCCAGTGAAGATTATAGTTTCAAAATTTAAATCGTGTGAACAAGACGATTACATTTTCATCACGTATTCAGATCATGAGGATTAAATGTACTTCAGACTATAAATCTTAGAATTAATTTTTTTAATCTCTTCAACACACTGGCGGCTCGTGCCCACGAAACAAGTGAATTGTCCTGTCCGTATATTTTACTGTACAGCACTTCACGTGTTTCGTAATCACGAGCCGCCAGTGCTTCATAATAATGCTCATGAAATGCTCATCATATGTCATATGCCAATAATAAAACATCATAATAATTAATGTTTTTTTTTTTTTTTTTGTTCCAGAACGCTGAATTGATGAAGAGGACAATACTATTGACCGTCGATATAAAACAACATGATCTTTTCAACTGATTCTTGGAGCTTGCGTTCACATACTTCGAATAATGCAAAATGTCAATCCAATAATATTGAGTTCATGCCAATAGGTTTCATGAAATACGTTCACCTTTTGTCCAAATGGAGTTGTAGCGTAAAGATAAGAATCCAGCTCACTTGAACAAGCCAATTTGTGATAAAAGCCTTCCATGATTTCACAAAACGATTCAATAAATTTTTACTTAACAGCAACTACAGCTCATTTTGTATCTCGAAGCAATACTCGGCTACAATAATCCGTATTGCATTTTCAAAGTCTGGGAACATTCTTCTCATTCTCGGCAATGCTCTACAAGTAACACATTTTATTTTCAGCGACTTACGTATCGTCTGTCCAACCAAAGAAGACATTCCGGCAAGATGGGAAAATTATTCCAGCTCTATCAATTGGTTCAAAAATTGTAAATTTTGTTTCAAATTGTAGAAAACATTCTAATCTACAATTTGAGACCAAATTTATAATTTTCGAACCAATATTGAACGAGCTGGAGTCATTTCCCCATCTTGCCAGAATGTCTTCTTAGTTTGGACAGACTATACCTGTTCCAATCTTCTGTTTGTTTGTAAGCTGATAGGAAAGCAACATTGTACTCAATGCTGTCCAGTACGAGTTCATTTACTAGATATTTTAATGGCTAAAAGCTTGACCTGTCGCTTGAGAGCTTTGGATACTAAGCATTTACGAGTAGTTCTTCCCACCATACTCAAACACACATTATGTAAAACCATATTATATATTTCCATAGTATATACTGGTTCCATATGTGGACACTTTTTACACTCTTGGTGACTGTACAAAGTTACCCTGAGTAGTTTTCCCACTGATATTTCGCAAGACGCATATTGTATAACAAGATAATGCATTTTCAATGTTTATTGGTGGATTGGAGGGAAATATTACCTGGTTCTTTCTTCATCTTGTAAGATCATATCAATGTTTCGTGTCTGCGTTTGTAATTTGATTATTTGTGATTATTGTGAAAGGTTTTGCGATAAAAGAATGGTCAAGTATGGAAGAGCGTAGGTAGGTAGTATAGTTGATTAATTAGAAGAAAAGGATGGAGAGGTGAAAGCAAAAATATTGCAAAAAACATCAAGTAACTGGATTACAAAGATTTTTATTCGTTTGAAACTTAGAATATAGAAAACATTGTTGAGGAACAACACATTTGAAGAAAGCAAGAGGAGTTTGATTAAATCTATAAACAAAAAATTCAGATTAGGAATCACACAATCGTTTCTATCCTATGACGAATCAAAAGTGGTTGACTTCAAAATACTGTATAATATTATTTAAAACTCTTGTCAATTTCAAGATTATAACTCAAACCAAATAAAAAGATTCCAACTTTCTAATGCATTCTCAATTGGAAATCACAGATTATATTTAACAAGGAGGCAGTCTTCTCATTCTGGACATTTTTATTACTGAATTGTGGAATACTATAGTCGTAGAAGATAATGGTGATCTCTGCTGAACTTCAACAGTGACGGGAAGCTTGAACTTCACTTGTTGATTGACAGGAATTGATCTGTGAACCAGAAACAAGAAGAACTTATTGTTATCTAGTTTAGTTATTGTTATTTAGTTATAATAGTTTCAGTAGAATTTAATCGAAGAATATCAATCTCATATTGTGAGAATGCTTCCTAGAAGCCCCAGAAGAAAGTGACTTCAATTCGAGAAATACTTTGACGAATACGAGAACTATTCCTTTCCCAGCAATCATCATCACGAAGAAAATTCAATTTCGTTTTTATCACTGGCAGCTCGTGCCCACAAAACAGGTGGAGTGCAGTACAGTTAAAGATACGGGCACTTCACCAGTTTCATGGGTAAGGGCCGCCAGGGTTTTTACAAGATCTTTTTTTGAAATTATTGTACGGTACTTGATTACAAGCTTCTATTGGAAAATTGATTCATTCAAAATGGGGCATGCAATACAATTTTCTTTTCTAGAAACCATTTCATGTTATAGTGGTTTTCAAAACTTGTTGTAAGTCTGATTAGAGGGGATCTTCTAGGGAACACATTCATTGCCAGTTAGTACTGTGACAGTCAAGCACTTTAAATAGATGGGGAAACCGGCAGTACAAAACAGCTCTAAACGAGCAGGCCGATCGTTGAACGATCATCTGTGAACGTTCGAACTGTCAGTCCAATCTGACAGTGGATGTGGACCCTTGTGATTGAATATAATTCTGAGTCGATTTACTCAGGAAAATTCCTCACTACAATCCCGTACCTCAGCTAATTGGATTATTAGTTCTAGTTTGCTGTAAATATGTTATAGATGTCTCTGTTAGCCACAGATTCTTTCCAGGACATCACTGACACTGACCTAGTCGTATCAGAACCGGTGAAGCAGGATGGACTTGAGTTATTTTTTCAAACAAATATCTCTCGCATACATGCGCGTTTGCGAGAAGCTACGTCACAACAAGAAAAGTATTAAGATAAATTACCATCAATTCTTTTCCTTCAGATTTCCTCATACAGTTAACCTGATCTCCACGATTTATTTTAAAAACAAACATGGAAAGAATCTAGCAAAAAAACTAAAAAAATGCAGATTCTCTGATAACTTGTTCTAAAGGTGTGAAAAGACGATATTTTATTAGCACTTTTAATAATGTAAGCCATAGGAGGATTAACTGATTCACCCAGTCTTCATAATCTATTTTTAAAATGATACTTAAGTTATAATTGGCACATAAAGTGAACATAAAATGAGTAGTAATAAAATTGTCATAAAATATTCCTGAATGGAACGGCTAGTTAATGTTATTTAAATTATAATGTTAATCACCGACATTGACATCTTTATTTTAGTTCAACGGCTTTCGTCTACGAATGCAACGGTTTTTATTAAGTTACTACCTAGTATTCTTCAATTCATGAGTTTACTTTTAATTTTGTTTATCATTACAATTTGAAGTAATGAGTATCGTTAATGAATAATTGAGGTGCCATACAGTAACATCTTTCAGATGTTGCTGCATGGTCACCATGCATCAATCACATTAGTGCCATCTTGACTCGAAAACAGTATTACAGAATTTATACAGTATGTTGTGAAAAATGTATTCCAATACTTATTTTCTCTTAGGGCTACTGTATTCGTTAAAACTTTAAAATAATTAAAATCAAAGTACCCTTTTCTTTAATAATATTTTTATTTTACACTACATTTTCTAGATGACTTCTAGAGTTATTTTTTCAAACAAATATATTTACACTTGAAAATGGCTCAAAAACGCCGAACCAATAGTGCTATTTATTCTTTCCTCCCTGATATCCTCAGAGCGAAAAGCCGTTAACCACTTGAACTAATGAACAGACAGTCCACAGAAAAGTCCATCAGACACCCTTATTTCAGACAATTTGCGGTAGCTTCAACAAGTAGGTCTAGTACATATTAGTCTGTGGCAGAGTGGTGTGTGTGAGTGCTTACAAATGTTCGGGAGGGTCATCTAGGATGTGAAGGTGGCCTTCTGGACTTCTGGTGGTCATCTGTCTAGTTCCTCATTGGGGTGGGTGTCTCCTCACATCCCCCCACACAACTCCACATCACCCCACATCTCCCCACAAATAAACATTGTGGGAAAACACCGGGTTTCCCCACATTGGGGATTTCTTATTTTGCCAATATTGGTCCACTTAGCTGCTACCATAAATAACACCGAGTTTCCGCGATTCCTTGACAAGGGCGGGGGTAAAAAGGGTGTCCACTTCCCCCCCTACAGGAACAGATTCGCCCGGTCATTAGGTCCGGCTGAGAGGGTGTGAACTGGCTCATATATCACTATGCTTCAGTCCACTACCGCCGGACACGGAAAAGGCAATCGGCAAATTTAACTTCCTATTATCCGGATTCGGCGCCGCTAACCCTTCGAAACGATTGACCACTAGCAATTGATTTATTGAGAGTTTGTAAATCTGGTCTTCAGCAGGAGTTCAAGACTGGAGATTTAAGAAATGGTTCTGGATTGATCCTTTGTCAATTAGAATTGTATAAATTCCTGTGGAAATATATTTATGAAATGTATACAATCATTCTAATTGAGAAAGGATCAATCCAGAACCAATTGATTTCTCATTAATATTATTTTTATCAATATCATTATTTGTTACATCAATTCTTCAAATAGGAATTTTCCTTACGACTATTTATTTATTTCATTGAAAAAATACAATAAAAGAAAATAAACAAAAGGTGTTAGCATAATCGTTGCATATTTTGCCTGAGATGTTCAACTCCTTTTTCCTAGTTAACTATTCAATATATTCACTAGCCAATTCATATCACACTCTTCAGAACTTTTTGGCTACCTTTTTTGCATTTAAAAAAAATAATAATTTTCTTTCTAATAAAAGTTATACACAAAAACGTTGTTTCTTTCGAGCCAAAATAGAGTTCTTCCTTTGACTTTTTCCTTTGTATTACTTCCAATATAGTTTTCAGCTATTCATTTTTATTACTTTCTTTGTTTTGTTGATCTTCTTTCGAACGTTTTCTCACTTTTTGAAATCCGAGCACTGGTAGTCGTCTAAATCTAAATAAAAACTTGATTCTTCTCAATTCTGAATCGTTCCATATTTTGCCTGAGATGTTCATCTTCTTTATCCTGGTTGATGAAATTACAAATTCAATGAGGCTACCACTACTTTTCATTGAATTTCATTTTCATTTCGTATCAGTTGTATGAAGTTGTCAGACTCAATACTTGCAGGGTGTATTTCCAGACTCAATATTTCCAGACGAATGCAATCCAACATATTATGGACCTAATGTATTCAAAGCCAAACATAATATTCTAGCTGCCTTGCATGTTCACATTTTTCTCATAAGCAATCTCAGTGTTGCATGTAGTGTGGCAAAAAGGATTATATAGGGACTTGCTTATTCTAATGTATCCCAACGTATTGTTTCGTATTTATTTTCATATATTGGATACGTGATAAGCCTACAGGGATTAAACACAGTGAATAGTCGACAGAGTGAGTAAGTAAGGTAGTTGTCAGCCAGCAATAAAATTAAATTTAAGAGTGGCGTTTCTTGGTTTTCTTCATACATTGATCGTGGTTTTTCAATTGATCAATTATTATGATGAATGAGTTTATGCAGAGGAAATTTTTTCTTGTGGATTCAAGTTGTTGGTAAAATAAGTTTTTCTTGTCAAATAATGACAAAACTATTCTAATAGCCCAATTGAAATGTTTAAGATTCCCGTTTTGCATCAGCCGCCACGGCGCCCCCTTAGCCGTGGCGTCCTGTGCGGTCACACACCCCACCCAAGAGCCCTGAATCCTTGAAATACAACACAAAATTGAAATACAACACAGCTGCGTGTCTGTGATCGCGATGTGATCAATCTTGTTTAAAAAATGAAATCGAAAAACCTATGCCTACTCATCGTTTGGACCATAGTCGAGAGGTCAACAAACAAGTGAAATGCAATAGTATGACAAATAAGTGGAAAGAGAAACAAACATGACGGTGAGGAAGGACATGTGTAAGTGGAAGAAGGAGTGAAGAAGAAAAGGAGATAAATAAATAGAGAAGAGAGAGATAAATAAGAAGAAGGATTGAGAAGTGAGTAAAAAATGAGAGCCAAATTCTTCTTTGCTGAAGAGGACCCGTGTAGTGTCTATGTAGTGGACATTCTGTCAAGAGGGAAGGGAGCTGGGTGGTCGTTTGGAATTCCATTGTTAGATCTCGGCACTCTTCTTTCAACATATATGACTTTCGAATTGTTTTTTCGGCTGTCTGCGAAGACAAGAGGGTACGTCAAAATGCTAAAACGAATAAATAAAAGGATGTGATTGGACAGTGGATGCGTGCGTGTTCTTGCTCCCCCGAAATAGCATGGAATGTTCGCGGATAAGAAGTTTTTGGTACCAATTCTAGCCATTTTCAATATTTTATGTAAATGGTTATGAAATTTTCATTCGCTAACAGGGAACGAACAATTTGGGAAATTGTTGATTTCAACATCAATATTATAATTTGGTGAAGTTCCTTTCTTGGCATTCCTTGATGCAGTTTTCGTTTCAAAATATTATTATCAACTCAGTTCAAGTACAGAACTTGAGAGGACATATCCTTAAAATCTCCTATCGAACAAGTCGAATGTTTCAATTCAGAAAATTGAAAAAAACGTTTCGAAGCTGTGCTAAGCTTGCCCATCTACTCGTATATGAGAGGTACCATAGGTCTGAATTTGTGGGGAAGAAAGAGGAATTCATTTTGATTAATTGTATATTCATCCCCACTTAGTCTTGAGAAGATGTAGAAGAAGATGCAGAGGAAGAACAAGAAGAATAAGATGAACGAGAACAAGAACCATAACAAGACCAAGACCAAGACCAAGACCAAGACCAAGACCAAGACCAAGACCAAGACCAAGAACAAGAACAAGAACAAGAACAAGAACAAGAACAAGAACAAGAACAAGAACAAGAACAAGAACAAGAACAAGAACAAGAACAAGAACAAGAACAAGAACAAGAACAAGAACAAGAACAAGAACAAGAACAAGAACAAGAACAAGAACAAGAACAAGAACAAGAACAAGAACAAGAACAAGAACAAGAACAAGAACAAGAACAAGAACAAGAACAAGAACAAGAACAAGAACAAGAACAAGAACAAGAACAAGAACAAGAACAAGAACAAGAACAAGAACAAGAACAAGAACAAGAACAAGAACAAGAACAAGAACAAGAACAAGAACAAGAACAAGAACAAGAACAAGAACAAGAACAAGAACAAGAACAAGAACAAGAACAAGAACAAGAACAAGAACAAGAACAAGAACAAGAACAAGAACAAGAACAAGAAGACCAAGAAGAACAAGAACAACAAGAACTAAATTAAGAAAAGGAAAAATAGAGTCGGAGAATGAGAATAAGAATAAAGAAGTAGAGAAAGAAAAAGAAAGTCTTTGAGAGAGGTCAACTTCGGTGTGTCTTTCAAGCAGTGCCAGGAGTTTCGAACAAGAGAGAAAACACACAAATATACAGCTACAGGCACACCAAACACACCTGCACTACAACGAGTCAACGGTACAGTCCAGGTTGAGTGGAGACACACACTCACAAGAAGAAGAAAGATCGAATTTTTTATTGGACGTTGAGTCCAGGAGATGTGAAAAAATGAAAAAAAGAAGAAGAAGAAGAGTAAAAAGTTGAGGATGATCGCTGAAAGAAGGGAAACTTGGTTGATCGGGGAGTTGAAAGAAGACTAAACATGGAATTCCCTTTTTGAGAATCTAGTCTCAGTTCGACTGGCATTTCAGGATTTAGGTACCAGCCTCCACTTACATCTCATCATCATCATCGTCATCATCATCATCATCATCATCATCACTATCATCAGCATCACTACCATCAATTTCATCAGCATCTTCACTGACACCATCATGATTTTATCATCACCAACATCAGCATCAAGACCATCATAACTGACGCTGTCATGACTATTATCATCATCATCATCATCATCATCGTGATCATCATCATCATCATCAGCAGCAGCAGCAGCAGCATCATCATCATAACAATCATCACTGACACTGTCATGACTCTCATCATCATCATCACAGACACCATCATGATTATTATTATCTTCATCATCATCATCATCATCATCACAGACACCATCATGATTATCATCATCATCATCAAAATCACTATTTTATTTCTCTTCGTCTTATCTGTTCTTGGACAACGTCATCATCTTTCAGTTGTTCTGCATCACCTGAGTTTGGGTCGTGGCAAGGGGCATAGGCTATATCCCGCTGGTCACTCGCTACAGGAGCTACCTCACCTTTGCCCTGCTGGCTATGGGCCTCAACTAGCCTCAGCCTCACTCACACAATTCAACCGGTTCTCTTCTAATCTTCTTTATTCTCTTATCTGTTCTTCATTCTCTTATTCTCCAATTCTCTAATAATCTTATTCCTTGTTCTCAATCCTTCTGTATTTCACTTCATTTCCCCCAGCTTCCATTTTTGTCTTTTACTGAAATATCTTTTTCCTTCACCCTTTTTCTTGGCCTCTTTCTTATTCTCTCTTTTATTGCAGAAAATTAAATTAATATTTTTAAAAATTTTGCATTTTGAATCACCGATTATTTTTAAATATTTATTAAAAGACTCTGTTTCGAGGAATTTGAAAAAGAAAATAATAGTTTTCTTATTCAATTCACTTGTAATAATCGCCTTTGATTTCTTTTTCTGTTGTCACTTCTCACTTTCCTCTCCTGTTTTCTTCACTTATCTTCCATTTGATTTTCGTCCTTCGTATTATCCTTATCCTGCTTCTTCATTCTCTACCCTCTCACTCTTTTTTCTCATATTTCCTTTTTCTTTACGACAATTTTCATCTTCCCTCCTCTCGCTTATTTCTTCTTTCTGCTTCTTCATCGGTTTCCTCCCACTTCTCTTCTCACATTTTTTATGTTCTCCATCTTGTTCGTCCTTTCATCTTTCGTCTTCATCATCATCTTCTTACTGTTCTTCTCCTTCTCCGTCGTCCAGTCTGTTCCACTTCCACTTCATATTTCTTCTTTTTTCTCCACTCGCCTTCTTGTTCACCATCTCTCTCATTCTATAAACGATCCTCTCCTTCTCTCTCACACATGCACACTAACATCTAACACTTAAAGAGATAAAATTTTATTCGGGTTATCCATTTGTTGATGTTACAACGTACACATCGCTTGGAATCCACTTCTCCAATCTCAAAGGGGTAGAGGAGACTCACAACTTCGTTCAAAAATTCCTCGGTTTTTATTTCTTCGCCAGCTTTTTATGAATGAAATCCATGCGCGGCGAGCTTCATCGTGTCCTGCAATTATAGTCTGTACAAGCAAAGAAGACATTACGACAAGTTGAAAAAATGACTCCAACTCGCTCAATATTTGTTTAAAAGTTATGAATTAGGTTTCAAATGATAGGAAACATTCTGCTCTACAATTTAAGACCAAATTAAATTTTTTGAACAAATGTTGACCGCGCTAGAGTAATTTTCCCATCTATTCAGAATGTCTTCTTTGCTTGCACAGACTATACAATGCCGTAAACTGAGGATAAATTTCTGAGTGACGACCACAATCCCGTTCAACTAATTCAAAATAATGTTGACAATAAAAAGATACAGATGAGTGATGAGGACATTCATTATTTCATACCTGTTTGATTTTTATGATTCATGAATATTTTTTCATATTTTTTTAGCAGCTTCAATGAAATTGTGTTTAATACCTTGCAACAGGTGAATAAAAATGGATGAGAATGAGGTGACAATATTTTTCAAATAAAATGAGAATGAAGCTTTATATTTTTAATTCTTCAAACAGTACGGTATAAGATCACAGTAATTGGCTACAAAGATAAATCTTATTCAAGAATGATCAGAAAATTTTTAAAGACTGTAGAACTAATTCAAAATGCGATATTCTCCTGATAAAGAGAGGTGAAAACAACATTTGACCGTCGGCTTATCGTCTCCTCTAAAAGATTCATAACTAATTATTAATAATTGGAATACTAATTGTCATTACTTATTGACATCTTATCATACTAATCAAGTTACTCATAAGGAACAACAAAGAACCCAACTATAAATCTAGAAATTTTTGTTAATACCCGATTTTAATCCACTGTTGTATTTTTTATCATTCTGGTCACTTTCTAGTAGATTCAAAGTAAGGCTAGTACTGTACATATCTTTTTCAACAATGAATGAAGAATAAAAAGCAGGTTGATCTTCATTCTGATAGTTAATAATACTTGAATATTTGTTCAAATGAGAATAATTCATTTGAAATACGAGTACATTACACATATCAGTTCTTAAGATAACATCTAATTAATAGTTTGATTACCACGAGCTGGATATAGTTGTTATAATAGTTGGACTAGTTATGAAAAGAGTAGAACTTCTCAGTGTCTACAGTAGAATGCACTGTAAAAATAGAAATATTTGTGAAAAACTCTAAAAACAGACATCTCTTCAGAATCTGGGTGAGAAAGTTGACATTTCCTCCAATTTAAACAATACCTCTAAAGCACCTCTGTTACAAACATAGAAGTTGTAATCTGTTTTTGTGTGAGAGGCTTGTTTCCAAGTGAAGAAGCAACAAAAGGGTTGAGTGATTGACAAAAGGAGGATTTGAAGAAAGCTGGAGAGGTGAAAAACAGTTTCCATTCAAAGTGTGTCACCCTGTCACCCAAAACCTATCACCCACAAGGGCTAGTTTAGTGGGCCAAGTGATACAAAATGTAAACAGAGCAGTTTGGGAAACATTCAAAACGTCAATGGCAACAAAGGCCTGAGATCTTTGTCCAGTAACCTGGAATCGGTAGTCAAAAAATAAGATTTCACTTGTCAAACTCTTGAAGTCATCTTCAGTATTCCTGTATGGGAGCTGACAAGCATCAGTCAATCCTTGACTGACTTAACCATTCCTCTATTCAAGAAAAATGGATGAAAGAATGACTGAGCAATTCCTCTTGCCTAAAGCCACGTTTACACCGGATTAAATAAATAAATAGAATAAATATTAATAACATTTGTTAATAACTTCTATATAATATATAAGTCTATATTATAATAATATTATAAAAAATTAAAAACAAATGTTATTAACATTCCGGTGTAAACGTGGCATTAGATTCATTTTTCACTTGTATAATTATTTTATCAATAATTTCTCAATTATTCTGTACTACTTGACATATTTGTTTCAGATCCTCTTTGTATTCTACTGTAGACTACAAAGTCGTTGTCGATGTTATCAGTTAATCGTTACCAACGATTATCATTCGTTATCAGTTAATTTCATTACAAAATACTACATTGATTCGTCAAACCATTTCACTTTACAGGGATTGAATTCTGATGTCTTTCAAAATAATTGGTTGTAAGGACTAACAGCTATTTATCAATATATCACAGGTAACTAAACTTGTATTTTTCAATTACATGGATCAACTATCTACAATGTTGTTGAACTTGCAATACTGGATTTTCAATTAAAATCCAATTACCACAAACAACTCAATTATAAAAATTTATTATTGAAGTTGATTATACTTGCTTCAACTGAGGAATAGAATGGGAAAATATTTCTAACACTGGTGGCTCTTATTCACAAAACAGGTGAAGTGCCTGTATCTTTTACTGTACAGCACTTCACATGTTTCGTGGGCACGAGCCGCCAGTAATTTCTAATAAGAAAATTTATAAATAGATTGCAATAGTGTCACTATTTTTACCATCTATATGATATGTAGACTAGCCTATAAATTATAAATACAAGATTAAAAAAGAAGTAATTGTTAATTTAGTTTAGAAATCAAGTTTTTTCAGTTCATACTCAATATAACGAAGCCACACCCCAACAGGTCTGTCTCTACAAGACAATTTTCACACTGTTTTTTTCCTCTTTTTTTTGTGAATGAGAAAATCAAAGACTTCGTAACGACAATAAACGACAAACATAAATACTTGAAGCGTCGATCGCCAATTTCTAAAAGCAATTAATTTTTTTGTTGGATGTACCCTGGCTGCATTTATGCAGTGTGCTAACAATTCAAGTGAATATAAATTCTCAGTTTTGTTTGCCTAACAACTCAATTAAAAAGAGTACCGGTCTGAGGGACTCGAATGGGGGACCAGGAGGCTGGCTGGCTGGGTCCCTTGTGCCTCGTTTGGGTACAGGCATGGCATGGGTACCCCCCATGGTTTGACCACCCGGTGACTGAGGCGATTGCTTACAAGAATCCACTAGCAAAAGGAGTAAATTTTCAAACTCATCATTCTTTTCTCTTTCTAGTTACTTTTTTCTTCATCGTTTTCCTCTTCTCCTCCTTCTTCTTTTTCTTTTTCTTCTTCTTTTTTTTCTTCTTCTTCTCTTTCTTCTTCTTTTTTTTCTTCTTCTTCTTCTTCTTCTTCTGAATTCATCTTGGTCTATATTGTTTCAAAAATTATGAATTTGATTTCGAATATTGTAGGAAACATTTTAATCAATAATTTGAGTACAAGTATATAATTTTCGAACCGATATTGACCGAGCTGGAGTCATTTCCTTATCTTGCCAGAATGTCTTCTCTGTTTTGACAGACTATTCATACTCTTTTTTTACTCTGGTGTTTTTTCTCCATGACTTCACCAAGAGAGGCGATCGTATTTTAAGCTGGAAACACTCAAATTGAACGTTAATGTCATGCAGCTAGTTAACGTGTCTTTGGTGAATGAGAAGGCTACGATAGAGAGCGAGGGAGAAGAAGTGAAATAGACAAAGAAAGAGAAAGTGAGAGATAGAGAATAAGTGAGGAGGAGGAGGAAACAATTCTCTTAATCATTTTTAGAAATGATGGTTCCTGGTGGAAATGTTGATTTTTTTGAAATGATTAGAACTATTCTCAAATAAAATTGAAGATTAAGGACGTTGTATCTATTATTAATCACCGTTCTTACAAGGGAAACTATGGTATAATTTCGAATAATTCCAATACAACAGCTTTTAAAAGATTTTAATCCAGTGACTGAATTTGTAGAATAAAGCATGTTGAAATGCATTCAACATTTATTGTTTCACTTGCAAACAATCGATTGTTATGGAAAAAAATGGATTAACAATTGAATATAAATAATGAATGACAAAACTATAATGGACTATTAAATGTAAAATCTACTAAGGACTGTTTCCAGCGGTGGCGAAGGCGCACTGTATTTGATATAGTTATCAAGTTGGAGGAATGTGTACCATAATTATAAAAAATAATGAAATTTAAATCAATGATTACCTCAACCCACAATAATAAAACCATTACAATCAATCTTAGCTGAAAAATCTTCTAACCTGTTGAAGAGTAGGAGGCCCATGTTTGTTTACAGCTGTCAAAACGCATCAGCTGCCCTAACTATCTCGTTATTAGCTGGTGTAATGAGCAAGCATTGACTGAGGAGATCTTTCTTTCTATAGTCTGTCCATTCGAAGAAGACATTCTGGCAAGATGTGAAAATGACTCCAGCTCGATCAATATTTTTTCAAAAATTATAAATTTGTTTTCAAACTGAGGGAAACTTTCTGACCTATGAATTGAGTAGAAGTTTATAATTGTTGGAACAATATTGATTGAGTTGGAGTCATTTCCTCATCTTGCAAGAATGTCTTCTTTGCGTGGACAAACTGTATACCCATGTCAGTCCCGCTTCATCATTACGGCTCTTTCTTCTCAGTGAACACGCGTGGGTCTGTATAGAGGAGACAAAAAAAGAAGAACAAGACACGAGGATAATGGACAATTAAATTAAAAAGCGATAAAGGACTGTTCTCACCGGGGGCGGACTGTATTTGATATAGTTATCACAGAGTGAGACTCCATCATAGAGTATAAACAAGCTTTTATACAGGCTATTATACGGGAATAAAGGAGAAGAATAAAAGAATAAGAAAAGGAGAATAAAGTATAATACGTGCATGATGAGACCGAGCATGTGGTTAAGTAGGTTGGAATTGAAAAGTGGAAAAAAATTATTGTCGAATAAGTTTGTGAAGGTATATATAGTATGTGGAGAATGGAAGGAGGGGCTGAGACGTACTACAAAGGTAAGACAAAAAATTAGTATCACGACAACAGTGATGATGGAGATGGTGGGATGGAGACGGAGGGAAATGGGAAGAGGAACGAGAAGGACGAGGAGGAGGTGGAGGAGGAAGAGGAGGAAGAGGAGGAAGAGGAGGAGGGGGAGGAGGAGGAGGTAGAGGAGGAGGAGGAGGAGGAGGAGGAGGAGGAGGAGGAGGAGGAGGAGGAGGAGGAGGAGGAGGAGGCGGAGGAGTGGGAGTAGTAGGAGGAGTAGGAGGAGTAGGAGGAGTAGGAGGAAGTAGAGGCAGTAGAAGAAAAGAGTAGTCAGAGACAAAGTAAAAGCTTCGACTGTAGAGTTTGAAAATAAAGATGAGAGATGATTTGAAATTAGAGATGAAGATGAGAAAGCATGAGGATGGAGGTGGGAGAGTGAAGTAGAAGAAGAGAGAAATAAGGGAGTGATAGATTAATTAATAAATGGAATTTGAGAATATGAAATAGATGAAGCTTGGAGTGTAGAGACATTGGAAGATAAACATGAAAATGAAAATCAGTATTAAAAAAATAAAGATGAGATAATAGAAGACGAAATAGGAAATGAGAAAATCTGAATATCGAAGGGGATGAAGAGGGAGAAAAATAAATAAATTGAGAAAACAATACAGTACGTGTAATTTTGAAGAACGGAAAGTTGAATTTTGAGAAGATGAAGGAAAGTTGAATATTGAGGATGAATGTGAAGATCCATAATACAAGAGAAGATCGAACAAGAGAAGAGAAAAGAAGGAATAAAAAAGATTATGAAAATGGGAGGATAGGGAGTCGTGAAAAAAGTAAGAGAGTAGGTCAGAGATGAGAGAAAGAGAGAGAGAAAGAGTGAATAAATGTATGTTATAAAATGGAATGATGATGAAGATGAGTAGGTAGTGCGGGAGTAAACAATTACGGAGAGGTGAAAAAAATAAATAATAGGGGAATTGTCAAAGAACCCACATGAAAGGTGGGTAGTTCATATTGAGTGATTTTCTCATACCATACATTCTTCAGGCCCAAACTTCACTGGTATTATACTCTCCACTGGATTCAAGATTATAAGTATTTGATTAATGAATTGTCATTTTCTAGGGATGGTTGGCTACCTGTAGTTTTTTTCACCATGTAACTATTGGGTTGATGGAGATTGTCTGGAAAACATCTCTGATGATATAGATGTATACTGTAGACTAAGTGGAGACATGTTTTCAATTTTTTCTTTACATTGTGAAGGAGGATTGTTACATACAGGGTTACATTCTGTTCTCAGATCATCATGAACAATATAACAGTATCTTCAGATAATTCTTACAAGGTTACTAGAAAAAGTATCCATCCCCTAAATAAAATTTTAAAATCATCAACTCAACAACGTTACATTCAGTGGCAATTGTGAACAGCTTTTCAAGTAGGGGAATTGACAATTCATCACATAGTATTTTATTCTTACTGTTATTCTTTGCAAATCATTGTGTCATTTTACACAAAATTTCAAATATATTGAGATGTATATTGATACTCGTTTTAACACATTCCTCTTCATACAAGGGCCCTCACTTGGTTTTTTGGCACTCTGTGCGAGATTTCAGCCAGCAGATGGCAGGTGCAATAGGATGACTTGCTTCGACTTCCAATCGACACGCCTCCAAGCTCCGCCTACGATCGAAATGGCCTTAAACTCGATTAGAAAAGTTTCCAAATTCAACCAGTAGATGGCAGCAGTAGACGTTTCAGACAGTAGACAGTTGATGTTTCAGATTTGACTTGGACACGCCTTCATGCCCCGTCTGCTGTTTTCTTATTGGTTGACAGTGTTTTGTGAGTTCTGTCTTAGAAAATGGCTGCTAGGAAAAAAGATGGATGGTGTATCATACAGAGAAATTTACGCTGATTTACTATTAACGATCTTGTGCTAATATAATATTCGTTCATGTATTCAGGATGCTAAGATTCAATCGAGTTAGCATTTGAAGAATTTATTTATAGAGTTCAGAGTCAGTTTTACTTTGTGTAACTTAGACCAGTACTAGACTTCAATAGTTTTATGCTGAATGAAATGAGATGAAAATATGATTTTGCACTCCCATCTTATACGCATTAATTCTATTTTTTATAAGTTGAATATAATGAAAAAGAATTTAAACTATTCATGATCTAATACCGACCTCATGCCAGAAAAAAGTTTGAAAAACTACAACAATGCTTTAAAAATATTAGTGAGAAGTTTTTATCGGGGACTGGCTTGTGATTGGTCGACTGTCGATAGAGTATAAGGTGATTGTCAGCCAACAAAAGAATTAAATTTAAGAGGGGCGTTTCATGGCTTGCTTCATACATTGACTGTTGTTTTTCAATTTATCAATTCATTATTATGAATGAGTTCATCCAGAGGAGAAGATAAATGAACTTTATTTTTCATCAAATACTGGGAAAAGTATTCTAAAAGCCCAATTGAAATTTTTAAAATTCCCGTTTCGCATCAGGCGCCGCGGCGCCCTCTTGGCCATGGCGCCAATCAAGCAGTATTCATACTGCTTAGATTACAAAATAACCAATAGGCTAACGATAGAATCATGATTCGAGTGTTATAAGTTTTTCTATATCGCAGTAAATTATGCCTAGTATATGAACAGCTTTATCCTGAAGCGATAAATTTATGAATAAACTATTCAAACTAGGTTTTTAATTTCTCTAGATTGATCAATTTCAAGTCTGATAGGATAAAAAGTTTGAATAAAAAATGTGTTTGTTCTTATCAGTGTAATTTATTGTGTATAGACACAGTCGTAATTACATCAAGTTGGTGGAATTTCCGCAAATTACAACTACCTATATTCTTTTTCATAGATCCTATCAACAACTTACCTCTACTATATATTATAGTTAAATGTTGGGATATTATAACTATGTATAACACTACAAACGTGACTGGGTCTGGAAATCTACTCCAGAGTGTCATAATCAGAAAGAGAAGTTTCCTTGTTTTCATTATTTTTCTGACGTTTTTCTCAGTTGTGGCCTAAACTCTTGTTTACTGATCATGTAAGCAATGAATTAACGTGTTAAATGTGGCTGATTCAGATAATACCAGAGTACGGATTAAAGCAAGGTCAAAACCACGGGCAGAAGCTACATTTGTTGCAAGATCTTGGATTCTTGGATCTCATTTGATCAGCTCAATTATCTTACATAAGCGGATCATATCGCTTGCAAGTTGAGTGTGCAGTACATTATAAGCTTGTACAACTTCGGGCTCAGATTACTTATAATAGGGGATTCAAGTACAAATGTAGCTAAAGGCTTTATAGTACTAATGCATTTGAAATGAGAAAGCAATGGATGACCGAAAAACACTGATACACCATAACCAATAATAAATAGTTTTTATGAAATTGGAGCTTGAAGTCAGGGCCCTCTCGTGGCTTTTTGGCGCCATTTGAGAGACTTTGACTGGCGCCCCCTCCCTTATTACCGAATGTATGCAATTTAAAATATTACAATGGCTACTCAAAGCCAAACTTAGCTGCATTGCATGTTCATATAAGCAAAAGCCTACAAGAATTAATACAAAACAATTAAAGGCTATCTGATCCAGATTGAGGAAAACTGTCTCATTGTACCGCACTTAATCATTAAAGTTTTAATTATTGGTTAATTTATTTTATTAGGCTGTTTGGAATCATATAAGGAAAGAAATTATGAATTTTGCACAGAAAAATATTGGGAATCATAATAAATATTTGATTTCACTGGAAATAGAGGTGTTTTTACAACAAATCGGAAACCCAATAACAAGCAAATTGAAGATTTTAGCCATTTTCACTGCTTTACCCAACTTTCTCGAATAACATTTGAAATAGTTCCTAATTCAGCCAGCAGATGGCTGAAGCAATAGTGTGACTTGGTTTGACTTCCATTGGACACGCCTCCAAACTCCGCCTATGATCAAAATGACTGAAAATATCGGTTCAAAAAGTTTCCAATTTCAACCAGTAGATGGAAGCAGTTGACGGTTGATGTTCCCAAGGTCATTGAGAAGAAGGTCAGGACACGGGTGCCATATTGAGTCTTGAAAGCAGGCGGTAGATTTAAAACTTCAAAATTTTGAGCCAAAAATTACCCCTTCATTCAAAGTCACTAAAGCTGTGATATTACTAATATAAGCAACTTTCTCGGTTTTAAGACTCAATATGGCCGCTGCCGCAGTGCATTATGGGATCGTGTCCTGACTTTCTTCTATAGACCTTGGATGTTTCATATTTGACCTGGATGCCCCGCCTACTATTCTTTTATTGGTTGACAGAGTTTTGTGATTTCTGTCCTAGAATATGACTGCTAGCAAGAAAATGATGGATGGTGTATCATACGCTGAAGAAATTACGCTGATTTACTATTGAAGATCTTGTGCTAGTATATTATTCATTTATGTATTGAGGCTGGTAAAATTCTATCAAGTTAGTATATGAAGAATTCATTGAATTTAGACTCAGTTTCACTTTCATTGTGTTACTTTATTTATGTGGCCAGTACTAGACTTCAATAGTTTTATGCTTTATGAAATGAGATGAAAATGTGATTTCGCACTCCAATCTTATTTATACTCATTAATATCTTTTTCTTGTACTATGAATATAATGGAATAGAACTGAAACTATTCATGATCCAATACCGACGTCTAGCCAGAAAAAATTTTAAAATAGTATAACAATTCGGTAAAAATATTAGTATTATGGGATTATTTTGTGGAGGAGTTTTTATCAAAAACTATGATAATAATAATCATTATTATTATGATTATTAATAATAATAATTATTATTATGTTTTTACAAATTTTCAATAAATGAATGCTATATTAATAGAGCTAAGAGCTTCTGCTATTGTCTTAAAATTGACAGAAGAAATAATAATAGCATAGGGAAATAATGATGAATGAAACTATGGTTGAAAAAACTGTACCCTAACTGAACTGAACATTACAAATTCTTATTAAAACTTTAAATAATTAAAATCGAAATAATTTCCAAAAAGAGTACTTTAATTTTAATTATTTAGAGTTTTAACGAATACAGTAGCCCTCCAAGAGAAAATAAGTATAAAATTTTTATATATATTATTCTAAGGTTAAGAATAGAATACAGACTTTCTGGAGACCATCATCCACGATATAAGTTGGCAATACATTGAAATTCTTCGAAAAACAAGATGCAAGGCCAAAAAATTTAACAATACTATCAAGTTAGTAGCCACCCAGTTCTCGAGCAAATTCCTCTAAACTGGAACAGTATTGAATTATTGTCCTATACCAGAGTCAATCTGCTACAGTTATAATAGAACAACAATAATTCACTTCAAACTTAACCTTTTGTGTGTTACGCCGAAATGAACGTTGCCAAATTTTCGACCGCCGATATCGAATAGATACATTAATATACCAAAACTTAGACCATTGATAGTACACTTCATCGAATAGATATAGTCTGTCCAAGCACAGAAGACATTCTGGCAAGATGGGAAAATGACTCCAGCTTGGTCACTATTGGTCCAAAATCATAAATTAGGTCTCAATTTTAGAGAACATTCTGATCTACAATTTAAGACTAAATTTATAATTTTTGAACCAATATTGAACAAGCTGGAGGCATTTCCCCATCTTGCCAGAATCTCTTCATTGGTCGGACAATATATACATAAATATAGCAAATCTTTGACTGTGTTGAAACGTATTTCATCGATTAGATACATAAATATACTGATCTACAATGTTTGGATGCGGGGGCGTTCTAAGACATGGCCCAACCCATCAAGGGTGAACGGTTTCCAAGACTCTCTATACTCAACTCATCGAAACTCTTTTGATTCCGTTGGTGTTTTTTTGTCTGCACCGAGAATAGCTCACTGTCAGTTTGTCAGTGGAATTTACTGGGCAGTTTTGGTAGCTGCGGCGGTAGCTTGTTTTGCAATATTTATTGGGTAACATTTTATTTGGGCTCTGCCCATTGTTCTGTATGACAACAGGCTACCTTATACCTCGTACACTGGCTGGATTCTTTTATCCACGCGTCGTGTGGTTTGCAACCAAGTTGGCTGATATTTTCTCCTCATCCTCCTTCTCCTTCTTGTTCTTTTTCTTTTCTCTTTCTTCATCTTCTTCCTCCACTACTACTTTTTTGCAATCTTATTTTCTAATTCCACATTTCATTTTCTTCTTTTCATTTTTTTGCTTCTCGTTCTTCTTTTTCCACTTCTTCTTCTTCCTCTTCTTCTCCTTCTTCCTCTTCTTCTCCTTCTTCCTCTTTTTCTCCTTCTTCTTCTCCAACATCTCCTCCTTTTTTAATGTTTTTACTACTTCTTCGTCTCCTTCTTCGTTCATAGTTTTTTATTATTTTTTCTCTTCTCATTATAATTCTCGTTGTTATATCTGTGACTCCTTCTTTTCCGATCGATTACCATCTTTGCTTCTCGTCCCTTATCTATCACTTTCTTTCTGATTAGGCTACCTACAGTATTCGTTTTCAACAACACTCTAGGTCTAAATTCTATATTAATCTATTGCTTGGATGAATCTCGAAGTTTAGTCAATATGGAGTAGAAACAATTGTAAGTATTTTGAGTATTTTGTAGCTACCTACCTTTTGAAGTGTTCCTCTCTCATTATAATTTTTCTGAATATCACTTTTAGAACTGTTTTTTCATTACTTCTTCAATTTCTACGCTAATCTTACTTACCATTGTAGGCCTTCGTTCATAGCCTAAATCCTGAAACATATCTGATCTTCAAGCACTTTTTCAATATTCTCATATTTACTCCCAATTATTTCTCATCATACGTGCAGACTAACCTATTTCTCTCATTCACATAGAAAATTATATCAAATTCTCCTTCTTTTTACCACTGTTTCATATTTCAGCATTTACTCCTTATCAGGAGCATAATACTCCTGGTTTTTCTCTTTCACTTCTATCAAATTTACTTTTGATATAATTATTTTACCTTTGGTATTTTTTCTACCACTGCTCCTAATAATAAATAAATAAATAGTTTATCAATGGAAGCAATATCTACCTTTCTACCTATCAAATCTTCAATCTTCAATCTTCAAATGATAATCTATTCTTTTCAACGGAATTCTCTCACTTTCCATTTATTTCGCTCTCGCTCTTCCTCTCTCTTTTCTCAGATTCTCCTTCTATCACTCCTCCTATCAAAAGATATCCAACTTCTAACAACCTTCTTCTTTTTTGATCCACCTCACCACACTCTGAATCTCAGCAAAGCTCTTTTGTCTCGATCGTGGGGGTGGTAAATCTTCAACTTGAAAAACTTGACCCATCGGCAAGGATAAGAGAGGATTTCTTTTGCTTTTTTCGTACATTTTTTCGTTTTGTTTCGTCGTCGCAAATCCATGACAAGCATGCGACGATCAATAATTGATTCTCAGATTTCCAATACTTATCAAACTGTCTGCACGATACCACGTGACTGAATTATTGCCTCGTCGGTCTGTTGTGTCTGACTTCGCTTCTGTCTGACCTCAGTGGAAATCATCAAAAGATACCGATTGACTACAAAATGTTAACAAACAGGATTCATTCCGAAATATAATGAACAATACAAGACTCTTTTCTTCATGGTAATAAACCCTCAATACTCCTTCAATACAACCAGAATATTATTCGTCAATATTCCCTAGTTCTAGTTCTGACTATAATATTATAATCATCCAATATAATCTCTAATGTTATAGTATAGTACAATAACTGTCCAATATAGCCTAATCAAATAGAGACAACAAAACCAATGCTATTATTTAACGCAAGATAATGCTATACAGTACTCAATTTCTTAATGAATATGAACCCACTATTACACCTTCAATAGATCAGTACAACCACAATAATTATTCATCAATATCTCCTGATACAATGACTGTATAATGTATTGATTGATCAATAATAGAGACGTCAAAATCAATGCTTTAATTCTAAAAAATGTTTGATAAATAAAATCATGATTATTGTCTTTTGTTATTTTGAATGATTTACTGCGACGTATTTTATACTGTACTTGCACTAAATAATGCCATATTGAAGCTTCTAGTCATTATTTCCTATTTGTTCAAGTTATATCTACAATGATCAATAATCGACTCATCTACATGCAGATATCAGCAAATATAACACACAGTGGATACTAGCCTACTAACAGTTTTATTAGCCACATAAATTTATTGCTTAGAATCTTTAGAGCATCTTGACTAATAATATAATAATAAGCATGCATAGGATAGTGAATGATTGTTTTATTTCTCATGAAATATTTTTGTGATGAGATCTGTAAGCTTTGTCATATCATTACGCTCAGATTCCATACAATAAAAGACGTTTCTAAAACTTTAAATAATTAGAATCAAAGTACCCTTTTTTTATAATTTCATTTTTATTGAGTATAAGAAAAATATTTTTTTAAAAAGGGTACTTTGATTTTAATCATTTAAAGTTTTAACGAATACAGTAGCCCTAAGAGAAAATAAGTATTAGACGTTTCTAGTATAGTCTGTCCAAGCGAAAAAGACCCTCTGGCTGGATGGGAGAATGATTCAAGCTTGGTCAATATTGGTTAAAAAATTATCAATTTGATCTCAAATTGTAGGAAACAATTTGATCTACTATTAAGACCACATTTATAATTCTTGAACAAATATTGACCAAGCTGGAATCATTTTCCCATCTTGTCAGAGGGTGTTCTTTGCTTGGACAGACTATTCTTGATTCGCGTTGAGTAATGATCATAATGTTGTCATAAACTGATACCAAAGTAAATTTGTTGGATATAACGATTAGTTCAATTTAAAGTTTATCATGAGATCAATAAAAATTATCATGGTTTCCATAAAGTTTATCTTGAAATCAGTGAAGCCTTCCTTAAAACCTATAGAAATTATCATGTGATCCATAAAAATCTATTGAAGGACTATCAAACACATCTTTACATTCAAACATACTACAAGACCAACAATACAACCGTTACTTTCAACGTTTCACCAACAAGATTTCCTGTTTATGATACATGTTTTATCATTCACAATTTTTTATATAATCTATTTACTGCAATAAGACGGCGTCTAGTGCAAGATTGAGACGCATATTAATGACGCATGCGTTATGCTGTTTATCATCTATATTTAGTTGAGAAAAGTAGGTAAGAGGACTGTTAGTACTGGCCTACCTTGTGAGGAAGGAGGCTGTGTGATGCTCGTGCCAAAACATGGTGATGTCTCTCTCTGTTGCATGTGGGACGGCATAGCTCTATCCTTGTCACTCTCACAGGCTGGGCAGAGCTCTCAAACAGGTTTCCAGTCAGTTGAGAAGAGGAGCCCGCTACAGGTAACTTCTCCAGCGTCTACAAGCACGACTGGACCAAGCCCTGCTTCAGCTGGACACAATCTGGAAATGATAGATTTTTTCCCTGGGCGAGAAAGATGTCGCTTAAAAATCTGAATACTGTGGAAATCGAGTTTGTCATTATAATCAAAGGATTTCTGATAATTACTTTACTAGATATCTAGATAATGTTGTTCTCCGGTGTAATCCTGATCATTGACTTTGCTTTCACTGTAAAGGCTACATTCCTTATTCGGATAAATTTACTCATTGATCATAAAAGTTGGAATCATCCGATTTTTCAAGACTCCGAATTGATTTTCAAAGTATTCTCAACATCATTGTTGAATATAATATTGGAATTTTTTAATACCTATTGAATTTCTCTTTAATTGAATATATGCTTTGACGAAAAAACTTCAAAATCTAAAAAAACTTGAGTATTAATATACTTTCTCACAACAATAACTTCTAATTTACTGCAATTAAAAGAATACCGGTAGTAATTGAAATTAGCAACAACCAGCAGATATGATACCAGAGTTCGCAGGTCGAAGAATAAGCCTATTTATTATTCATTAGTCAGGTATAACTCTAATAACCATTCCTTTTACAATATTGTACTTGGAAGATTACTTGGAATTGTTAATGAAACTCTAATTTTCATCACTTAGAAGAGCTTTGAATGTTCCAGGATTTGAATAGAAAATGTGCAATTCTCATTACAGTTAATCAGGAATTGATTGATAAAACTGTAGAGCCTTCTTACTATTCAATCACTATTCTATCACTCGATACATCACTATTAGATGTTTATAGTTTGCTAATACGTCATTACAATGTACCGTAAGCATGGAGTATGCAAAATTGAGCAATTCGATTGTTGCCCAATTAATATTAATACTGTGTCAAATAGAAGGAATTCCCCGGTCATGGTTTCATACGAAATTATGAATCATATCATTATGCATTCTAAAAAGTCATATTTTTAAATTCTGGAAGTGTCTCTATACTACTGTATAGTCAGTACTTTCAGTCATCAAAATTATTTGTAGTGAGTCACCAGGGTTGTGACACTTATTTCCGATTGCAATTTTGTGGTTTTTGAATTGAAGAAGTGCCTTCCTGTTTCAAATACCTTCACAATGGAATGAAAATATCCTTTATTGGGCGGAGTTAGGACTAGGAAGTCCTTTCTACCACTCAACCTTAATCTGATGACTCACAATCTGATGACTGATGAATTCAAACTGTTTGTAAAACAACTCATAGGAGAAGTCTTGCAGAAGATTAAATAAAATTTTTATTGCAACACGGTAATAAAATCAATTGGAAGAAAGTAGAGATCTATGGAGAAATGATAGTGCATTTATTTAAGGGTGATTTTTAAAATACCTTCAAAATCTGGAAGATAATGGTGGTTGCAACTATCAACGAATATTGATCCCTGTTTCATAGGAATATATTCATCCAATTAAAACTAAAATTGAGAATGTTTAAAAACAAGATTTCAAAATTATTAAACGTCATACTAACCACTTAGTTGATGAGACTCCTTTGTGATTCCTTCCTTCAAGCATGTTTGTGGACTCGCACTTCATATTTGGGGACTTGTTTCATAAAAATTAAGAGTCTTGAAATACAGGAGAAAGGCAAACGCACGTTATACATGGATGACACGGCGTGATATTCAATAAAATTATGAATGCAGTGTGCATCAACCCATTTCCTGTACCAAAAGACTAATAGATTTTCATGAAACAGGGCCCAGTATTCTTTATGTATTTTTGAATTTTGATGCTTTTTAGATGAAATGCTCATTTTATGTTATAAAAATAACAAAATATTGTTGGATTCTATTATCATTACATAAAATCGAGATCATGGTTCTTCACGAAAATTTGATGACACTAGAGTTTGAAGAAAACCATGATCCTGTTTCACAGTAGGTTATAAGATCAACAATACAACATTATTTATAACATTTGTAATGCCGATCACACGAACTCCAATAAAATGAAACGACTGTAAAATGACGTTAAAATTGACGAATCCCTTTACACCATGCACAGATTACGTCATTCATAACAAGATTTTACAGAACTCAGTTATTCAATTGGCTCTCGTGTAAACGGCCGTTAATCTTTGTACTGTATTCCTGTTGTAGGCCTACTGCAAATGACGGAGTTTTCAGGAAATACTGTCCCTGATTCTTGGAGCAGCATTTGCCAGTACTTCCCAATTTAGCATGCATTTGAAGTGAAATCAACAAAAATATTCTTCAGGACCTTCCTTGCTCAAGATGATGAATAATTTTTGCTTCAAATCCAAGATTATTTCAATCTGGTTTTTGAACACCATGCTTTTCTCGAAAGCTCATTGATGTGTAAACCAAACTAACATTGCCTTATTAACTAGCAGGCAAGAGATCTCACAAAAATACAAAGTAAAATACTAGCAACATTTTTTTGCTAGTGTAATAGTTATGGAATTATTCGACTGCATAGACAAATAACGATTAAACGGAAGTTGATAACAATAAGGTCTTATCTCCTTGAAATTGAGTCATTTGATGAAATCATTATAAACTTCCAATACATTTTTGAGTCCCTATCCTGGAAGAAGTTTTGGTAAGTTACTTGTGTTCAATCTGCTTCAATCAATTAGTTCTAATATTCTTGCAGCTTCCATTTCTTGTCGATTTCATGAGAAATCTACAATAATCTACAAAGCTAATCTGTAGAAAACTGTCACATAATACTACACTGACAATTTTATCTAAAATCGGTAAGTCTTGATTGAAAATCTTTCGAATAGAATATATTTCTCACACATCAATCATGATGATAATATTGTGATTATATTCAATGCACTGGATCCAAGTATTCTGATTGATTTTGGAATAATCTCCCAATATTTTCCCTTCCAGAATAAAACCACGCTTCAAAATTTCATTCGATTTTTGTTAGTATGGACAAAAGTAGGTTTTTAGATGCATACATACACGTTTACAATGAATACACTCACCTATCAGTATGCATTTATTCATGATAAAATTCAACGACAAAAAAGATGAATTTTGATTTATTGTGTAGTTATTTCAACACCAAATAATAGACACCCTTATGCTGTCAATTTAATCACCGCGATATCTCAATTTCGATTACAAATTGATAGGAGTGTGGGACGTAGCTACTAAACAAAGTATACAAATCAAATTTGGTGCGACTAAAAAGAGAACAAAAGCTGAATGGGGAATTTGTTTTATTAGATTGAGTTAAGCCTGAATATTCGTTATAAACTCTTCAATAGACGAAGCAGTTCTCTCGAAAACTAATCTAGCCTGAAAGTTTTCTAATTGAAGTGCGAAAACAAATTTCCACCTACATTTTGCCGCTACGCTAATTCGTTTTTGAAAATTAATTTTCCAGTAATTAAAAGTACGAAAATATGCATATTTCGATGCCACCCTCTTTTATA
The DNA here is from genome assembly GCA_017141385.1 of Sogatella furcifera. Lineage (NCBI taxonomy): Eukaryota > Metazoa > Arthropoda > Insecta > Hemiptera > Delphacidae > Sogatella > Sogatella furcifera. The sequence goes on from CM029556.1 coordinate 19,358,554, forward strand.
TGTTAATTGGAAGTTTCACGCTATTTCAATATCAGTGAGTGTAAATATTACGCGAATTTTCAATGTGTTTATTGGCTAACTCACGCATGCGCAGTCACATACTCAAATTAAACCTCCTCCAATCAGAATTCGGTTCCCCCACTTCATTTTTGCCTATTCTCATCCACCAATGAGATTTTGGGTGTCAAGAAATAATAATTAATTCTTACAAATTTTCTTTTCAACTTGGCAATGTTCAGAAGGTAATGTTGATCTCATAGGTGATAGTACAATTTTTTTTTGTTATTTCTATATGAAAGACTGTGAGCGAGATGAGTTGAAAATCGTGATGGAATGAATTCAGTGGAAAATGGTTTGAATTTTTAAACCACTTGAACGATTGCTCTTTCATGTTTCCAAATTTTATTGGTAATAAGATATCTGCACTGAACATATTATAAGCCTAACATCGTTCACAGGTAAATTGATATACACAAAAATCCCCCCCCACCACAAAAAATGAATGGGACAAAGAAATGCTTTGGTCACCCTTATTTATTTCTTTGAAAAAAAATTCTTTAGGAACGGGTAAATTAATAAATATTCATTTTTCTTTTAAGATCTCAACTTACAACATGAAAGACCAGTAGCCGTTTGTGGGATGATCAGTGAATTGATGGAACTGTAACTTTAGCCCTTATTTAATCTTGTAGAAAAGAGTTTGAGTTTTTGTGTAAAATTTGATATGGTGTTAGATGAGGTGTATAGTTTGTCAATCTAGGCGTCCATGCCATCGGAGAAGATAAATCCCTTGAATGCCTTGTGACATCCAAATCATAGATGTGAAATTCATAGCCGAATGACTAGTTATAATAGTTATTAATAGTTAACAAAGCTTTTATAATAAGCCTATTTAATAGATAGAGTGGAAATGTTGAATTTTAAGTTAGGTTATTGATCTGATAATGCTGGCTGAGACATCTCAACTCTTTTTTGTACTTTATTTCATTCAATATCTTTATCTCAATATATTTCATGATTGAATCTGGTTTTTGTACCTCATGTTTGTTCATAGGAATAGATTTGAATTGAATTGAATAGATATCATTCTCAGGGACTATCTACCGCAGGGATCATTCATAAATTCAGTTTGTGAAAAAATAGAAAGCAGCCAATCACTCGAACTTGAACAAAAAAATCCCTTCAATTCCTCAGAGGATCTTAGAGGGATTTTGTACGGATCTTGAAAGGACCTTGTACAACATCATTCGATGAATGGTGTCGTAGAAGTCAATCTAATTGCTACAGAGTAACAGGGTTCTAAAACCTCAAATCATAACTGGAATGGGATGACACAGAACATCCAAAAATCTATTATAGGCTGCGAAATTTTCCCTGAAATAACTTTCGCAATTTTAACTAAAATATTTTCCAAAATTTGAATCCTTACTTTAATCCCTTACAGGATCATAGGCAAACAACCACACAATGACTCATCAAAATTTGAGACTATTTGACAATCACATGTGTTAACAACGGTACTGCTGGAAGGAACACATTGAGCATTTGATAACAAACTTGATTATTAGGCTCTATTGACGTTGGAATCCCAAGGAGGATGCACAGAGTACAGTTAGTTCCAGCAAAGATGACATTCTGGCAAGATGGGAAAATGACTCCAGCTCGGTCAATATCGACCAAAAAAATTTTAATTTAGTTTTTAATTGGAGATAACATTCTGATCTACAATTTGAGATCATATTTATAGTTTTTGGATCAATATTGGAAGTGTAGGAGTCATTTTTTTATCTTGCCAGAATGTCTTATTTGCTTGGACTGACTATTGCCTGAAGGACGAACGCAGATTTGCGGAATACTGTTTAACCAAGAAGACTCTGTACACTTCGTTAGTACCACAGCGGACAACCCTTACTGTTCATATAAACACACTTGGATTATTTCATCCCTCGCCGAAAACCACTCCGGAACCAGTGGACCCACCCTTCAACCCTCCTAATTCTGATTACTCTCACCTGAACCCTCCAGATTTTTTCTTCATACTCGTGCACAAGGGTTGAGAATATACCCTCCCCTATAGAACTGAACCCCCACAGCCTCCTTTATTCTCTTATGTTTGATTAGTAATTGTTTATTTCACTTGAGGGTGCCACTAGTTACCTCCAGTAAACAATCAACTGGTCTTTAATTACAGGTGTCGAGGCTTATTAACGGTCAAGTAATTAACGACCCTTTGAAAGGTGTCGAAAGTTCATCTCTCCTGGAGGGCTTTATTGAGTATGCTTCAATTGATAGTTCTTGGGGTGCGGGAATTAATTACCGTTCCTTACACCTCATGTTACGCATTGTAAATATGTTTTTCTCATACTATTCACAATGAAGATTCGCTACTTGTATTTCACAGTTTTTCTAGTTTTTTATATCAATTACTACACTGTGTTATCGAATGTATGTTCCATTCTAAAGAACAAAGATACAATATGATTTTTTCACAATACTGTATTCAAAACTGATTGGAACTTAAGACTTGTATTGAAATGGTATGTGCTTTCAATATTTATAACATGCATAATTATGGATTGAGTATTCTTCAATCTTTCAATGGCATGGAATAATCAATATGATAGGAGAAACATCTCAAGCTGCTCCTATAATTTGATTGAACTTCAAGAAAATTAATCAGCGGCTACAGAAAAAAGATTTGAATACGGAGAATCCTTTTTAAAATAGATTATTTTTATTATTTTGAACGACAATTCTTTATTAAGCCTATTTTATAGGATATGGACGATAAGTATTGTTTTAGCATCCACAGGCAGTAAGCGATTTAGTTACAGGAAAAAACAAAGTATACAGTATAAACAATTACAATTCAATAAAAAGGCAATTGAAGACCATATCTGTTGAAAGGATGATCACAAATTCCATTCTAATGGAATATTTTAATCAATAAAAAACTAATATTTTGAGATATATCAGAAATTTGTTTGAAGTATTTACTCGTATTACAAAGTACAAAAATTATAATTAAATTTATTTGGTGTCACATGTGTTTGCGAAACCTGTGCGTGACACCCAAGATTAAAATCGAAATTTCTAAATAAGATAAGTACTTGCTGAGAAGTAAAGCTCTAAAACTGCATAAAAGCAATAACATTTTTGTGAGAAAAATGAATTACATTATTGTATTTTCAATGTTCTTACTGGTTTTTAAAGCTACAAGTAACAGCTAGAAATGAAATTCACGTTACACAAATTTCAATTCCAGTTTTTCAACGGATTTTTCAAACGTTTCAACCGTTCTCTTGTAACGTTACAGAAATGGCTTGACAAGAAACCGTCTTTCACATTAAACTAATGCAAATTCAGTTTTGCAGCCTTGGTATCCATTGAACAACTAACGGTTTTCCTTGAATATCGATGAGATAGGAAATTATCATATGAAGACAATTTTCGAAATATCAAAAGGGTTAGCTTCGATTTATTGGCTTTGATGAAAGGGAGAGTAAACTAGAACTAGTATAGGTCGTCCAATAGAGTCTACCGTCAATTGAACAAACATATTATATTGGTTCCGATTACGGTATAGTAGGAAAGAAGGTGATGATCTATAAGGCAGTGAGGCAAATTTATTGATGTATTCACATGGTGGGTAAAGTATTCAAATGGGGAAGGGAAGGATTGTCAAGGAGTATTAGCAAGGATGCAAAAAAGGATGACACCCAAAGGGTATAGTATCCCAGCACTTTTTTCTCACGGACGATGATAGCTCTGTGACCCACAGGCCGGTTGAAAAAAGAGGGTCGCATACATAAAATTTGAATGCTAACTACGGGGTATTTTCATACCGTGCATAATACAGATCGCACTGTGGGAATGCGGAATCAGCTAGTGGGTCTTAAAGGGTGAGCGGAATCATACCTTTACCACCATATCACCTGTCTTAGGAATCATCCTATGATACAACAAAGGGTTAGACGACTCTTAGGGCTCCCCATCCCTTCTACGACTCATCCACACATTATTCAAACTAGCATGAATGTTATTCAAAATAGCTGTCTTCCTTTTTTCCGGCTAGGAAGTTAACCCTTTTTGCATACAACTCATCCCTATCTGGGTCGCTTTGCTAGGGGTGCAGGGCTTCTTCTGGGGTCAGGCAAATTTTTACCCATTGTCATTAAAAAGAACTATCTATCCCAAGCATAAAAAACGCACCTAGATCGATTATTAAAATATATACATATCGGGACTAAACCTATCCCTCTAGTAAGATGTGTGGGAATCCAAACACATTTCAGATCACAGTATCCCAGTATGGTACTTCCTATTCTATTAATGCATTCAAATCGGCAAACTCCCATGGAGCATAGATGATAGTACCGGCCTGTTTGTAAAGGATCCATACCTGATATATTCCACGTATCGTTGCTGATTTATTATGCGCCTGATTTTGCGAAATTAGGCTCGCGTTTGAATAATAAGCCTGAAGGTGCAATATGAACCGTTTCTTGTAACCCTTTAGAGAAACGTGCGCTGAAATTCAGTTAGTGTTGAGAAACGTTACTTTTCCTAAAGATGGTTTAAGGAACCTGTTAAGATTCAGATTTCAGTTAACTTTCAATTTCGTTATTTTGCTTATTCAAGAGATAACGGATTTAGCAAACATTGCAACGGTTTTTGAGACTAAGTAATACAGCGAAACGGCTTTCATGTCTACCCGTGATAGATTTTCATTCTATAAATTTATTGTAATCTTGAAAATCCGTTAACGTTGAAACGGAATTGAGCTCACATTATTTATAATGATTTCTGAAGAATGCAACGGGTTTCATAACTTGAAAAATATGTTTCAAATACTTTGCATGTTGTTTCACTTATTAATTTCAATAAAAAGTACAGCATGATGGAACTAATTATCAGAAATGATATGAAAATTGATAGACCAATTATGAACAGTGTTTAGAATTAAAGATAACGTTTTATAATTTGAAGTGGAATGTAATTATTGATCTTAAATAAGTTTACATTAAATGTTAGTTTAAGTTTAACTAAAACTCTTTTAACAGAAAGTGTAGTCAGTTTGTGGTTAATATTTGTGGTTGTATTTGTGGTATAATATTTGTTGTACAGAAAGATTGAAGAACTCATGGAGTGGCAATAATATTGGTACTAATATAGTAGAAATGAATTCTATCAAAGAATATTAATCCAACAATAACTTCCTAAAAAACCAATAAATTCCTAGAAGTTTCAAATCCAATGTGAATCTACTAATAATATCATATCTTGATGAATTAAAAATCCAACACAGACGACACAACAACGATTACTTAATACTTCACGAATGAGTGAAATTATTTCATACAACAATACGTTGGTTAAATAGTAGAGTGGGAATTGATGTCCAAGCTTCGTCACTACAGAAGAATTGAAGAGATCTTCCCATTCAATCAGAACATACAAAACCCTTCAAAATAGACAAAATCCATCAAAAACTTCACATCACTGTCCAAACTCAAAACTGTCATCACTGAAATTGCTGCGCCATCTCCAAAGAATAATTATAATATTTTCAATTACTTCATAAAAATCTTCATAATAGAACAAAATTCATAATATAAAAAACTTCACATTCCTCCTATATGATGTCACTGCCTCTCAAATAGCCCACTGAACACAAATCGATAATCATAAAATTCCTTTTGAAGTCACAACAAAAATTCACCAAATCCTTAGGAACAATAAAGCGACGATGACAAACAAAGTTCACTGTCTCTTCAAGATGAACTGAGAGCAATGACTGACTAGTCGCAGTAATTTCGACAGACAACACCAGACTCAATCTTCCCCCACCCAGTAGTCAGTATGGAAATTTAGTAAACGAGACGCTTTTAAAAAAATTATGCATCCTCAACATTCATTTTATGCGGCATAAACAATTAGGAAAGCAAATAAACTTGTCCTTTATGCACCCTCCCATTTACAAGTTGAGCTCGCCTGAATAGCATTAATACCAAAGCAGTTATTCACCTGCTTATGGACGGGTTTCTCAAGAATGTTTGTTTTAATAATTAATAATCCGCGGTGCTTTTTCTCGCTCCTAAATATGCTAATATGAGTCGGAAGATAGGTGAAATGACCGGGAAATACCTAATAATTAACGGTTATGAATATTTTTGCACAGACTATCATTAATTTATCGTGGCATAACTGCGTAATTATGTGAAAATGAAAGTCAATCACAGATGATGAATACAAATGTGAAGGTCGTCGAACAGAGATTGTTGAATATTTTGAAGATAGATTCTTTTATATGTTGCAATAGAATATCGCTGATGATTACTACTGTGTTCACAGTTCACAAATCTGATGAAATTTTTTCATTTAGTAGTACAGTAATAAATTCATAAATATTGTGTAGGCTCTATAAATTAATTAATCTCTTATTTCTGAGTTCTACTAATAATGAATCATTTTTTAGAAAAAATTGTTGGAGTGAGGATAATGAACGAAGATACAATGAGCTTAGAACAATTTTTCCAAAGGTTCGTTCTGTTCTCATTATTTTTGGATAGCCTAGATATTTTCAAAATTTCTCAAGTTTAAATTTGAACCAAAAGTTCTATTTCTTATTCCCATTCTGTTCCTCGTTGAACTTGTCTTCAGTTCATATAATTATTATATTCTGAAGACAGCAATAAAATATGAATTTATGAGGCTAAGATATCCTAAACATATTTTCTTCAATCATAATAATTATAATACTATACTGTACAATCATAGCACATCAAAGCCATATTTATCTTAGTTAAGAGTCAAATAAACTTGTTAAAGACTCACTTTGAGACCCACGTAATTTCAAACAATCATTTCTATCGCTCAATAAGTATGACATAAACTTTGATAACCACAATAAATTACAAGCTGTATAAAAGTCATCATTGAGTTTTATTGAACAATAAATTAATTAGCAACTGACGAAAGTAGGAGGCGAAAATATGAATAGAATTGTCTATTTATGTGTCGTAATTGCCTTCATCAACATATTTTAGAATATTTTATTACCGGCGTAACAAAGTGAATAATATTGTTATTGACAACCCTAACCTTACCCAACAGTTGTGATTTTTATGGATGGTTTGAAGTGTAAATAATGGCAACACCTGTTGTATGGAGTGCAGATGAATGTACAGGTATTTCCGAGCGACCTTCAGGCTCATTACGCCAACCTAACAGCTGCTTCGCTCCTGCAACTGCTCCTGAATGAATCAGAAGTGATTCAATTTTAATATTATTTCATTTTTTGTTCGAGAACAATGAATCTATCATGAATTTAATAGTTAAATTTATCATAGGGTTGGGAATATAAATAGAGGAACACGCTTCTACTAAATCATTTTTCATTTGTATTTGGATAGGTTGGTTGTCACATGGAATAAGACAAGTACAGGTAAGAATAATTATGAATATTCTCATGCGTTGTACTCTTGCGGTTGTTATTTAAGTCGGTTGCAAGCCTAACTTTATGTTAAAAATTTGATCATTCTAAGATATAGGCTACAAAGATACTCTTTGACTCGATGTTGTTAATCCAGTTAAGATCAGACTTATGTTGAACTTAGGTTCAACCTAAGTTAATATTTACGAGTTTCATTTTCTCTCATGAATTCTATTTTCTATTCATCAAAATCGAAATATTTCTTTTTTCTTTTCATTCCCTTTCCTTCATTTTTAGTATCTTCTCCCAAACCCACGCTGAAGAGGAAGCACACAGTGATTCCTACCAAGACAAATTTATCTACAGGCAATACGTCCACCATAATTGACTGTCAACACCTTTAAAATTTTCGAATAATTGGTGTGGCAGTTTGGTTTGGACACCTTGAAGTTGAAAAACCAGCGGGAGGGGATGTCACACCACTCATAAATGTATAGATACAGGTTTTCCAATGCAATAATAGCAACTAAAAATAAGCCTAACACACACAGAACACAATCATTAGACTTGCAAATGATGTTTGCGGATAAATAGACAGTCGCAGTATGAGATTCATGATTTATTATGTTTACGTAAACAGATCTATTCTTTATTTATTGTATGTTCGTTTGACTATGTTGTAAAATAACAATGCTGGAAATAGACTTCACACCGAATAAACTTGTTCGGTGGTGTGGATATTTGATGAGGCAGAGTCATGACACCACTATGAGAGATGTGGAGCAAATTGCTTCGTTTGTCATTGTTATTTGATCTGAAATACATTCCGTTTTGAATTGGTATAGTCTGTCCAAGCAAAAAGACCCTCTGGCAAGATGAGAAAATGACTCCAGCTCGGTCAATGTTTGTTCAAAAATTATTTATTTGGTCTCAAATCGTAGATCAAAATGTTTCCTACAATTTTAAATCAAATTGATAATTTTCGAACCAATATTGACCTATCTGTAGTCATTTTCTCATCCTGCCAGAGGGTCTTCTTTAGTTGGACAGACTATAGCTTGGTAGGTTTGGAGCACTGCTTTTTCGAGTTGTAATCATCATAATCATAATAAAGATAGTAATTTATTCAATAATCATAAAGTTGTTTGAGCATTGTGAACCTATGATTTTCAAAGCATAGAAATCTAAAAATGTTCTCTAAATTGTATTACGAGCTTGTACATAACATCGTTTGAATACAGTGGTACTTTTTCATGGATCCAAATATCCAATAAATTATGTTGGAATTGTTGAGAAAATTGGTGAGTTAATTAGATAAAATAGTATTGCACATCATAAACCTATTGGAAAACCACTGCAAGTTCTTTCACAGTTATCCATAGAACGGTTAAAAAAAATGTTAGTTAACTAACGATAATTGAAAATCTCAACGTGTAAGTTTTTTTTATTAACTAGTGTAAGCTAAGTTTTGGATTATTTATTATCATTCAAAAACTTTAAATTTACACTTAATCACTTTCAACTAATTAATAATAATAGTTAGTGATAATATAATCATTAATAATAGAATAATATTATAATAAAATATTCATTGATGAAAGATTACAATAAAAAACTAGAAAAGCTTCAAATCCACATTCAAAGTATAATAACAGCCATATTAAAAGCATAATCCAACAACCTATTCTAACCGATTTTCATAGTTGACATTTAAATGGAAACAACCAGGTTTATTCGGAATAATATATTTATAAAATATCCGCAACATTTGGAAACAGATATTGATGAGCTAATCTAAATCATATCATGAAAAATCCAAAATCGTGAATACTACAACATCTTTCCAGCCCAGAAATTAATTGAGCCATTCCATGTGATATCCGAGATATTCTTCAGGTCCGAGCACATCGGATTCCACAAGTCCACTAAATTCTCTTACTAAATCATAACTCAACAATTTTCCCAGTCTTCATTACGCCAGCCAACCTGTAGAACCGCTTAAATTCCAGTATAGAAAAAATTGTGGACATTTTTTCAGGCATGGGAGTCTTTCTGTGCTACATACATGAATGAAATACGTTCGAATAGGGCCACAGGGGAGCTCAATAACTCACCCGGGGACTCGGACGATCTTGATAGAAATTACGGGAAAACCAGTTTCAAAGCAAGGGGACAAGAAGCCTCATCATCTCCTCACTATTTCTGATCGTCGGTAAATATCTTCGAAATGGTGACGATAAATTTCAACTTGTCTCAGAGTTCATCCGGACCACGCAGTTCTTCTCCTACTTCCAATCCTGCTGAATCATTTCATATTATTTTATTCTTCTACTCATTTTTTTCTTTCAACTCAAATCATTTCTTACAACGCTTCCGACTTGTATGTAAATTAGATTGATCCATTCCGCGCAAAATATTGTTATGACGGACATCATTGTCGCGAAGTTTTGAGAGATTTATTGGTGACTACTCCCATAATACACCTGAAATGGCAACCGAAAATGACAGAACTTGTCAAATGGCAACTCTAAACTGAGCTTTGTTGATTGAGTAAGACTGAAGTTGAGAAAGTTCAACAGTGTTTCCCAGGCTTTAGTTCTCACGCAAAAATTGTGATTTGGGAAACTTGAAATTGTTGAATTTAATAACAAGTGACAACCTGTGAAAATTTCAAATGTCAAACAAATGTTGAGAATTGGTCTTAAAACTTTGAATAACATTAAATTTCAATTGGTGCACTAACTTGTATACACTTTACAATAGAATCTTGAAAAATTAATTTTCAGTCATTACTAAGAAGTCACAGTATAGTCCTATTAGTTTATGAGGAGCCTTTCCACCTCTGATATGTTATCTAATAAATGAAAATATTCTAAAAGCAGTAACATTAAACCATAAACCCGACTCATGACTAGTTAGACGAAATTGTCCCAAAATCTATCACAGCCTAATGCTGAGACAGTCTTGACTTATTTATCACTATATACTATGTATATATTACTTATTTATTACTTTTTAAACTTATGTACTTCAAAGTATTATAATTAATTTTGTAATTTTCTTGATCCTAATTGATTCACAATGACGTACACAAGCATAGTATCACTAGTTTGACTCAGCGATTCCATCAATTTCCATCCACACTCCCACCACAAAGTCCAGCTTTTCATCAGATTTTTCACAGGGATTTTCCGTGCTGAATCAACAGAAAGTTGGCAACAGTGTGAAATGTAGGTCCGACACTGTAGGGAATTTCACTGAGCTCCGACACGGGGAGCCGATCAGAGTCCCTCAATTCGAGAAGACACGTTCACGGAGCTGTGAAACCGCCCGCTGTGCAAAATCGGACAAGTACAAACACAGCAATGCGCATGCGCTTGTATTGTATGTTGTTGAGGTAGTGTGTAGCGGGTGTGAGGGGGGTCTTAACAGACAAAACAGTTGATCAGGTAGGGTACATTGGCAGGGGGAAGGGGGTACAGGGTTATTACTATGGAGGGAGCATACCCTGACCACGTGGGTATTCTGTACACTGAGCACGCTCTAGAATCGATACCAAGGGGGTTAGGAACCCCCCTACAATGCCAACTCTGACGCTACATCAGCTTCACTGTACACAAGCTCCTCTGGAACAACCCTGTTATATTCGCGCGCTTTTCAGCCGTCCCCTGGTCAAAAACTATAGAAAAATCCACCACTGTTCTCAAAAGAGGAATGGATTTTTTATTTGATTTTAGTAGACCAATAATGTATTCCGACTTAATTTTGAATTTCAATCACTTAAAGAAACACTGAAACTTGACATTCATGACTGATTGATTGATTGATTCACAAGTTGTACAAAGACAATTTTTCAAAACTGCAGTTGTTTTTATGTAACATCCTCTTGAACTGATATTGTAGTAATCGAAATTATCTTCATCTTCACATTAAATCTAACACTAATTATTTTGTTTCAGGCGTAAGTTCTTACTAAGTTAATTATTAGCAGAGTGAATTGATTCATTACAAATGAGCACATGAACTGGGCAGAAAATGTGTTAAAATCATGCTTGCTCATTCCCAGATACAACTATAAACTGCTTGAAAGTAGGCTAAATTTTGTCGAAGATCTTAATAATCTAAGTGTATCAATGACAATATCCACCCGGGTAGTTTCTTAAGACTATTTCAATTATTATGAAATTCCTTTTATTGTATAATTCTACTGGAATAAATAATAATATTACTCAAATATTTCAACTTAATCCACCTCTGTGCAACTATATTATATTAGTTGCATATATTATATTACAACTTAGTATATAATACTAATGTCCTCTTCAAAACTATCCTTCAAACCATGACTGATGCGCTCTTTCAACTTTAACACTGTCTAAAAATCTTTCCGCACGTACTCCTTGTTTTTCGTGGAGCGGTAACATTTTTGTCCGATAGCTGCGCGGCCCGAATTCTGAATAAGTCGATAATTGGAAAAGTTCGTTTGTAGTTTTCCAGGAAAATAAAAGAAGATAAACGAAAAGGATTGCGACGTTGTTCTGTTAACTGAAAACTTCAACGGTAACGAACTGATTGTGCGGCCCTAGGAACAATGCTGCAATTATTGAACCCATTCATTCAACGATGGGCGAGACACTGAACAGAAGTATATAGCATGCCGAAAAATACACATATAGGAACAATTGTGAAACAACTATACAACAAGACATACCCATCACTCATTCAACATTCTTTTCACTTTTTTACTTCTTTTTCTTTTTCATACTTCTATGAGTTCAGTTTTTGTACACGACATCTTCGCTTTTATTACATCGTTTGAACTCCATTTACCATGTATAGCTAGTCCAAACCAAAGAAGACTTTCTGGCAAGATGGGAAGATGACTCCAACTCAGCCAATATTGGTTCAAAAATCATAAACTTGGTTTCAGATTGTAGATCAGAATTTTTACTACAATTTGAGACCAAATTTATAATTATTGAATCAATATTGACCAAGCTGCAGTCATTTTTCCATCTCTCCAGAATGTCTTCTTTGCTTGGAAAGGCTATCTTTCCCCGTTCATTTCAAAGCTTTAATATTGATTGCTGGCATTTTGTATCATGTCGTCCCAGTCGGCAGAATCCCTTTGATGGAGGAAAGAAGATATATTGAAGAGAAAAAGGTGAAGAACGATATTTGAATAGATGCTACCACGTACAAAAAAGGGTGCGGAGCTGAAATTTGAGTAGAAACGGTGGATAGAAAGTTTGTAGAGAAAAAAAACAGATGAAAACTGACACTATCGACAAAGTGTTGGAGTTTAGTGACAAAAACTAACAGTTTGTTCCAGTTCAAAATGCCGAAACGTTTACACTTTACAGTGTTCGATATTTTTCATCTATGTAGTTTCTAGCTAGAATCCAAAGTTATACTGGTGAGGAACAATACATGTCGTCCAATAAACTAGTAATTTTCACACATTTTAGGAAACTATCATATTCATAGACAAGACAGTCAAGAACTAAAATCGAATTCAACTATGTCAAAATAAACCACCCTTTCTTCACCCTAACTTTGACTCTATTCAATTCTATTTTCACGTCTACATTGAAAAATTCGTATATTGTTCCTCTCGGTATTGACTTTGTTGGATGGCATTTAAGTAAATTTTGGATAGCATTTGGACTGGATTTCAATGAGTCTGACCATAAACCGTTCTGTACACGGGGTAAGTGATGTCGGCCAGTTGAATATCTGTAGCCAATCACAAACTTAGTCTTGTCATTGGGTCAAACAACAAGAGCTGTGATTGGCTTCAGATATTCAACTGGCCGACACTACTTACCCCGTATACAGGAGGCTTTAGTATTGGAAATAGTAGTACGATCAAGGGAAACAGCTTCTTATCAGAACTGCGAAAATTATCTAAATTTTCTTTTAGGTTGAAAGGAACAAACCCAACTCATGAATTCTCCCATTGTAACTGACACTGTGTCTTCAATTATTTCATCCTTCAATTTATTCGTCCTTAGCTTTTATTTTTAGCAGGTTTATGATGTGTAAGCCAATGAAGGATTGATTAATAATAAACTAAATTTTCTCTCGATTAAACTAAAGATACTCTCAATCAAATGGAAAAACTAAACTCTCATCAGGGGAACATCTGGGTTTACTCTTATACTTTATATAATACCGTACTGTAAGTTGAATTTAAACAAACTGTGTGTTTTAAAACTCAAAAAAATTATTTTCTCGTGCTTTAAAACATACAAAAGAATGGAACTGTTCACACATCAATACCAGATAAAAAGAATGAAAGCTTGAAAAATCATCAAGTTCGCAAGCCTCATTAGAAAACCATTAACGAAGGCTGTTACGATTTTTTCAATGGTTGAGCTTTCGTCTCATTCACTCTTTTCATATTTTTCTTTCTCTCCGCTTCTCCTCTCTCTCACTCCCCCATTCACTTTTGCTAACAGGTTTCTTCACTTCGTGATTGATTACACCTAGACTACACCCAAGTCGTAACTAAATTGATTCACTTTTCAGATCTTTTAAGCTTTTACTACTGTTGGATTCTCAATATCCTAGCAGCAGGATTGTTTGTATTTCATCTTATGCTGTACCACATTATCTCAGAGAGATTCTAATCATTTTTCAGATTACAACATGAAATAGCTTCTCTTGAACGAAAGTGATAGCTTAGCTATCAAAGATATTACAGCCAGCATGATAATACCATCAAGTTACACCTTATTCCCAATAAGAAATTCAACTGAATTGTACAACCTTCTTAGCCTATTTAGCTCACTTACTATAAGTAGTATTCAAGTTATCGGGTACACCACTGGCGGCTCGTACCCACGATACAGGTGAAGTGCCCGTATCTTTTACTGTACATCACTTCACCTGTTTCGTGGGCACGAGCCGCCAGTGATATTTAGAGACTTTATTATTGATAGGTTGGGTCAAGACATGCTCTTTTTTATACAAGTAGATATTTTACAATGAACAATAATATTAATACCCACCAAAAATTAACAATAACCGCCAAAAAGGTAGGCTGTTTCGTCTGTCTCTTGTACGTGATGTAACCAACTAACAGCTGATGTGATGCATCTATTGTCTCTTTTGATTAAAAAAAAACATCTGAGCCTAGCTGAATGACAACTGTTATTGACAAGGACAAAATCAGCTGTTCAAGGGCACAAGGAGCAGATGAAGCAGCCTAACTTTTTGGAATCAGCTATAATATTATCTTCTTCTCCAAACTTTTTTCAAGTTTCCATTATAAACGTAATGAATAAACAGCATACATTATACAGTACACATTATTACCATTCATCCCAGTAAATCACGATCTACGAGTATGTAACATCTATGTATAATTAACTTTATTATAACTTACTGTATTAGTAGCCGTCTATAGCCTACCTATGCATCACTCCCTACACTTAGAACTCTGACCATCATCTTACATTATTTATAAACATCATAACAAACCATGATCCAGACGTAACTTACGAGATGCAGTTACAGTTCTGACACGAAATCTCAAGGTTGCCAGAGATTTGAATCAGTCGTTTTTTTTTTTATTTTTTGTGAGCGCAACTCGAAGATCACGCTGATTGAGCAAGCAAAGCAAACTGAGAAAGCTTCAGACTGAATAATATATTTATTTATATTCTATAGTTACTGTGCTCCGGAGAGTACAGACTCTCAGGAGGATGAACCAGTGACTGTGGAATACACAATATTATAACTATTTTTATTGCATGTATTCTATAGTTATTGTAGAAGAGTCAAATATAGTTATTTAGACTGTAGAATACTCGATATATCTATGTATATTGCATGTATTCTATAGTTACTGTAGAAGAAGCAAATATAGTAGTTACTGTGACTCTATAAAACTCAATATATCTGAGTATATCCTAAATATTGTATAGTAAGTGTATTGTGGACCAATGAGGATAGAATAGGTGGAGAGGACAGATGAGGGCAGTGATAAATTTTGAAATCGGGGTCAAGGTGAATGGAGGTCAAATGTGGCCTGGACCAGCCGGTCAGCCAGCAAACAGCTGATCCATAAATAACGATGACTACTTGGCGTTCCAACGCGCACGCACACGCACACTCAATGAAGTCCAGCCGACAGATTTATCGGGGTTTCACCAGTTGGTAACAGTGGACGCGCGGCTAATTTCACTTTTCAAATTGTTGGATGGACGGCTAATTGATAGATTGCCTTCGTAGATAGTACCGGCTTAGATAGAGTAGTAGTATAATCTTATTAGTCTATGGTACCATTGACGCTCAGGTTGTTAGCGTGTTCTATAAGTTACATATCAGATGAAACTTATTAGTTAGTGGAAGGATATGTATGTATGTCTGGCTCAACAGCCCATGAAGGGCCTAGGCCTACCAGCTGGTTGCCAGTTTCAAATTCACTCTACTATACAGCCCGTCCAAGCCAAGAAGATACCCCGCCACGACGGGAAAACGGCCCCAGTCCGGCCAATACCGGCCCAAAATTCTCAATCAGAACCCACAGTCCCCGAACCTACACTGGCCGAGCCGAAGCCGCCCCCTCCACCCCGCCAGAATTCCCCCCCAGCCGGACAGACCATACAGCAAGCAAATAATCATCAACCAGGATAGAGGTAACGTGTGGTTAGCACGTAGATCCTCTCAACCATAAGCCAGTCTCCGCAACCAATTGGCGGCGCAGAACACCTCTGAATAACATGCAGTTAATGAGTTAGAGTGTAATGCAACAATTACTATTCCTCCAGAGGCGGGAAACGACTGACTGTCTCTACTAACGACAGCCAATCTTCCAAATGAGGAGGAGGGATATGTATTTGAAATAATAATTAATAGAAAGTTGTAATTATTGAATTATTAAATCAAAATACTACCTAGGTATTTAGGAGTTCCTGATTATACTGTTGTATTCTCCTGATTGGATTTCCTTTATTTTATCAGCCTTATGTAAACTGAAAATACTGTCAGTTTACAAGTAGTGTAATTGTTCAGTGTAATTGGTAATGTGTTTTGGGCAAGTAAATACACTGCAAGTGAATCAATAATCAATAGAAATAATAATGTATCATTGAATTATTCAGTGCAAGTAAATCACAGTCAGTGTTTCAGGGAGTCTCAGCTCTCAGGAATACAAAATAAAACGTTGTAAAAATACGGAATTGAATAATTATTTTTTATGAGGTGAAGAGTTATTTTTTCCACTCCACCTCAAAGCTATGTTTGAAATATATAGGGATAATGACACTGGCGGCTCGTACCCACGAAACAGGTGAAGTGCCCGTATCTTTTACTGTACAGCACTTCAACTGTTTTGTGGCCACGAGCCGCCAGCAGCATAATGGAGTAATCTTCTGAACCTTGAGTTCGTGATAAGAATTTTTTTCATGTATAATATTCATTTTTCAATACTTTTTCACAAAGTTTTTTCATGATTTTAGAGAATTCAAAGTGTTTCTGAGCGTTTGGTTCTACTTCAACTGCAGTTCGAGTAACACAATACGCGGCCTTTAAACTAACATAGCTGAGAAGTTAGTAGGGTCAAACTTTCAAGGTCATTTCAAGTTTTGGGAGGCTATTGTCGCCGAGTAGAGAAAGAGATATAGTGAGAGAGGAGACCAGAGACCGATTAGAGAGAATGAGGAAGCGCGAATGAATGTGAGTGGGAGGAGGAATGCAAAGAAGAGAAACATAACTGCAGAGAAGATGTGAAATGGGAGAATTATAGAAGAGAATTAAGCTTATAGAGGAGGTGAGATGGTGATATGGAGACATTTTATTTTACTAGTAAAATTTATGGATTGATAGGATGACGGACAGGAGTAAGACGTTAAGGTACGGATGGATATAATAGAGAATGGATAGATTACAAGATTAATGATATTTTCAAGATTTTTCAAGTTCAAATTTGTAAACAGACAAAATAATCTGAAGTAATAATAACGAGAGAAAAAATGAGAGTCATTGAAGAAGTGAATTGAGCTATAAATAAAAAGTTGAATTGAAAAAGAGAAAACAAGCTAGTAGAAAGAGTGAAAGAAAATGAACATGAATACGAAAAAAATGAAGAGAGCAAGATAGCAGGTGAGGAGAGATGAAACTATACAATCGAGGAAAAGTGAAGATTACTTTGAGATATGTTGGATAGATAGTTTTGTAGTTGTAGGTGCTAAGACTGGGCTAAACCAGTTAACACCCGAGTGCTGAAACTTCATAAACATGTCCTCACTAAACACATGCCAAACTCTGACAATATACAAATACATAAAACTCTGACATATCACCTGTACATAACATACAGATACATAAAGCTCTGTATATACAGGTACAGTCTGTCCAAGCAAAGAAGATATTGTGGACTAGATGATAAAATGGCTCTAGCTCGGTTAATATTGGTTTAAAAATAATGATTTTAGTATGAAATTTTAGGAAACATTTTTATCTACAATTTGAGAGCAAAGTAATAGTTTTTGAACCAATATTGACCGAG
This sequence comes from Sogatella furcifera, assembly GCA_017141385.1. Taxonomy (NCBI): domain Eukaryota; kingdom Metazoa; phylum Arthropoda; class Insecta; order Hemiptera; family Delphacidae; genus Sogatella; species Sogatella furcifera. Next base: position 19,376,505 of record CM029556.1, read on the forward strand.
CTAGAGTCATTTCCCCATCTTTCCAGAATGTCTCCTTTGCTTGGATAGACTATAGACGCATGTATGGTGCGGTCAAACGCACACTCACATTCACAAACACACACCTATAATGAACAAGGACATCTCCTTTTAAAGACTGGGTTAATACGGCGACTTCAAGCCGGGACTTAGCCACGTTCTCACCAAGACTTCTACCTCGTCTCCACAGTGAAAGTCAACTGTCTTCCAAACAGAAAGAATCCACATCCAAGGTAACTCACTAACAGACACAAACACACTTTCGTATTTTTAGTCAATTGCCTACTTTTGGGAGGATGGGATGTGGACATATGGGCATAGTGAATAGTGAATGAAGCTATGATTACAAGAACTAAATGGAGTTTGATTGAAGAGTTATCGCTCTCAAAAAATATATAAAAATAAAAATTTTACCCAATTTAAGTTGATGAAGAACCCTTCTGATATAATTATACTCAAAACACTTCTCATGAACACAGTTCATTATAAGATCATCCTTTGAAAAATTTAAGAGATTTTAATCACTTGAATGAAATCCGTAGAGAAATGAATCTCACGAATGAAATCTGTAGAAAAATGAATCACATGAATGAAATCCGTAGAGAAATGAATCACATATTAAGATTGCAATCACTTGCACAGTAATTATGAGTAATTAGAGTGAATTTGGTGGAAATGAAATCATTTTAGAATATTCTTATAACATTTTGGAATAAGTCTGTCTTTCATCCATTAAGTATTCTATATTCTCAGACAAATTTAATAAAATTTTATTGATTTTGTGTACATAACCTGTGTAAACAATCTTATTATAATTTAGCTTTACAATATTCACAAACCTTCACCACTGGCGGCTCGTGCCCACGAAACAGGTGAAGTGCTGTGTGGTAAAAGATATGAGGACTTCACCTGTTTCGTGGGCACGAGCCGCCAGTGCACTTCACAATATGAATGGATCCACCAAACAGCCTCTCATTAATAACAATGCAACACCATCATTGATGATCGTGCTCTTGCTCATCTAATAACAAAAAACGTCGAAACGATCTTTCATTGACTGAGTTGATCCATTAAGCCGCATCTAATTCAATCATTCCACCTTGATCGTTACCTCTTCTTTCAGTTCTAAATGGATAAACCACACCGAATTAATGACCAACTACTTAATTTTCAGCCAATTTACACCTGATTTCATTTCATTCGAACTGTACTCATTCAAGGTATAATCTATTCAAGCAAAGAAGACATTCTGGCTAGATGGGGAAATGACTACCGCTCGGTCAATATTGGTTCAAAAATTATAAATTTGGTCTATAATTTGAGGGAAAATTCTGATCTACAATTTGAGATCAATTTAATAATTTTTGAACCAATATTGACCGAACTGGAGTCACTTCCCCATCTTACCAGAATGTCTTCTTCGTTTGGACGAATTACCGCTTAGTGGAGTGGATGAGGTAGGTTAATTATAGTCGACCAACCATAGCGGGCAAAGTATAGGCTACTGGTATAGTCTGTCCAAGCAAAGAACACATTCTGGCAAGATGGAAAAATGACTTCAGCTCGGTCAATATCGGTTCAAAAATTATAAATTTGATCTTAAATTTTAGAAAATATTCTTATCTACAGTTTAAGGCTGAATGTATGATTTTTGAATCAATATTGAGCGAGCTGGAGTCATTTTTCCATCTTGCCTGAATGTCTTCTTTGCTTGGACAGACTATATCATTAGAGACCTTATTCAACCACAGAACTAGTCTTGTTGAGGCAGTTGAGTTGAGTGTGGATGTGTTTCTTCTCTAAACGGATAAATGGATTTGGAATTGAATACGCACACAACGGTAGCACCACAGATTACACTCTAATAGACTCAACTTCCGACTTAACTAAACACGTATAAGATAGGGAATGCAATGTATTTAAGTAGGAAGCTACACAAGGAAAATTATAGAAGACCTGTTTTTGAGATGGTTGTTGTTATTATTATTAATTGTTTTTTGAAAGTTTGAAGCACATATATTTAATTTTTTAACTATCCACTCTAAGAACAACGAAAGATGCAATTCGATTCAATTATTGGAATTGATTCGTTTTTGATAACGGTTTTGAAAAAAAAAATGAATGCTGCTAGATAATAGAATGAAGAAAACTTTGAATAGACTGTAGAATAGTTTGAATAGAATGTAAAATAATTTGAATAGAATGTAGTGATGATAATATATTTATTCTCAATTTAATACTGAAGCTGGTTTAGAATAAGATTGCTAACAACACATTGTAATGTAATCTAATCAGGTACCGAAATTTAAATTAAAAGTTTTAATAAAGGCATCTTCTCTGAATGAAATTCTGCATAGTGATGATATATGCAAACTGCTTTCAATTCAATTTTAAGAAAAATGGAGCTACAATGATAGTTAATGCTAAAGTCACTGAGAGTGATGGGTTAAAGGGATTAAAAATAGAGTTTTCTATACTGGAAGACGTATAAAAATATAGAAATACCATTTCACATCTCACAATACACTTTCAACTTCCAAACCCATTGTTGGTGATCACTTATAGCCAATGTGCTTCTGATTCAGACGATTTTTTCTTCAATCGAACCACTACGATATCTATAATTTTATATTTTATTCTATATTTTAGGAATTGTGATAAGAACTGTTTCGATATCGATAGATTCTATCTAGAATCTTTTTTCCACTTAATTAATTTTCAATTCCTTACTCACATTCACACTAGCTCAATGCTTCAAAACAAGTAAATCTTGAGAGATAAACTATCTGCCTTCGAATGCTTGGCGTAATTGAAAGGGTTAAACACTTGCTAATTACAGCTTTGTACCAACTCGGTACATACTTTGTACCGGCGTTCATTGTACCGGCAAACGCACCAACAATCAAGACGTTCTGTGAAGGCACCGCCAAATCTAACCGTTGTAATGGGAGGGAGGTGGAACTACACTACACTAAACTACGAGCATCTATCGGTATTTATAACCAAAAGGAGTATTAGCCACTAAAAGTAAATTGTATGCAAATGGACCTGAATAATTTATTCATAATTATCTTGTCTGCGTGTATCTCGTGTTGTGGGGGGGAGACCACAACAAATGCTCCTCGTGGGGGGGGGGGGGTACGAATCGAGGGGGAGTAAAGGTGAAAGGACTCTTTGAGTGACTGAATGAATTCATGAATGAATGAAGGAGTAAAGAGTGAATGAAACTCCAGTTTATGATGCTGGATAAGAGGGAGGAGGCATCATCCAGCATTCTTTTTCTTCTAGCGTACACGAATGATGTTTATGAAGGTATAAATTCATGTTGGAAAGAATCCGTGTAGGGTATTGTTTTTCATGAATAATGAACGGTGCTGGGTAGGAGTTGTCCTCACACTTTCAACGTAAGATGTGGAGATGTTGATGAGATAAAATAGTCTTTAAATCTTCAACACATCCAGCTGTTATCCGCGAGAGCATCACATAAGTTTTTAAGTGCATAATCTGAGCTTCGATTTATATTGTACGCTTTTTTTCATTGAATTTTGAGAGATTTTTTTATTCCTTTATCAATTGATCCAGATCCATTATATATTAAACAGTAGTTATCCTCAATACCTAAAAAATGGTGTGTTATTATTATTGTGTGCTATTAGCAAGCTATTGAGAAAAATTCAGTTTCATTACCATAAAAGATAGTAAGTGAAATTTAAAATAGTGAAATATTCCCACTTGCCATTCAAGACACACTAAAATCTTTCTGAACATTTTTGTCATGATTCTTCCTTGGATATTTTCAAATGATAGACTCACTATTGAAATAAAAATAACCCTCAGTTTTCACTTTGAAATAGCAGACTTCACTTCTCGCTTTTAGCAAATTACAAATAAACAGAAAAGTACAGAGAAAAATTGCAGATTTTACTTTAAAAAAATAAATAGTTAATCAATAGGTGGAATATTTTTAAAATACAAGTTTCAACCTCATAGACCTACAACTAAACTACACGTCAAGAACTACAATAAAACAAAACGCATACGTTTCGTATTTGACCTGTGTACATGTGGAGCATTCAGGGGACACAATAAACCATCAGTTTGACACATTCTGTCGAAGTGACACCCAGACACAACAATAGTTCCCTTGACGTCCTTGAAATAAACGCAGATGTTTTAGAAAAGAATGTCACAGGATAGTCTAAAGTAAATTTTGTTTTGTTTAGGCACGTAATAGTCAGACGAGGCCATACCAAAAACTATGAACATTATTACTATGTACATAGTTCTTAGGACCATACCATGGAAATGAAATGATACCAGGTATAACATGTACACATCAGCATGGGACATACCATAGAGCTATGAACATATTCCTTGATATGCATTTTATGTATTAACATGGGATATACATGGAAACAGGGAACAGTTCCATAGTTATTCTTTCTTTTCATAGTTATAGTTCTATGCAGTGCTTCAGTGTTTGACTTGTGAAATTAAAGGTTTTGATACTAAGTGGAGAACGTAGGGTGTAGGGGATCCGGAGAAAAAAGTAAATATAAACTTAGTATTTTTAGTAATAGAGAGAAGTAGTTTTGAGAGTGATTTTGAAGCTTTTATTTGCGTATTTTTACAATAATTTTTCCATATTCTCAATGAAGAATTGAAATTATCCTCCCTTCCTTCCTTTCCCCTTCCCGCTCAGAGGTACCGTTACGGCTTGCCCGTATCTTTTACTGTATAGCACTTCACCTGTTTCGTGGGTACGAGCCGCCAGTGAAACAGGGCTCAATTTGTGAAGGTGAAGGTACGCACCGGCACCTTTGAATAGGAAAGTGAGAGAAAATTCTATAAATAAAGTTTATACTTCATTTTTTTTCCGAAACCCCCTCAGTTCCAAAACCTTTAGAACAAGTTAAGCAAAGAACTATAATAACTATGAAAAGAATTGACGGAGTACATCCTATATTTATGTATTATTACATAGTTATCGAATATACCCGATCAATCATTTTCATTTGTCCATACGTGAATCGTTTAGAATTAACAACTATATCCATGGTTATGGTTATAGTTCTATGGTGCCATACCGACTACTGAAGAGTATAGTTCAAAGTATACACAGAGCAAAGTTTTTTTTTAGTGACTCCTTATAGAAAGTGTGACGTGTGTTGTGTTGTGTAGGTGTGTGAGTGTGTGACACATATGAACACAGGTGTTTAACGGTATATAGCTGGAGGGAGAGCCACATTGCCGAAGAGGGGTCTCAAGCTGCTCCTCTCGGCAATGGGTGAGAGTGAGAGGCGAAGTGAAGAAGGTCAGTCGTCAACCCACCAGTTTTCAACAGCGGAATCTACTCAAATCTCGAATCCTCATGTATTCTAATCTTATTTTCGAGTCAATATTCAACAGCAGAAATTTTTCGATCTCACTTGTAATCGAATATCGGACCCTCTTTTGTAATATACAACTTGCAGAGTCCAAATTCTACAAAGATCATATATCAGAAAAAATTAATAAAAGTTATATTGAGCATGCTCCTTGCATTAGAATCTTCTTGCATCTACTCCACGTTATGTATTCTTACCTTCTCTACGAGTCCACATTCATCAGCAAAATCTTCTCGATTTCACTTGTAATCAAATCGTTACAACTTGCAGAGTCTTCATTCAACAAAAATCATAGATCAGAAAATGAAACAATAAGCATAATTCTTTCCTACATCAAAATCTTCTTTCTTCCACTCCAAATTAGTATTCCAACCCACTTTACGAGTTTACATTCAACAGCAAAATCTACTCGATTCCAGATGTATTCGAATTGTCTTCCGGAGGATTTAACTTCACTATCCTAGGTTCTAGTCTTCATCTCTCATCATCATCATCATCATCATTTCAAGTGGATTTTTTCTTGAAGTGGAAATTGTAATATTAGTTTATGATTCAACATAACCTTGTTTTGGACTGCGTAGTATAAATTGGTAGAGGAGCGGTTTAGGGCATGAGCCTGTTGCACTCACCAAAATGAAATTTGAATAAATGATAATTGATGATTAATTGATTCCTGTCATTACTCACGCACAAGCCTAAGAGCTCAAGTGGGCATCAGCCTCAGAAAAAGGAAAAATCATATTTACAAGTCCACATGAAACATCTGAATCCTGAATCTTCTCGATTCAACTTTAATTCACATCGTCTTTCTGAATACACAGTCACTCTACATCAGAATCCTCTCTATTCCACATTCATTCGAACCGTCTTTCCGAATCCACTACAAGTTGTAGTACAGGATTTGAAGGTGTGGACGCAGCTTATCGCATTTTTTCAGCATGGACAAGTTTGGTGGACTTTTATCGAGAACGCTGAAGACTTTCTTCAGGAATGTAACTGAGAAGAAATTTGTGAATAATTAAATCTACGTATGTGAACAATACGTGTTTGTAATAGATGCAAATTTAATCAAGCAATATAGCCTACTCTCATTTATTTTATCAAGGAATACTCTCATTTCAAATAGTTTGACTTTCATTTAAAATTTGATGTCTTCGTATTGAAAGTTCTAGCTGATGTGTCAACTGAATAGACAAAATATTTGTTGGAAAAAGACCAGAGGAGGTAATTTCACAAAGTTGATCAAAATCATCATAAGAAATTGATTCCCTAGTAACCTAACTCAATTCTAATTTTTTATCAGTGAGAGAATTGCTTGAAAATATTTCTCAAGTTGAAGTTATTCAAAGGAACTTCAATTAATATTGCGGATAAATGCTGAAAATTTATTCCAAAAAAGTAAATATCACTTTAAAGAATCAACAAACGAAATCGAAATTGAAAATCAACAACTTAGTTTCTAACAGAATGTAAGCAAAGATCATTCACCTGTAGCGGATTATATATTTCCAGTTCATCATATTTTTGTCTCCTTCTTCTACTTTTATTTCTATTTTCCCTACACACTCTTCTCCCCCTCTCTTTCATTCCACCCGTTAGCGGCCTGTAATCTTTCCTTCTTTTCGCTATTTGAGATTAGACTAGCGGCTGTTGTCTTCTAAGACAGGCTTTTCAAACACTTAAAACCTCACCCGAGGTACTCACTCAGTCTGGTTTTGAAATAAAATCTAATTGAGGATAATTTCTCCGCTCAGCCCACATAGCATAAGAATAAGACGCTCTATAATAATATTATAGGCGGGGGTTATAGTTGATCTCCGTAAACTGCCTACTAGAGATCCGGACGCTATAACTAAACTATATTTGATGTGACTTCCAGTTTGGGAAACATTGTATTCCCTATCTTACACGTGTCAAAACCAGTTGGAAGTTACATGGAATAGAGTATGCAGCAGATGACTCCCGGCAAAATAAGCCGAAGAGGTAGCTTCAACTGTTATAAATTAGTTTGCTGGAAGGATGCACCAATCTTCTGCTGTCAACTGCTTCTGCTACTATCTTATTTTCTTTTCTTGGTTTTCCTCTGTTCTTGAACTTAATTTTTGCCTTCTTATCAAGTTTCCCTATATCCTGCTATAACTGATAATAGTTATCCAATCAACAAATTTACATTATTTTTTACAATATTGATGCTTTTCCTGACCATGGATTATTATAGCTATTTTTAAAAAATAGGAAGAATTTCTGGAAATTCACTGAAAATCAGAAGAGCGATCTGCTACAAATTATATAAATTATAATAATAATTATCTCCAATCACGAAGATTCTCATCGTGTATTTTCCTGTAAATGAGTTACCAAGAGAGAGTTTAATTAGAAAAAATATTATTTGAAAATCCTGTACTAAAATCCTATACTCCATGAATACATGAATGAATTTTATACCAATTCCCAACTGCTCGAGTTTTCTATAGTATTCTTTTAACGCTTTTTTCAATGTTTTACTCTATGCTCCACCTTAGCGAATGAGCTATCAATGTACTGTACAATTAAGCTATTAATTCTACAATGAAGCGCTTAATCAACCAGTTTTCTAAAATAAGGATGAAGTTTCTGAAGACAAAACGTACCTTTTTGATCATTGAAAAGATGTCGTCCACTCTTTTTATACAAATAATAACCTGTTGTCTCTATTTTTGGTAAATAAATATTTTAATTTTGAATAAATAATTCCTTGCTCTCCTGATGTGTTTATCGATCGTATACCTAATTATTATCATAACCTCATCCTAACATGGTAACCTATTTACTAGTATTAGTATTAGACCAATAGTTGGTTTAGACCTATTTACTAGTAGTATCAAACCAATACTCAACTCAAAATAATTAATGTGGGCCTACACTCGAAAAATATGAGATAATCAGAGAGTATCAAAAAAAAAGGTTTATCAATTCTATTCTCTCTGGAGAGAATATTTTGAAGAACACAACTATATTATCAGGAAGTGGTGGTCGTTCAATGTACTTTTACAAAACAAATCCTTACTTTATGACTAATGATCTTGTATTAATTTAATTTATAGATCATTGTTATTTCGATTGCACCACGATTACTCCGAGAATAACGTTTCGTACACGTTTTGTGAAAAGTTTTTTTTTCGAGAATACCATACGGTACATCCACGATTTCTTTCTCAACCAAAACGATCACGTTCCTGAGTATAGTCTGCCCAAACATAGAAGACATTCTGGCAAGATGGGAAAATGACTCCGCTTGGTCAATACTGATTATAAAATTATAAATTTGGACTCAAATTGTAGATCGGGATGTTTTCTACAATTTGAGACTAAATTAATAATTTTGGAATCATTATTGACCGAGCTGGAATCATTTTCCCATCTTGCCAGAGTGTCTTCTTTGCTTGGACAGAGTATATAAATTGTCGACCCAACACACATGAAAGCAGCCGATAAGCATCTAGCAACATGTAATTTCAAGATGCTTATTATTGCCGTGAATCGGTGTATTAATAAAGACATTTTGTTAAGCTGCGACCTTCAAAATAAATGTTGAGGAGTGAGAGATAAAAAGATGTGCGCTATCACGTGAAAAAACGAATGGTAGGAATGGGATAATATTTGAAGGTGGAAGAGAGAGTGGAGAGAAAAGAAAAGGAGGCAAAATAGAATAGAGAGTGGGAGAAAAAGAGTTTAAGAGAAGGAGGAGAAAGAGGTAGAAAGAGGAATGGAATACTATTTCAAGGGGAAGAGAGAAAAGAGATAAGAAAAAGAGGTGAAATAGAAGATCAAATGGAAGAAGTAGAGTTTGAGAGGAGGAGGAGAAAGAAGTAGAATAAGATGAGATGGAAGAATGATAACTGAATGAAGAGAATAAAGGAGAGGTAAAGAAAGAATGATTGAGAAGAGGAAAACAAGAAAAAATGCGATAAGAATTGGTTGGGTGTTTGGGAAGAATAAGGTAGGAATGTAAAGAGAGTAATACTAGATAGGAAAATGTGAAAGAGCCAAAAAGGAAAGAGCGTGTGAGAATTCTGATTTTATATGTAAAATTATATTCAAAAGGATGAGTAAATAGGGAAAATAAACAACAGTGAGAAGAAAAATAAGAAGAGGAGAACAGAGGAAGAATTTCGAGGGAAGGAGAGATTAGAATAAGACGAGGAGGAAGAAGATGCAATGAGAGGTGGAGGTTGGTGAAAGGGGGATGAAAAGAATATAAGAAAAAAATCATTTTTCCAAATTGTGAGAGAGGGAGTGTGTAGAGCAGGACGAGGTGGAATACTGTATAACGTAATGAAGAGAGAAGAAGAGAAAATAACGTGTGGAGGAGGAGGAGGAGGAGGAGGAGGAGGAGGAGAAAGGCGAAGAAGGTGTGAGAGAAAGGGGAAGATAGAAGCAAAGCAACACAGCAACAAGGAAATAGATGGAATAAGAGAAGGATAATGTAGATTGAAGATTGAGCAAAAGATTCTTATTGAGGGGTCTCTCCAGGAATCTTCTTGAGCACGTCTTGATATAGTCGTTGAATACAATATAATAATTCCGTATTTCGTGACTCAGTTAGTACACTGTGTTTTGTTAGGTTAATTGTCTGGTAGAATAAGGAAATACCCCTGGCTACAACCAGAAGATTGCTGTAGAAAAATGCAGGCTCACTACATTCGCTAATTCAGCCATGTAATCGAGCAATGATTCGACTATCATTTATCTGCAATTATATGCTTGTTATTTTGGAACAGCTCAACCCAAGACCAGGTTACATTCAAAAAAGCTTTTGGTCGTCTTCTTGTGAAGGGGTCTAGTTTTTTCAAGCTGGTATACCAACATCTGCCCTCCCCCCCCTTCGATACCTTCTTTTTTCTTCGCTTTTTCATTTTTTCTTTCTCTCCCTTCTTTCTTCTGTCCTGCGGATGAGATCAAGGTGCAGAAGGAACCCTCTCAATCCGGATTCTCTGTGACTCTTGATGCGTGCATCATTGTTTGTCTAGTCTTCCCAAATCCAGTCCTATCTTCTTTTCTTTCTTTCTACTCTTATTTCTATCTTTCACTCTTTTTATTTTTATTATTTTTCACTACCGTCCGCCACAACTCTTCTTCGTGTGACTGTCTACCTTCTTTTCAACATTCCTCTCTTTTCTTTGCTTCTCTTTTTTCAACATTCGTTCAAGTAGAGCTTTCCAAATGGTTGACGTAATTAACAACACATAAAAAACACGTAATTAACAACTATGTGTGTAATAAGGCGATGAAGTGATACTGAAACTAATATTATTTTCAAAGACCGTTCCTTTAAATCTTATTACAAAATACTTTCAATTTCAATAGATACATTCTTCCTAGCATTCCATCGGTGAATTTCCTTGTAATTCATATAATATAATTTTGAGCTGAAAATTTGCTTCAGTTTCTTTTCAAACGCATAAACAAATCATAGAATGGACGCAAGTATCAAATTAAACATTCAAATAATTGAAAAGTCCAGTTTTTATCAATATTGGAACGTATGTTTGTTTCAGATTGATTCTTTGATACAATCATGTATCATTTTGTATAAATATTCTTGAAAATGTTTGTTTCATTTGATACATGTATCATCTTGTATAAATCTTCTTGAAAATGTTTGTTTCATTTGATTACATGTATCATCTTGTAGGCCTATAAATCTTCTTTAAAATAATTCAAACGTGCGACAATTACATTCTTCCACAACAAAAATATTATTTTAATCTGCTATATTTTCATTTGCCCGTAAATTTCATAAATTTACTCACACTTACAATATGTATTGAAGGTCAATTATGCTGTTATAACGAAGTAGACCACGATAATAATTTCAAACTTCCAAGAGAACTAAACATACTCAATGTGTAAAGTTGAATAACAAGATTGTGAGTAAAACACACTGTCTGAGAACGGCCATAAATCAAAAACTTCATGATCATTCCCTTTAACAAACTCATCATCTCGATAAATGCCCAGTTATCAGAGGAGATAAGTGACGATTGAAATCGGTTTATCATGAAATTACTAAATTGGCCGTCGAGAGGTAATGGCCAATAATTATTGATAATTATTTAGTTGAGAAACCAAAGGTCTAGGAAGAGAATAGTATGATCTTTGTCATCTATTCATTGCACACTATTCTCTATATTTTATGTAACTTTCCATCTGGAATACATTGAATTCCCTATCTCATACGTGTAACACCAATTGGAAAGTTACATTATTCAAGAGAATAGTGGCATAGTGCCAGGTATTTCAAGGTCTCAAAATAAATACGTACATTGCATAGTGTCAGTGTGTATAATATGGTGAATGCTAAGTCAAATCATACCGTTTGAAAAGGAGTGGAGATTGCAGAAGAAATAACCTATGTTGTTTGATTCTTCATGCTTATTTTTTATATTATTCTGCAAGTTTATTTGCTATGCTTATTCGTGTTGTTTTCCCCTTTTTTCGATCAGATAACGTTGAAAAGTGGAATGTTGCTTGAAGACGTTGAGGTTGAAGAGTTTCAGGAAGAGGTTGCAGAAAGACATCTTGATTAAAAAATAGATTAAATAATCGACAAGTGGAGTGAGTGATTATGATTATGAGAAATGTGAATTATCAATAAATATGAATATCACGGTTGTGAGTTGCAATTATAATCACAACCATAAGTGATTATAATGATCATGATTATAAGTACCATGATCTGATTATAGGCTTTGGAGGCATATATTACATATTTATTTAATTTGATGAATGTTTGTTATCAACTCGAACCAGTTTGAAATGGAATGATAATCTGAATTCAAGTAGGCTGCATCAAATAGCATAATTGACTTATAGTGGCATAATTGACTTATATTACAGTGGCATTGAATTTAGTAGCATAGTCACATTACTCCTATCTTGAAACTTTTTGATCACGGACACAAGATGTAATAGAAACAAGGATTTGTATAGAGTTACGCACACTCTAGCTGATCAGCTGATTTTTTTCCGTTGCTCCATAAAACTACATGTTTTTGTTTCATATTGTGTCCATGACTGGTATTAGTGAGAACTTACTTTTATTGATAAAATTTTAACTTCAAAACCATCCTATCATATTATTACTTGTAACCAATGCAGGTGTCACTCCCAGAACGCAAACCCACCTGGTTACGCCGATAACACAGAGTGATGTTTCCGAAACGGATGGATCCATATAAGAACTTTGTTAAAAACAGGCTAAAGAATAATAATTGTTATCACCGTCAAGCATCTTTTTCGCCCGAGAGAGAAGAGAACAAACAAGCGGCGGCAGCCGATTCTAATCTGCTCATCAAAAAACGGAAGGTATTAACAGAGTGTTTCAAGATCACGGTAAGCCGTTTGGATAGCACGTGGTATTTTCGATGGTAATTAGACAGTGATGGTAATTATCTAGAATGTCTTGCTGAGTAGAGGAGAGCTGGAGCATTCGATTCCAACACGACATGCTCTAAAACCGGATTCCGAACGCTCTATCATAATAATTATACTCTAATATAACTTCCTACTTCAATCATATTGTATTCCCTATCCCACACTTGTTAAACAAAAGTAAAAAGTTACACCAATTCCAGTATATTTTGTATGAGACGCGATCTGTTTACCTTTATAAAGTCTTGCATGCGCATGAAAAATATAATTATTGTGATCCGTTTTTTCAGGGTTTTTAATTGAATGCTACGCTTTTCACAAGCAAGTCGCGGCTGTTTCGAGTGATGGAAAATTAAGGAGCTGAACGCAGCACGCGAAACATTAATTAATGAATTGATCTGTACAGATACCAAATGGGTTTTGTAGGAGATTAGTGTAGTGGGAGGGAACTTTGAGAAGAAAGTGAATGAAATGGTAAATCAGGTATAGAATGAAACACAGAAAATGAATTGAATAAGAGAATCAAACATGGAATGGTACTTGAAAATTTGAGAGAATATATTGGAAAACTATTTGAAGTTCTTGAGATGAGTGTCCTGAGTATAATTTTCTTTCTCATTTCCAAGATATATATTTTAAAAGGTGCACTAGATAGAATATATGTGAATATATGGCAAATGAAACAATGATACGCGACCTTTCAATCCATTTGGTCCATTTGATACATATTGATTCATCCTGTGTATCTTATAGGAAGCGTATTGATGCGTAGATTCACAGCTCAGATGAATAAATTGAGATATTAAGGGTGGAATATAATGGGAAAACTGTTAGATTTCAAAACGTTTTCATGAATGATCATTAGGAGAAGTGGATAGAGCATGATGGTGGCTCGATGCCTTGGGAAAAGGTGAATTGTTGTACTGTATTAGTATTAGATACAGGCACTTCACCTGACGACTCGCCAGTAAGATAGAATTCCCATTCGCTATACATAATAATAAATCATCTATCAAAAAACCACTGAATATTCGTGAATGGAATATTTTCTAATAAACTGTTCTTTATTTCTCCAGTATGTACGTCGAACATCAAAAAGGTATAAAATCAGGAAACCCATGAAAATCTCAAAAAATCAAACAGTTAATAGCCTTCAATCGTTCCCCAATTCGACACCTGAACCAAAATCGACAATAACCATAAATGTGCAAAAAACCGGGTGAACCCTTAAAAATACCTAACTCCTAATTTCTAATTGATCCTTTCAAAAGGCAGTTGTGTCGTGTACGGGGTGGGGGGTGAACACGAGAGGTTGTTGCAAAAAGCAGAACACTGTCCCAAATTCGACTGACTGAAGCAGAGTTGTAGATTGTGAATTATAAATTGAGGACTGCCACGGGAGTATAGTCTGTCCAAGCAAAGAAGACATTCTGGCAAGATGGGAAAATTACTCCAGCTTAGACAATATTGGTTCAAAAATTGAAAATTCATTTTCAAATTGTAGATCAAAATGTTTCCTACAATTTGAGACAAAATTTTTAATTTTTGAATCAATATTGACCGAGCTAAAGTCATTTTTACATCTTGCCAGAATGTCTTCTTGGCTTGGACAGACTATATCAACAGGAACAGAGCAGCGCTCATCCAATTTGTGTTTTTGATTAATTGTCTATGAGAGGTGGTGGACCATGGTTTGTGGGGGAGGGGGGTTGTTACAGTACAATACATAGTTGATCGGTTTATTAACCCTTGGAGACTTGAAGGAGGTGGTGAGAGGGTGGCTTTGCCTAACCCCGCCAAAATATTGAGTCCCTCAGCCCCTATTATCAACACTGCTCGTCATTGATTAAAATTTTACAACATATGCAACACTGGCCATATCCCGAGGCCCTGACTCTCACTCTCTCTCTCACTCACATTTTGTATCTCACTACCCCTCTTTCTCTCACTCTTCACAACATGTTCTTGCTTGAGGTCACTTGAGGATTTTATCATTTTTTAGCAACAAACATGTAGACTTTTGAAAAGTGACAAACATGATGGGACAAGCTGTTGTTTTTTGAAAACAGGTCGGGGCATTCCATAGCGGGTACTTCAAAACCGGGGAAATAGTGAAGGATGGTAAAGGGCATTGTTGCATTTTACATTATTCCAAAATGTAGGGCAAACATTCTTTGAGATTCCATTCGATTTAATTTCAAAGTTCTATTAGTTTTGTGCTATAGATATTCTGAAACTGTTTAATTTCAAAAATTTAACTCAAAATATTGATAATTACTCTTATTTCAAACTAATAACTAAGAATTCCAAGAATAATGATACACATTTGTAACGGTATTTTAAAATCTAATCAATTTTACCCTTGCAGTAATTATTTGAATGAAAATTGATGATCAACATTCAAAATGTGAGGTCAAGTCTATGAACTATCATATTATTATTTTTGCTCTAGAATGATCAAATTGAAACTTCGATTCTACTTTTTTTGGAAATTGTGAAACCTCTAGGATTCTGAGCTCCACAATGTTGATCATTGATAATTTATATCGTTTCTCTTGGTACACTTTCAAACTAAAGATCTCTCATTCTTATGAGTCAGTAACTTCAAAACAGACTAGAGAATTAATCGTAGTTTTTCATAGCTTTTATAGTGAGTCCAGGTTACAAGCCTATATCTAGTCCAATTTCTCAATTTCTAGCTGACAGATCGAATGGAATATAATAATAACAAACAAATGATACCATACAAACAGGTCTTGATTTCCATTTCCAGCCTTGTAGCCTATAGCTTGTTGCTACTGTTTCTGAAGCAAATAATAATATAATAAAGCTATAGGCTATTCTAGCGGTATAGACGTGAGATACTAGACTCCATTAGACCACAGGTTATGGCCTCAAGTATATCTACATAAATATCGCCATAAGCGCAACAGTAGTAGCAAAGCTATAGGCTGGAAGTGCCTTCACTATACTCAAATCCATTGTTCCCTACAGAACGTCATTTCCGTTTGGGTTCCCCCCCACCATAGTCCCCCCTTGTTTTCCCCCAGGTTACCCTTCCCCCCTCCGCCTCATGACAACAATGATCATCCAATGCAATCGTCATCTACATGTATAGGCGGCATAGAAAGGATATGATATGTCCTTTATAAATAGATATGTCATTTATAAGTTTCTGAACGCGAGGTTCCGCCATATACGCACCAATGACAATGCGAAGCACTGTTGCCAACTTTGTCATTGAAATGTTGTAGGTGATTTGTCAGAATTTCCCGCGCTCAAAACAGGTGGCAATATTTGTCTTCAATGTTACCTTGACAATGAATTACACGGCTTGATTATATAGTTTGTGGATTGAAGAGGATTTGGTGTGCTGCTTGTCACTGGCTCGTACCCACGAAACAGGTGAAATGCACGTATCTTTTACTGTACAGCACTTCGCCTGTTTCGTGGGCACGAGCCACTAGTGATTCATTTGATTAATTAAGATACTTATTATTTAGAATATACTGTAATCGTAGAGACAAATTTATCATTGTAAGGTAGATCAACCGTAGATCAAGCACTGGCGGCTTGTGCGACCCCAAAACTGTAAATAAATATTCAGATGATGTCTTGCCTGAATGCCTAGATGATTTTTTTTGAAATCAGAAGATTAATAGATGCTCTAAGTTACAATTAGATGCTCTTAGATACAAGTTACAGAATTTCTGAATATGGAGAAACAGTAATTTGAAAACATCAGGTACTTGATAACAAACGTAATTGCTCTACAATTCAATTCTAGATAAAATTTCCATGTATTGTAGAACATTAGTACATCATCCAATTTAAAAATAAAATTATTGTTTGACCAAAGATCAACTTCTTGAAAACAAACGTCATCATCAGCTATAAAGTCTGTCCAGGCAAAGAAGACCCTATGGCAAGATGGGAAAATGACTCCAGCTCGGTCAATATTGAATAGAAAACTATGAATTTGGTCTCAAATTGTAGATCAGAATGTTTTCCACTATTAAATACCAAAGCTTTAATTTTTTGACCAATATTGACCGAGCTGGTGTCATTTTCCTATCTTGCCAGATTGTCTTCTTTGATTGGAAAGACTAAACTGACAAACACAGCGCGAAGGAGTTTATATAGCTTTATTATGAGGAAGCAGGGTAGGTAACCTAATGCCAATCCACAATGAAAGAGTTGTGAACAACAATGCAAAATAGCGATGACTAAAAAGCAGCTGTGGACGTTCCAGTCTCAATATTAGGAGTCAGCAACGATTTAAAAACATAAAAGCAAATGCAAGTCATCCTACCATTGCCTCCTACTGTCATTCACAACTAATAAGGCACGCCATTCCACACTCTTTCGTATTCTTCTTTTTCGTCTTATTCTTCTTTTTGTTCCTCTTTACTTCTTTATCCTTCATTCATCCGCGTTTCTAATCGCCACAGTGAGTTTGAACCATTCCTGAATATTTGTAATTTGAACGTCCGGTGAATAGAACTAAAACACGAAATAATTTCGTTATTGAATGAATATAATCAGCTTGGTAATTTCGGGTGGTGATAGGTAAAAGTTGATTTGATTATAAGTTGCTTGAAAAGTCAGTTATTGATTTGTAATAAGCTTTTTGTGGTTTAGATTAATATTAACAATAATAAACCAGTTTATTTCAGCAAAAATCTACTAATCAACAATCCCTTATGATCAAACTCAACAAACTACTGAAAACTGTAATTGTATTGTAGAATGTAGAACAGTAATAAATTACAATGATTCATTATTTATTACAGAGAATGAATAGAAAAATCATCAGTTTTTTCCACAATATCCACAGATTGTTGTGTTTAGATGGCTTTTCAACTTTAAGAAAATTATGAAATTGTCATGTTCAATATTTCATAGAAAATAATTTTAGTCTGTCCAAGCAAAGAAGACATTCTAGCAAGACGTGATTCCAGAAAGTGATTCGTCAAGAAAGTGATTCCAGCTTGGTCTATATTGATTTTAAAATGTTAAATTTGGTCTCAAATTGAAGATCAGAATTTTTTCTACAATGTGAGACCAAATTTATAACTCTTTAACCAATATTGCCCTAGCTGAAGTCATCTTTCCATCTTCCATCTTTGCTTGGACAGACTACCTTTCATCAAAAATTTTATCACATTTATAGAGTTCATTTGTCAACTATTGATTTCTTGATAGTGTTCCATACTTCTTCGGAACTCCCCACAAAATGAGCCATACGAAATAATAATAGTGTTCCATGTCAATAGAGGTATTATAGACAAATCATGAATCATTATGATTATAGTGCTATTAAGCAGAATATCTAGGCGACATTAGCAACTAATCAGACTTTTAAAAAACATGACACCATTCCAAAAACTACACGTTCCTATCAGTTCCAATTCAGTTTCTATCAATCTGACTTATTTTATTTTCAATCTCTTCGGTAGCAAGCTTAGCATAATTTAACACGAAAGCTTGACACCGCAACGTTGTCAAGCATGGACAACATGGCTCCCGGTTCTAAAGCTGAGCCACCACAATACTTCAAATAAAAAACTACTTTTTTATATTTTGAATGACAATGAAACACTTGTCTCACCAGGCTGGTCGCATGAACGTATTAATAATACCAAACTTCATTAAAATAACAAAAAATATGATAATATATGTGGATGTTCCACATGTGATGCTAATCAGGGAGAAGATAAGGAGGGAAGATCATGTTACTGAAGAAGATGTCGTAGAAGAATCAGAGGATGGTAATTAAGAAGAAAGAGAAGATGTAGAAGAAGAATAAAAGATTTATCAGAAGAATGAGAAGATGTGAAAGAAGAATGGGATGGAGAAAAAGAATCAAAAGATGCAGAACAAGAATCAGAAGATGTAGAATAAAAATCAGAAGATGCAGAAGAAGAATGAGAAGATGTGGAAGGAGAATAAGATGAATAACAAGAATCAAAAGATGGAGAATAAGATTCAGAAGATGTAGAAGAAGAATCAGAAGATGCAGAAGAAGAATGAGAAGATTTGAAAGAAGAATGAAAAGTTAGTAGAGAAGAATTAGAAGATGTGGAAGAAGAATCAGAATATGAAGAAGAATCATAAGATGCAGTAGAAGAATGAGTAGATTTAAAAGTAGAATGAGAAGATGTAGATGAAGAATCAGATGACGTAGGAGAAGAATCAGAAGATGTAGAATTAGAATGAGACGTTTGTGGGAAAGAATTATAATGGATGTAGAAGAAGAATGAGTAGATGAAGAAGAAGAATGAGAGGATTTAGGAGAAGAATCAGAAGATTTAGAAGAGGAATAAGATGATGCAGAAGAAGAATCAGAAGATGTAGAAGAAGTATCAGGAAATGCAGAAGAATGAGAAGATGGTGGAGAAGAATTATCATAAGGTGATGAAGAAGATGCAGAAGAAGAGTCAGAAGATGTAAAGATGAGGACTTGGAAGAAGAATTAGGAGACAGCGGATAAGTGGCCTGTACACAAGCACACATAGACACACACAAATTCTAGAAGCACGCGTCGTGTGACATGGGGTCTGGTAATTAGAATTTCAAATCAGAGCCATTGAGAAGTTTACAAACCTATTCGGCGGCGCCCTATACGCACGCACACACTCAAAATAAGGTGTTTAATAATATATTGTAAGCGCCCAACATTATAGGCATCTTCATCATTCCACTCCCCTCTGCCTCAGTTCTAATATCATTAGAAATGGACCCTCTACGCGCATTTCTATAATGCATCCACCCTGAAGTATATATTAAAAGTGCAGTTTTTTATTTGTTACCTACAGGTTGACTCACTTTACCATTGATTTACATCGAACCCTTCGATGGCAATGCAATAGGCCTCATTGATCCTTTTATATTATATATGTGAGTACTCTGCTATTCACATTGATCTTTCATATTATATAAATATATATGTGTGTGTTGATTCTCATTGATCCTATAGTGTGTGTGTCTATTCTCCTCAGGGTTCTCCGCATCCATAATTCATTGACTGCCTTTTGAAAACATTTGATCACGTGCTACTGTTTTATTAGACACGTGTTTCGAAAACACATTGACAAGTGGCTGCAATTGTAAAAAAGTGGATAGTTTGTAATTTATTTTGAAGTGATATTGCTACCTCATGATAGAATTTTAATCGTATGAAGTACAATAAAATACAGTTCCTATAGTATGAAGTATTCTACTGAGTACGGAGCGTTGGAGTTGTACTAATGTTTGAAAGACATGCTAGTAGAAAAGGATTTTCAAGTAAATGTTGAAGCGTGTTGAAAAAATAGGTGTCAGTATATTCTTCGTTCAGCTAGTGTTTAGAGCAAGTTTATTATTTAGAAAGTATAATTTGTTTCCACCCTGTTTGGATTAGCCTACATTTTCAGCACAATCTGGGAAATAATGGTCACCGTTTTCTTAAGAAATATCGTAAGCCTAAATCAAGCAGTGTATGTTACAATGCTTATTGTAAAACCTTGGTAGATTTAATTCCCTCCAAACACTAGGTGGACGCAGTGGATTTTTTGTTATCTAGGCAGTTCTTAATGGAAAATTCACAATTTATTCGAAATAAATTTTCACGTACCGTACGAGTGGTACTCGAGCTATGTATTTGAGTGATATACTCGAGTGGTAGCATTTTGAATTTTGTCTGGAAGACATTATACAAAATTCATAAAATTTTTCCAACCATCTCATTTTCGTCAATACAGTATTGCAATTGATTAACTGATCAAAGTACTGCAACTGTTTTGGAGGATGAAGCTGCAATAAAATCTTCTCAACGAAACTGAACGACTTATTAGGAATAACTCATCAGTTTGAACAAATCTCAATGTTTGAACAGTTTTTATTATTGTCAAGCTCTTCACAGCATTTTGTTGAATCTGTCACCGTCATTTCAGAAATTAATTTACAGGCTATCTAGTTAGCCAGTAGGCTATTAATTGCATCTGCCTAGCCTTAACTTGGGCTTCGACTTCAAGTGCGTCCAGCAATCGTTTTCAAAAGTTGAAATAATCATTTCCCAGCTCAAGTATCCTCATTCACACGTCAAGCAGGTCTTGCTTATAAATGAGCTGTCAGGACATTTCTAACAAGTTGGTAAGTAGTTGAACACATGATTACCTGAGCAAATGTAATCTTTCTTAGCCATATATGCAGAAGGCTACATGGCTTATCAAAATATATACATTTATTTCAATAAAGTATTTGAGCTGAAGTGATATAGCTCATTAATTTTACAAGTTCACCAAGCTCACAGTAGTTGGCTAAAATAATATTTGCTCATTACTCTTTTTGATAGATTTAATACGAATCGTATGAGGTTACAGTTATGTGTGAAATTGAATATATTATGATGAATTTGAGTTGGGTGAATAGGTCAAATCTTGGAAATATTCTTGCTATGAATTAATGCAGTGATCACTGGCGGCTCGTGCCCACGAAACAGGTGAAGTGCCCGTATCTTTTACTGTACAGCACTTCACCTGCTTCATGGTTCACGAGCCGCCAGTGAGTAGATTTCAATGGAGTATAGTGCACAGAAATTCATTTTTTTTAAAGCATCATCACATGTACAGCAAACATCGAATGTATATTTGGTAGCATCAAAGTTATTAGTTTTGAATTGTTGATAGTCAATATTGTTCTTAGTGTTGAAATTTGATTTATTTGAAAATAAAAGATCACTTTTTCATGAGAACGATTTGCTCACTCAGTATCAGATGAGTGAGTTTCTGATACTGTTAATAGCTCTCATTTCTATTTTACAAAGTTCCCTTGATGACAATGTTATTAAAATGTGATGGTTCCCATTCATTTTTTTGCTTCATTGACAAGTAAAATCTCACTACTAGTAAAAGGGTGCTACATTCCTTAGAATTTATTGGATATTCCTACTTTGTTATTGATGAAATACACACAGAATAATTCTATACGTATGAAAAACTAGTAATTTCTTGAGACCAGGCATTGGCTGTAGTATTGAAAAAAATACCTTCTAATTTATTACTACCACTCCTAACTAAATCGAAGTAGCTGGAGCTTTAACCGAACATCCGCTTTTTCTTTCCTTCATATTGTATTTTCAATCAAACTAATTACTCTTATCTTGTCAACTAAAAAATCTTGGTTAAAAGAAAGTTATACATACACTTAGAAGAATGTAATCATGTAGAATATTATATTTTAAATTATGTAATACAATCATCACCTACAGTTAATTTTCTAAAACATGTACATGATGGTGACCGACAGGAAACTCATGAGAATGCAATGCAATAGTTTCAAGAGAAATTCAAAAAGGATACGAAGAGACGCAATTTGATCAGGAAAGAAATAAGAAAACCCGATTTCATTGTATGCATAGAGGTCTATATCAGATACTGAAATCTTTTATCAGCCCTCAATGCTCTCTATCTCCTTCTTTTTAGTGACTTTTTATTCTGTTTCTTCTCCTTCTTTCACGTCCTTCTTCCATCCATTCTATTTCTCTCTTCATATCATTCCTTCTTCTTTCATCCACTGTTTTTCTCTCTCCTTCCATCTCATTCCTCCCTCTCTTCCGCTCTCTTTATTCTTCTATCCTCTCACTTCCCTCTTTGTCCTTCTATCACCTTCCTTCTTCTCCCCTACTTTCTGGTCCAGTTTCATTCATTCGAACACGAATGCAACAAACCAAAAGAATGGAGGAGCATTTGCATATGAATACAGCAACGCGGGGTGAAGCATGATCACTGAAAAGAGCAGTCTTGCTTTTATGTGCTAGGTAAACGGAGGTGAGGAACCATACTATTATATATTTATATACATTATACAATCATATATATGGTATTGTATGGTATAACTATAGTTATATGTCCATACATGAACTATATGACATGGTATTGTAGCAGATTGCATAGTACGTCGACAGAGAAAAACTATAGAGTTGCCAGAGGGAGAGAGGTGTATTAAGATACAGTATTTATATATATATTATATGTATTATAAATAGCGTGGTATAGTATTGTAGCATGGTGCATATAACGTTAGTAGAACTATAGACTTGACAGAGGGGTGTTTTGAGATTGAGAACCAGCAGGGGTATGTTTCTGTGGACAGATACAATACAGTGCCTTGTTACTCAACAGTTAACTAGCGGAGGTGTTTGGTTCCAAGGGACATTGTAATGTGGTTGGGTTTATTGGAGTTGTGTTGTGAATCATTTTTGGGAAATAACTTGCGGGAATACTTAAAATTCTGGTTGATATCATCATCAAAAATCATATGAATATCAAAACTAATCAAAGTACAATGATAATGAAGTGTGTAAGCATATTGTCAGTATCATGATTGTGTTCGAAACCGCCAGTTCCGTTGTCAACAACAATTTTCACATTTTGAATTGAATGTCATTATAATACACTATGTTTTCTTAGTTGATGAATCCAACGAATAAATATCCACAATCACTATTCTTGAGACGAAATTAGATTTTTTGCGTGTGCAAGCGAGCAATGCTAGGTCTTCCTATATCCGACGGTCGGCCGCAGTCGAACGGTTGTAGCAAATCACTTGCTCTTGTTGTTAAAGCTCAAGGTCAAGACAAGAACTGTGACTGGCTACAGCTGTTCGACTGCGGTTGACATAATTTTTACAACAACGTAGTGGCACTTTTTTTTAACCTGAAATCTTATAGAAATCAATTCAATTAAAAATATATATTTAAAGGAAGTAAATGAATAAAAAATTTGAGAAAAGAAAGCTATTAAAAATGTAAGAGAATCTCAAGTAAAAGTGATATACAAATAAATAAAAATAGATATAGGATAGAGGAAGACCTAGGCTATGTTTGTTTACTTTGTCTCAAAGTGATCGTGAATAATGTTTAGGTATGAATTTTTTTTCGAAATATGGACACCAGTTTAGGCCAAATGACACCCATCATTGTATTGTTTTCGAACAAGTCAAGTGTAATTTCCTCTTAAAGAATTGGTTTAGCGCAAACCAAAAAATTGTATTTTCCTTTTTTGCTTACAGTGGCTGATCACAATTGCATTGCGTGGACTATCGATTGCAACATACGAGGTAAGATCGCCAAACACCATTAGACACAAAAAATATCGGCTCCTTCGGTTTTGTTGGCGATTCCTCCCTCGGCTAGTAAGCCAAGGACGTGAGAGGATCACTGGAATTAAGGAAGGGGATGACAAAGAAAACGTGTCTGCTGGCCGGACATGGTGTGAAGAGGAATAGAAGCAACAAACAAGAGGAGAAAGTTTGGAGGGAGAGAGAGAGAATGAGTCGATAGTTTGGGGTTTGGGAGAGATATTGCTTGCACTGAAATTCTCCGGCCTTACGATATTATGATTGATACACGATTATCACCCATGTGTCTTCGTTAGCTGGTTTTATTTCTTACTCCGATTCACCCCAACATTCTCCTACTCTCTTGCACTCATTGCTTTACCTTATTCTCTCTCCTTCTTCTCGGAACTAGACCTGAATTACGATGTGGCCAGTAAGACCTGGGGTAAGGTGCCAGGGTTGGAATTGCCCGGGGTTCGATAACGATATGAAACAATAATTATTTTGATCTAAAAGTAGTCAATGGTAGAGTAGGATTTTACATGAAATAAGATGTTCATCTAATTAAGGAAATCCACTCTCAAGAGCAGTCTGATCAGTTTTTAAAAAAACAGTAATTTTGATTCTTCAAAATATTTTCTCCATCAATGTACTTGGTTTATTGAAACTATCTTGTTGAATTCAATAGAAAGCTCAATCAATTTTATATTTCTATCGATTTTATCTTCCCTTGAAAGAGAAAAAAAGAACTGATAGGATTTAAGCATCATCTATTTAGAGATTAGGTTACTAATGCCCGGTTTTTCCAAGCACACTCAAATTTGAGGGACCCTCAAGTTTACTACACTTTACTACACTTCCTATACTCATCATAGAAAATGTCAGCTGATCAACAAAATTTGAGGGTCCATCAACTTTGAATGTGCTTGGAAAAACCCGGCATAAGAGTATGACGTAGAAGAGAGTAATGTAGTTAATGGTGGGGGGAAACTTTAGGTTGGGTTACACCTCGCGAATGTGTATTTGGCCAATCCCTGGTCACCCTTGTAGATTGGTGTACAGTGCACAGTGTAGATTATAATATCCATACCTGACTACATTGACCAAGAATACGATCAAAAACCTAGAAATTTTATATTTGACATTTATGTCAGCTACATATATGGATCTTGAGGAAACGAAACTGTAATTATCTTCACTGATACTGATTCCTATAATATCGATCCATTCACTTGATAGTTTGTCCAAGCAAAGAAGAGCCTCTGGCAAGGTGAGAAAATGACTCCATCTCGGTCATTAAGTTTCAAATTGTAGGAAACATTCTGATCTACAATTAGAGACCAAATTTTCAATTGTTATTTACCGAGCAAGAGTTCAAATCAATAACTTTTGAATCAATATTGACCGAGCTGGAGGCATTATCCCATCTTGCCAGAGGCTCTCCTTTGCTTGGACAGACTATACATTATCTCATCATTATCAATCCATTAATGTATTCCAAATGTTCCAATTCACGCCCGTCCTAAGATTGTCAATCAAAACCACAGTGATAACATTATCCAACGTGATTTCCCGCATGTCACCAAGCACTCGACCTAGGCTGCATTGCTTTCGCGATGGAAAAGTTGAAATAATTTTATTTTAAAGAGGAGCGGAGCCATGTGTGTAAGAGGAAAAAAGACGGAAGAGAAGAGAGAAGCGTAAAGAAAAGCTCCACTGCAAGCCACAAGGAAACCTTCTATCCCTGTTTTCCATTCCTGTCACGTTTTATCCTCATCCTTACTTTTCCTCCCTCACACCCCTCTTCGTACACTGTCTCCTGTCTTTCCGGAGAAAATGACTCCAGATAGGGAGAGTGAGAGGAACAAGGAGGATTGAATAGAATTTGTGGGAGTGAGAGGAAGATACGAAGAAAGAGTGAGAAAAAGAGAGTTGACAAGAATGAAATAATAGAGGAAAAAAGAAAGAGTGAGGAAAATATAGTTGACAAGAATGAAATAATAGAGGAAAAAAGAGAGAGGGAGGAAAAGAGAGTAGACGATAATGAAATAGTAGAGGAAAAATGAGAGAGGGAGGCAAAGAGAGAAGACGATAATGAAATAATAGAGAGAAAAGAAAGAGAGAGAGTGAGGAATAGAGAAGGCAGAAGAAAGAGATAGGTCAAAAGAGATAGAAAGGAGTAAAGTGATGAAGAGAAATAGGAAGGGAGAGAAGAGAGGGAGAGAAAGTGTGAGAGAGAGTGTGATAAAGAGGGAGAGGGTGAAAGATAGAAAATGAGAGAAGAAGGGAGAAGGGATGTTGCGGTTGAGGGAAGTTCAGGAAAGAGAGAGAAAGTGGGTAGATGGAAGGAAATGGGAAGAGAGAGATAGAGGGAGAGAGAGAATCAAGAAGAGAGAAAGGAAGAAGATGAGAAGTTGGTAATGAGAGATGGTGAGGAAATACAGAGAAAGTGAGTAGGAGGATATAATGGAAGAGTGAGAAACATTGAATGAGATAATGGATTTGTGACAAGGATGGAGATTTAGAAGAGAGGATGAACAATTAGAAGAAGAGAGATGAAGGGAAAGTGAGAGAGATTTTAAAAGAAAGCATGATAGGAAATCCTAGCCAGCAGACGTGACAGTGTTCTCGTGCGTATGGGAGTATCGGTGGATGTGCGTGCGAGAGATGAGAGTCGGAGATAGTGTGTGGAAAAATAAGGCGAAGGGGAAAAAGTGAAGAAAATGTGAATGGAGAAACTTTGGTATGAGAATTGGATGGAAAGATGAAATAATAAAATAAATTTGAAAAACGAAGGGGCTGGAGATTATAGGAAAGAAAATAATGGGATAAATCCAGAAGATGAATGATGGAGGAAAAATAATATAAAAAGAAGAAGAAGAAGAAGAAGAAGAAGAAGAAGAAGAAGAAGAAGAAGAAGAAGAAGAAGAAGAAGAAGAAGAAGAAGAAGAAGAAGAAGAAGAAGAAGAAGAAGAAGAAGAAGAAGAAGAAGAAGAAGAAGAAGAAGAAGAAGAAGAAGAAGAAGATGAAAGATAAGGGGTGAAATGATAGGGGAATACGTGAGAATCGAAAGTAGACATGGGAGAAGGGAATAGGCAAAAAATTAGGAGAAAAAAAGGATTAATTGGAAAAAAAGAAATAGAAAGAATTAGAGATTAACGTGAAAAGTTGAAGAGTTGAAAAAAAATGAAGGGAAATGAAGTCAATAAAGTAGACAAAGAAGAAGAGGAGAAGTAGAGGAAGAATAACAGTATGAGAAGAAGAAAATGATGGTAAGTTGGATAGAGAAGAAGATGTAACCCAAGGAAAAGAAGATGAGAATGAAGACGTAGAATTGAAATATAGGGAAAATAATGTAAGAAGTTGAAGAAGAGGCTGACGAAAAATTTAACCACAAAAAAAGAATATAAAGAATGAGAGTAATGTAGAAGATGTGGAAGAAGAAGGAGAAAAAGAGGGAAAAGAGAATAACGGAAGTATAGGGTCAGCGAGAAGATTTCCTTTCCCTATATTCCGACGTCAGCAAGGGAACCATACTTCTGATTCTAAAATGAAGGGAAACTCTCCGTGCCAGAAGAAATCATGTTTTGTCGTTAAGGGACTTCACCAGCTTCGCGCTCATATTATATTATTTATTAAATATATATAATTTAATACATATTATATTATATTCCTCAGTTTCAGCTTGATTGCAATGTTGGATAGCAACTACTAACTGTGACCCATGATAAACATAAACATGATCTTGGAAAATCAGTCAAGAGAAGATAAGATTCTAAGTTTTTTATCGCTGATAATATTGTTTATTTACGATTCTCAAGAAGCATAAATTGATTATGATTCTCTAATAAAGTGGTATCAAGGCATACAAATATGGTCTGTCCAAGCGAAGAAGACATTCTGGCAAGTTGGGAAAATGATTCCAGCTCGATCAATATCGGTTCAAAAATCACGAGTTTGGTTTCCAATAGTAGATTGGAATGTATCCTACAATTTGAGACCAAATCTTCAATTCTGGAACCAATATTGACTGAGTTGGAGTCATTTTCTCATCTTGCCAGAATCTCTTCTTTGCTTGGACAAACTATACATGAGCGTATGGTAATAGGGGATATATGTTTCTTACTGACAACTTTGTAGGGTGTAGAGTAAATTCAATGAAAATTTAAAGTCCCCATGTAGAAAACATGACTTGGATAGGAATATTTTAGGAAAAACATAAATCCTCAAGTAATTAATTTTTTCCCCGAATAAAATATTGTGCTAGTTATACGCTGTTTATGTTATTTTATTCGCAGTCTATATTTCTTATGCAGATACTCAACAAAAACTTACTATTATAATAATAGACTGGGTAGAGCAATGGATGATTCAATAAATTTATATCGCATAGAATATCAACGAGAATTGATATGGCAACTATCAACGAATATCAATATCGTATGTCATAGAATTGACATACGAGCTATCATTGAAATCCATATTCATAATCTAAATAATCGTGAATTCATCTCATCATCTCAATAATCATGGAATTTGAGCAGAACGTCAACATTTTCAGTTCTTCATCTGATTTAACTTTCAAATCTCGACTAGAAAAACAGATTTTAAGCAGTTATTTTAAAATTAGGAGCTGATTCAAGCATTCAACACGCTCATTATAATTGCAAATCAATGTACAGTATTCAATTTTTCAACAGTTTATTCAACCAGGAAAAGTGATGTTCAACTTACTGCCAAAAGGATTAGTTATGACAATTTTCTTACTTTATAATATTCGGAGAAACGAGTATTCTTCTAAAATACAAGCTCCTCAACATTCTAATTGTTATCTGAAAATTCAAAACTTGATCAGCAATAGGAAATTATTCTTCTGAGCAAAAAATTTTGAATTGATGTAGGCCTACAGTATAGCTCACTCCAAAACTTCAGGCGGTTTCCTCTTTGATTTGTACGTGATGCACTGGCGGCTCGTGCCCACCAAATAGGTGAAGTGCTGTACAGTAAAAGATACGGGCTCTTCACCTGTTTCGTGGGTACGAGCCGCCAGTGACGTGATGATACCTTCTAACAGGTGATGTGAAGCATTTGTTGTCTCTTTTTATTTCAAAAACATCATCTAATCATAGCTGAATGACAACTGTTATTGACAACACCAGCTATTGGAGCTCACAAGGAGAAGATGAAAACGCCTTACTTTTTATTAAAATTTAAGGAATCCATGTTTTTCACAAAAACTTTAATGTAGAACATACATCTTTCCATGTATTGAGACAAAGAAACAATGCGAATTAAATAATGTATTTTACAATTTTTTTAAAGATAGCAAATCGAATGATATTAATAATCAGACAGGTGTATGAGTGTATGTAAGGCCAGTTTGTCTGGCGAGTTCTAAACTATTTGGACCTGTAGAAAGTACTGTTACGTATTCGAAACATGTTCGGTATTTTATTGTTACAGTATTGGCCAACCTGCCAAATACCCGGCTACCTGATATGAATTTTAATTATTCCAAATACGTTTCCCTGTATCGTTTCCCCCTTGGACGCTACGTGGAACAGAAGTCAGACACAATAGATGTAGGTTCACTGTTTCATGGTTTGTGAAATTGTTTCACAAAGTGAAATTTTCTTCTATAAGCTCAAAGAATGCTAGAATTTTTACACTTCTTCTTCATCTCTTTCATGAACTAAAACTCAGTAAATTTTCATTCAATTTACATCAATTTGAAATCCAAATCATTGCCACATAGAAAAACATTGATTAGAACAAAATTATTAATATTAAGTGACTGTTTTAAAAGAACTATAACCCTCATGAATTTCCATGTTCACATTTGTGGAAAATTAGGTTATACCTACGGCGAAGTGGAACGACCCTTGGGTCTTCCCACTACTAGAAGCCATACGCTTAATAAATAAATAATAAATTATTAATTATCGTTATCATAATACATACAATAATGATCAGAGAGCTGGAAAATATTTTATTTTAGAAAATTATTATAATAGTGCCTTTCCCGGTTTGATCATGTTTATAATTTCCATATTTCTACAGAATTTATTGATGTTATCAATGTCACTTCAAAAATAATGAGTATCTCCTACTCATATGAATATTCCAACCATACAACAATATTATTGAAAACATTTTATCTAAGAGTTCTTCAAATTAAAAATTTTTTTAAGAATTTTGTCTATTTCAGAATGTATAAAAGCCTTCTAGTGTGCTTCACTAACTCGGAATATGTTCAGAGCATACAATTTTAAAAGAAATTTTATCTATTTGAAAATGGTTTTGAGCCAATTATATAGGTTCCTTTAAACACTGGCGGCTCGTGCTCACGCAATAGGTGAAGTGCTATACAGTAGAAGATATGGGCACTTCATCTATTTCGTGGGCACAAGCCGCCAGTGCCTTTAAATAGTAATACTGCAAGGTACTTAGAGCATAGAATATAAGCTTATATTATCACTATGCCTGTATGGACCTGTATAGGCCTATAGTTGAAATGAATGCGTTTCCTACGCCTATCCAGCCTATATTCGCAGTGAGGGGCTTAAAATCCTTAGGGATTCAGTGGTAGTTGTGAGGGATGCTGATGTCTTGGTGATGAGTGAAAGTGTTGAGGGTGGTGAGGGTGAGGATGAAACGCTGAGGCGTCATCATTCCTCATAAACTTTGAAGCGCGCATCATCCCGAAATATACTCCCGAAATTTGCAGGAGCTACAGCTCTCAGCTCACTTTGCGGTTCATATCCCTGTCAAAGTGGAGAGAGAGGTTCATTACTGTGATCATCTCAGAACTTATTAATCTCAATGCGAATTTGGTTTGAAATGAGTTCTGTTGGTGAATTATTTACTTATAAAAGTTGATTAGAAACGATAAATTATTTTTTGACGAATTATTACTCATTAATATTGATTCCTGTATTTCATTGTTTTGAGATTTGTATTTCATTAGTGTGAATAGTGTTTACTCTACTATCTTAATGACAGAAGAGTTAGATATTATCAATCTCAATGCGAATCCAATATGAAATAAGTTTTGTTATTAGAGTTGATATGCATTGTAGATGTTAATTGGAAACGATAAATTATTTTCAGCCCAATACTCAATCATTGACAGAGAATCCCTCAATTTATTCAGGTTCAACTTATTTATTTATTTGTTAAGTGTTTTATACTCTGTGTTTGGATATCAATAGGCTACTTGTGTATTACTTTTATTACTACCTAGTATTCCAAACTCTTTATAATTTTGTTATCAATTGAATTTATTTTTTAATAAATTAGTACTTATAATAGTTACTATACATCATATACTAGGAAAGCTCACGCATATAATAAAATATTTCTGCAGTACTGAAATTTATAGCTATGGGTTTGAAAAATTTATAGAAATGCATTACTGTAGGCCTATTACACGTAATGTGGTATGAATGTATAAATTTAACGTTCCTTCAAACGTATTTCAATTCCCAACAAAAATTATTCCTGACCCAACGAAACATTACAATTTAGTACATCACCTACAATGTAAATTCCTACAATGTATTTCCTTCCTATTCTTCCTATATCCTAAAACTACTCGCAGCATCTCAATAAACTTGACTATCAAAAAAAAAAAATTATTTGATTCATTTGTATCAAATGGAATTTTGTTGCTGTAGTAGTTCTACTACTCACATTCGGTCATTCAGTAAAATAGTGTTGTTTCCATAATGCCCCATCGTCTATACTTCCTGACACATTGAATATCAATGTTACCATACAGTAGGTTTGGAATTTGATACGTCCCTAGACATAAAACTTATTCAAAACGATATAAAAAAGTAATTTTTCGACATCTCCTGTCTTTAATAGCCTCTGCATTCTAGGACATTTCGCCCAACAAAGTAGGGATCAGTTTTCTTCTTATGCTCCCTAGGAGTTCTATTAAATTATGATGGAGAGATGTGTGCCGTGAGTACCATACGGAAATTTTACGATGTTTACGAAATTTATCCCCATAAAAATTAGCTTATTTTATCAATTTTATTGAACATAAAGATGTGAATTTATCGTTGTACGGACGCAATATTGCTTCAGGTTTTTTCCCATGGACTACGGTCTTGGATTTAGTATTCTTAGGTTGTATTGTCACATCGCTTTCCAGTTTGTCTGATTTTTTTGTTGTTGTTTGTTATTACCTCGTTGATTTTCTTTTATATGTTAGAAAGTGATGTACTTTTTCCGTCTTTGTCAAGTCAGGCCTCTTCTTCCTCCTCCACCTCCTCCTCCTTCTCCACCCAGTTGATCCAAGTATGATTTACAATGATCGTGTCAGTCGAGCCCCTCTTGTAACCTGTCTTTGCTCACTCGTCAAACGTATAAAATACTGACCACTGTCTCCAGTCTGGCAGGTTACAAGCGAAATATCCTTATAGAGACAAATCTTGAATGAGCGATCTGTAGCATCATCCTCTGTAGCAACCAATTCATAAATCAGGACAGACGAGTTTAGAAAGAAGTACATCGTGTTCAAGAATGCCAGGTCGATGATTTATAAAAATATATTGTAGGGCAAGAACTTAAGTAATAAACTCTTAGAAGATGAGAACGATCACCTCAAGAACAGTTTTGTTATGAATCTTTAAAATATTTTTCCCTCTTAAAAAAATATAAGGGAAGTTTTACCGTAAACAAGTAATTTACCGTTATTCGGAAAACAAACCAACTCTCTGGAAAAGACCCAATTTTCCAAATGTTTCCTCTTTTTTTCAACTTATAAAGCAAATATCAAGCTTTGATTTCAAAGAAATTCAACAGCTTTTGATATTTATTATATTTTCCTCTAAATTATTAATTAATTGATTATTTTGTCCGCAAGAGTTGAGGTGATAAGTTCAGTAATAGAAGTCTTCTACAAGATTTGGGTTTGAGAAGCTTGACTGATTATTTTCATTTCTGGATACTTCTGGCTTGATTTATAAATTTATTAAGACCTCATAAATAAGAATGTAACAATCTAGGGTATCAAATCGAGAGGATCGATTCAGATTCTGACATTATGTTACATGCCATTTAGAACATAGATTGACTTATCATCATATCCTTTTACCTAGGGATACTTTTATCAATGTATTCCATTAATATATAAATCTTAGAACCATTTTTAAATGATTTCTATTTTATCAAGACATGTGAATATACATTATTGAAAATCACTCTGAAGAGTTGAAACATGTCATGATAAAAAAAAATGAAACATAAAGGCTACTGACATTTTGGCTACATATCAAATAGAATGGACTCATCATGTTTAAATTTTTCTTTCATGGACATGTAAACTAAAGTTTTTAAATCTACACCAGTTGAGCTTCCAAAGGATGACTACAAAGGCTAATTAGGCACTGATCTACATGTGTACTGAAATAACTAATATTTATTTAATAAGAAATAACACTCTTGCAGAAAAATTCGATTGAAATACATTCATAACCTACTACAGTTCACCAGCTTACTACTTGGGAGATAGCAAGCAACTACGATTGACATTCAACACAATAGAAGAAGTTCAGTATTCATAGAGAACTACTGACCTGTATAGTTCGCGAACCCCGATTGTTATTTGGGAAAGGATCAATCTGACCCCTGAGGAATAGCGAACTCCAAGAACTAGTTGATCCACTGAGGGTATCGGTCTTTAATATACCTTTCAGTCTAGATTTATACCTACTTACATACATCTATATAATAATAGTATCATACATACATGCATCTATAATAATAGTATCTAGTGCAGTAGAATCTACTGCAGTGCACTATTTGTGCAGTATTGAATATCTATCTATAGCATATCATGTATTTATACAGTCTACTAAACAAGTATAGCAATAAAATATATGTCTGTCCAAGCAAATAAGACATTCTAGCAAGATGGGAAAATTACTCCAGACCCATCAATATTGGTTCAAAAATTATAAATTTGGCCACAAATTGTAGATAAGAATGTCTCCTACAATTTAAAATACAATTCATGATAGCTGAACCAATATTGACAGAGCTGGAGTAATTTTCCCATCTTGCCAGAATGCCTTCTTTGCTTGGGCAGACTATATTGAATAAGTACAGATTGAATGTATGTATATACTGAATTGTATTATGCCTTCCAGGCAATGTCAAACTAAAGGGCAGCTGATGGGTTTTGGACCTTGATGTATAGATGTTAAGATTTGTGTGGAAAATATATATGTATTCGTTGACCCTATTGTCAGTTGGCCCTATTCTGGAGCATGACACCTTCACTACATGTAGGGCAAGCTCCAAGCACCTTGTAGGACAGCCCTACAAGGCTTTTGGGCCTGTATTTTCCTGAGGCCTTTTCTGTCCAGCCGACCATCCAGAAACGAAAGATGCCCTATTCTCCCTTCACGGTAAAGTCCAGTTACATAAGAAGAGGGTTAGCTTATATAGATAACGGCGAAATTGCCGTTATATCCGAAAAGCATCAAGGGTATGGGTCAGACCTTTAGTGGTGGTTATCTTGATTGGGTAGTTGCATAAAAACGGGGCAAAAGTTTCTCACAAAAACAGCGGCGTGTCGAATTTGAGAAAGTTTGGAAAGAAATTTTGGAAACGTTTGAACGGAACAAACATTAAAATAGTATTATGATTTCTCATTTTCAATCGGGACTGAAAGGTTTTTCAAAGAAATACAGTTCTAGCTATTCTTTAATAATGATGATGGTAGGTTTTGCATTGAAACTCTGGAGAAAAAAATCTCTGTTGTACTCAACAGAGCTGACAACACTGAAAAGTATTCTATGGAGTATCTGAATCCTGGGTGTAATAATAGTACTAACGATTTGGGTTAAAATTTTATGAGGAAGAGGACATCATGAGCAAGGTGAATACCTTCATATGATTATTAGAAGCATCAAGAAGTAGGAATCGAAAATATAATTACAATTTTTACCAACAGTAAATAGTATCAATTAGATCATAGTTGATAGTAACATATTATTATTCACATGAATGTAGATCAATATCATGCTTCAAAATTAAGAAAATATCATCAAAATTTTGAATTTTTATGGTGGTAAATAATTAATCTTTTGAAGGATTAATTGAAATGGTTCCAATGAAGCCTTCCATTTGAAGTTCTCAAAAATAAAATTCTCATATCAGAATTCAATATCAATACCTGAATAATGAATGTCCGAAATAGCATAAAATTATAGAACTGAGTTTTGAAATTGAAAATACTCAATTGATGAGGAATAATACAATATTACAAATGCAAGAGTGAGAATTCGATAATATATGCTTCAGCACCTATGTGTCTGCTACTTGTAAATCAAGCAGATTTGAAAGTGAAATCCACTAATAAATCACAAATTAACCAACGAATTTCAAAGACTATCAAGTTCAATACACAATGGTTGAACGGAGTTCACTCATGAAGTGTATGTGTGGTTGAATTGTAAGCCAGATGACGTAGCATCATAACCACAATATGTTGTACAAAATTAAATGGGCCGAAATCAATTTTTGGCAACACTTGAGAGAGAATGAGTATGAGTTTCATGTACATTGATAGCTTCAAGTCGAATTGAGGGGATGCAAGGGGTCATAACTAACAGTCACTCACGTTTTCTCACTTCTTCTCCTCCTCCTCATCCTCCTCCTCTTCATCCTCCTCCTCCTCCTCCTCTTTTCTTCTTTCTTCTCATTCACCTCCTCCATCTCCCTCTATCTTTCCATATATTTTCATCCCCCTCACATCCCATGTTTGTGTTTCGTCGTAGGCGTTTGCATTAACCGTAGGGAGAAAGTCAGCTATCTAATCTGTACGTACCATAATACACTTGATAGGGAGCAAGCATATCGAACAGAAAGGGCTGCAAGGACAAAGACAGAGCAATAATAATGACAGTGAAAGCATCAGGGAAAACTAGAAAGAGAAGAAATAAAGGAGAGCATAGGATTATCTCAGCGCGGGAATCATTTTACAGCCCCTACTGCTATCATATAAAGTTATTGTTTCAAATTAATCTTGAAGCGGTGTGTATAGTGTTGAGCTATAATCTGTCCAAGCAAAGAAGACATTATGGCAAGATGGAAAAATGAATCCATCTCGGTCAATATTGGTTCAAAAATAATCAACTTTGTCTCAAATTGTAGGAAACATTCTGATCTACAATTTGAACAGAAATTTATAATTTTTAAACCAATATTGACCGAGCTGAAGGGATTTTCCCATCTTGCCACAATGTCTTCCTTGCTTGTACAGACTATACTACTGGAGTTCTCCAGGGATCTACAATGGTGCTTTTGTCATCATGGGGGGACCATCCCAAAACAAACCCCTCCTCCCACCATCATCTACCCCACCAACCCCCCCTATTTATGTCGATTGCATCCAAAAGCAGACTGTCCTCGAAAAATATTTTCGGGCTGGAATTTATGACGGAGACAATAATTTTGTCACGCGAACGTTTTTATTTGGAGATGGAGCACCGACATGCAAGCATGACACCGATTTGACAATTTACTGGCGCTGCAGCCTTCAGCAACACATTTGGAAGTTGTCGTTTGAATAACACGGTTCTAGTTGATTTGGATTTTTCACCCCTTCAATTATTTTTATTGTCGTGAGTTTTTATTGACTTAATTTGATTGCGAATTACGTTTGATACTTCCAATTCAAATCATATATTTTGGTTTTCACCTTCGAAAATAATGAATGATAATGATTACTCTCAACAGAAGAGTAATTACTTATTTACTTCTCACTGGTAATAATTACTGGTGATTATTGTCAATTATTGCATGTAACTACTAAATCTATATTGATTTAATCAACAGAAATATGTAATTTACTATAGAATTGTTCGCAGTCTTCGAATATACTGACTTATTTTATAGTTAAACGCTTATAATATTCAAGTTCTATTTGTATTATGTTATTAATGGAATTAGAATAATCTCTTGATGCAAATCATAATCTATTCATCCAGATCAATTCTTCTCAATATTATTGAGCTTTGTGACTATAATACGAGACATAACTTACTCTCCACAGAAAATTAAAGAAGTCATTCTATTTCATATACAAATAGAAATATAAAAAAAATGAAAATATACCTTTTAGGCTAGAAATAATTTCAATTATGAAAATGTAATATTCAAAATAACACAGTAGTAAGTTCTGGAAATTTTACTTATTAGGCCTAATAGTAATTTTCTAATGCAATTTTGATTTTGTTGAAAACTATGATGCACGAATAATGTGTTTGATGTCCAAATTTCTCTTAATATGTCCTATCAACTGAGATTCAAACAAGCTCTGAAATATCGCAAACTCCGATATCATCTCACAAGGGCACATCAACTCAAACAAGGATAAAATGGTATTTGACAACTATACGTAAAAAATATCATCAAAACCTAATAAAAATCAATACAGCAAACTCTATTTTAGTCGAGCCCTCAAAACAAAAAATCCATCAAGTGAAACGAGTAGCCTGCAGTGATGTATTTGTAAGCAGAGTTGACACTTTAGTAGCAGATGGTCCAGAAACTGTTTTGATCGGCCTCAGTTGTGAAACCCCACACGAAAAATAGTAAAAATCGGGGCGGATTTACTCTTACATTTCTGCCCTTCTTTCCGTGTTTCTCTATAAAAATCGCCGACTTCCCCTACGATTATCAGAAACAGTGGCTGAAAGAGAACCATTGTTGCCCTATAATCTCCCCTATTGAAGTAGAACTGCCCCTGTTTTGGAAACTGCAACTCTAGAGTTGTAAGTAAAGTCTGTACAAGCGAAGAAGACATTCAGACAATATGGGAAAATGACTCCAGCTCGGTCAATATTGGTTCAAAAATTATAAATTTGGTTTCAAGTTTAAGATCGAAACGTTTTCTAAAATTTGAGACATAATTAATAATTTTTGAACCAATATTGATCGAGCTGAAGTAATTCTCCCATCTTGTCAGAATGTCTTCTTTGCTTGGACAGACTAGTACTGCAGTACAGGGTCTTGCACTCTATTTTCAAAATAGCTTTCTACAATAACTATTCACCGTAACCGTGTTCGAAATATAGCGTTTTGCAATTTGGTTTGATGTGTTTTGGGTGAATTTCGAGTTTTTTTCGAAGGAGGGTAACCAGTTGTGTGTGACCACTGCAATAGTTCGCCATTAAGTTAACGACATGAGACTGGACAATCATGTGACAACGTGAGAGGAGGTCACAAGTCGTTTTCTCCCTCTTTAAGTGCAACCTTGTTGTGGATAGATGTGAGAAATGTTTTGCAAAGTTTTCCCAAAAAAGTTTGAATGGGTCATCAGGTTCACATCTACACCTGATGCATATTATAATATTCTAAGGTAAACAGAATTGAACCCTACTAGCTTTCTCTATAAACAAATTTGGTCTCTTACATGAACTCAATCTTCAATGTGTTCATCTGAACCCCTGTCTCACTCCCTACTTGACAGTTATATTATCAGCAAATTTATTAATTTATTCTAGTCTATTCTATATTCTCCAAGTCTATTATTACCAATCACTAATGAGATTTTTTGGATAGCCTCTCTTTCACAAAATCTCCCAAAAGTTGATTTCGATCAACTCTATCGAATGCTTTGTCAAAGTCAATAAAAGCCACGTGCTCTTTCTGAATTATTGAAAATATTCTTCAACATTTTTCCGTATCCTGAAATAGGCTCACTTTCACTCCTTATGGTGTAGATCAATTATAATTATTATTGTTATTCTAATAGATTGAATTTTTTAAATGCTTTAATAGAATATAATATTCGGAATTGATATAACATACATAAAAATGAACTAATTATTTAGATTAATTAAACTATTTATAAATTTATATAACCTAGCTACTTCACGAATAAATAAAAGATGAATAAATCCATCTAAACATCTATTTGATCAACTCGACTAATCAGCGTGTGTTCAAGCCGTAACTTATAAATCCAAAAGTGTCTGCGACATTGGTAATATAGAGTTATTCCAGGATGTCAGACGAACTACGATCTTATAAAACGGATGATGTCATACATGAAATGAAAAAACTGATTTTCAACAGTTTCGACACATTTCGTCACACATAAAGGGGAGAAAAGGCGATTGGACAGTGCTGGGGCCCGCCCTCGGTTCCCCAGCGATTACTGGGCATGTTTCCTCTCATGGCCGCTCATAAAAAACTGAAAAATCCTGCATGTATAGTCTGCCAAGCAAAGAAGACATTCTGGCAAGATGGTAAAATGACTCCAGCTCGGACAATATTGGTTCAGAAATTATGAATTTGGTCTCGAATTGTAGATCAGATTGTTTCCTATGATTGAAGACCAAATTGGTGATTTTGAACCAATATTGGCTGAGCTGGAGTAATTTTCCCATCTTACCAGAATGTCTTCTTTGCTTGGACAGACTTATACAACCGTACAAAACTCGAATAAAAATCAGTTAATTTCAACATGTCCATGTACTTGTTGCGACTCCGTTTCTGGCCAATCCTATCTTAAGCATGTAGTCCTACAATGATGCCATGTTTGCTTATAAAAAATGAGGGTGAGGGTGTGTGAATAGGAGAAAAGACAGAAAGAGAAAAAGTGTATTGAAATAGAAACAATGTCGACACCATTTGAATAAACGTGTCAACTGACTTGTTTCGAACTGTGTTCCCCAGTATACTTGTAGGGCCGTAACAATCACTTTTCTGAAATGCCAGTTCAAAGCCACGTTGAAATCCTACATCTAATGTCTTTTTAGAGGGTCCAAACAATATTTTTGACAACCCTACTTCAGCCTCATCAACCTTGTGTTGCGCTGTCTTCTCATACTCTTTATTCTATCTCTACTCTTTTTTGTTTTGTTTTCCTAGTTCTTGTCAAATCTGATCATAGTTGTTACCTTTATCTTTGTTGTTCTTTACCTTCATTTTCTCCTCCTTATTAACTTAGTTCCCCACTCTCATTTCCTCCTGCTTTTCAACTTAGTTGCTTTTATCTTCATTTTCTCCCCCCCAACTCCTTTTTCATCTTCCTCTCCTCATCCTTCTTCTCCTCTCATTTTTTGGCTTTCTTCATTGTCCATTCGTCTCCTCCTTCTTCATCTTCTTCTCGTTTGAATCCTCCATTTTCTGAACTGTCCTTTTTTATTCCTCTCATTTGCATATTTTATTTTAGCTCTCTCTTCTTCCTCTTCTTACCTATCTTCTTCTCTTTCTTCTTCCAACATTATCTTTATTCTTTCAAATATTTCCATCCTCTTTTTGCGCCTTGGACCAATACCTTGCAATAAGTTACATCATTATTTTTCAAGTATCACGTGTCTTTGTAAACTGTGAAAATGTCCACTGATGTTTGACAAGCCTTGTTTTCGACAAACAATAAAATTTTATCGACGTTTCAGTCTTCCAGACACGTTAAATAGTGTATTGATACGACATTTCATTTTCCATCTTAAGCTCTCCAATATCTATTTCTTTACGTTAGAGTTTAGATTTAACTATTCTATTATTTGTAATATTTGTATAGTTTTTTGTAATTTTTATCATTTATCTGTTATCTAAAGTGAATGTCTTATTCATAAACTTCATAAATCTAAGGTTAATAATTTATGAATTCAATCAATAAAAGCTTATTTATTTATTTATTTATTAGAGATAGTATAATAACACTTAGTACAAAACACAGACACAAGTACAAATCATCTTCTTTCCCAACTTTAAGAAGTATTTTAGAAAA
The DNA here is from genome assembly GCA_017141385.1 of Sogatella furcifera. Classification (NCBI taxonomy): domain Eukaryota; kingdom Metazoa; phylum Arthropoda; class Insecta; order Hemiptera; family Delphacidae; genus Sogatella; species Sogatella furcifera. Next base: position 19,417,185 of record CM029556.1, read on the forward strand.
GGTTATGTCCAAAGTCACTACTTTATGTCATGAATAGATTTAAATATTTCAAGATAAAAATTACAGACAGCTAGCTCTATTTATCATCATTAACATCATCCAATCCAACCCAATCTTATCTGATAATCTTATCAGACATTATTCTTATTTCAACACAATTCATACTGAAAAAATCAAAATATTATCTAAAACAAAACAACAATTTGTCAGAATAACCAAGAATTTTTGCAAATCAAAGGCCCCACAAACGTCTAGTACTACACTTTTCATGTCCAGCCTACACGTGGTTTGTTAATGAGTGCGCGCGTTTGAAATATGAGTTGTGGTGATGTTACTCGCGCTAAAAAATCGGTTCGCATGTTGCGAGCCGCTCAAAAGTGGAGAGCACTCATTCTGAGTGAGAAAGCGAACAGAAAATTCATGGTGAATGAGTGAGTAAACACGAGAATGAGTGAGGAAACATCAGTTTTGAGTGAGGTGGCTTCAAAATTTTCACCAGTGAAACGGTTCGCGGCCATTAAAGCAGTGTGTTTTTGGCGCAACTCGAAAATATAACTGCACTCATCGCTGGATGTGTGGTTGACGTGGACTGATTCACACAATGCTTTATGTTGCAGTTGAGGGCTCCCCTGACAACTGATTTTTCCTAGAGCAACCATTACATGCATGTTGGTATTACTGTGATATTGTCTGTACACGGGTACTTGTTAAAGTGTACTTGAATAGAAAAAAGAGAAATTAAATTAAGTAGTACAAAATTGTTTGCAATAAAAATTTGTTGTGATAAATTTATAATTTTGTGCTCCTTAATTATGTTTAGATATAACGACATCACACCTAACACTTTGTCTTCAAAAATAAATTTTTTCAGCTGTGTACATTGATAGAGGGGTGCTAGTACTGTAAAGGGATACTTTGAATATAAAAAAATTGGCTTTGAATTTTGAAAATTTGATTTTTATATGTTGTTGAATACCTGCTAAAAAACTTTCAAGTTTAGCAGGACCACTATTGTAATGTTGTCTCTGAATAAATAAAATGAAATGAATTAAATACCTATATACTTTCGAACAAGAATACCTGATTCTTAATTCTCACTTTTCTATCATTTTTTTCGTCCCAAACAATACAAAAAGTAGAATGTTATCATTTAAATCATATTTATTCAATGTACTTATCAATGATTTAAATCCTGAACAAACAAAAATAGAAGAAATTTATTGGTTTAGATAAAGTTATCACAGGTTTTCCAAATGGATCTCTTGCTGAATATACGTTGGATTATAAAAATTATTCTGTTGAATAGACTATATGATGACACATTACTAATATGAAATACATAAATAACTCCAGAACAATATTCTCGCGTGGCAGGAATAGGATGACAGATGCTTGAAGAGTTCTTGATGCATCTCCGAATTTTATAATTCCGAATTTGTATAAATTTCTTGAAGAGTTTCTTGCCAAATCTACGAATTTTTTTCATAAAACCGTCATCCACTTTCATCCCATCACTGCTCTTCAAAGCACTATTTCATTCTTATTCCATCCTGACGGTCAACAATCACATTACACACGCACCTTTCCACACACGCACGCACACATCAAGTGAGCGCTGTAATGGCAATTAAAAAGCGGAAATTTATTGCAGGTAGTTAAAGCAGAGAATACCTATTCTGGACGCATATATAGCTGATGAATACAGGTATAAATGACTATTTTGGTAGTATATATAGGTGATAAATATAGGTATAAATTGTCTGGTTGGCTGCATTCGGCTATATCAAATACAACACACTGAGGCATCCTCTGTTATAGGCCTATAGCGAAATAAACTGAGCGTAGATCCTCTGCGCTGCTATCCAGTACCGTTCCAGGTTCTGGATCTCGCTTCCATTATTCTTTTTATCGTTTCTATTGGTCTTTTTCCTGTTTTTTTTTCATTCCTATTTTTCCTCAGTTTCTATTTTAGTTCAGATTTTTCTAGTGATTTGGAGAAGAGTCACGTGCACACTAGAAACGTCTTTCATTAATGTATTTTTCACGCTGTATCAAATATTGATCATTCCCGTGAATCAAACAAAATTTTATTTTTCCATCTTCATATTGTCTATCTTTCCACAATTCTTCCAATACCTCTCAAATAAATTCTCTCTTCTTCTCATCGTACTGAAATGTTAGGATTTGTAAGGATATCTCTTTCTTCTTCTCACCTGAACAGTTTCTAATATTTTTCCACTTTCAGTTTTCTTTACACTGATTATTCATTATTCTTCCTCTTTCATATTTTTCTCAATTCTCTCATCTATTTTTCCTATAATATTGCTTGTTCCCTTATTATTTGAACTTCAACCTTCCTTGTTTCCTTCTTCTCCCGATTTTTCTGATGTCCTTCCTTTCATTATGTCTTTCCTCTTCTCTATTTTGTTATTCTCAAAAATTTTCATTGCCTACTTGGCTACTCCGACTTCTATATTTTTATCTTTACTTTCTTGCTTCCTTATATCCAATGTCGTCTTCTTCCACTTCACCATATTTTCTTATCAATTTTAACGTCAATCTTCCTTTGTCTTTCCTTTAAACCAAGATCATTCTCTACTACTACCTATTCTCTATTCTTTCTTCTCAATTTCTACATTTCTCCACCTCCGTTTTACCTTCACTCACTCACCCACTCACTCTCTCTCCCTCTTTCTGAAACTCTTACTCTTTCTGTTTCTCTTTTCTGTTCTCTCTTTCTTCCTCCCACAACGAACGCACAGAGGTGCGTTTCTAGCCCGTGGCTAGTCGAAGAATGAGCAAGGTCTGCCATCCTAACAACAACATTTACTGTTGGAAGAGTTCTCTCGTCTAGGATAGGAAAAGAAGAATTAAAAGAGTTGAATCCACTTTTGGCCTCGGGGACATCGTGAGGCTTCTAGCCCATGTACCCTTCCCCCCAACCATCAACATCTCCTCCCTCACCTTTTCACTGAAAGCATCCTCAACTACAAACTTTGGTTGAGAACAGGATCTTCAGAAAAGCTGAATGAGCTTGTGCTACGCTAGACTACTGTAACTTTTGTGATTCGATCTTTAATTCAGTTTGAGTGATTGTATTTAAACAATGGAACCTATTACTATGAGCAGAGTGTTTCTCAATCAACTCTAGGAATAAATAACATAATAACTGTAGGTGTTGTGGAAAATAAGAATTGTGGTCTTATAGTGTGGTTGAAATCTCGGGAAAATACTATTTCCGATAGAAAATCAAATCACTCTAATTACAAAGATTCTGAAACATGACGAGGTTCAATCTGAATTTATTAGATCATGACGATTTTTAGAGGAATTAAATATAAAATTCATTATTTTACCTAATTAGCCTATTCTTTATTTTCTATTTATAGCAATTCATTCTTGTTCAAGAGATTATAAGAAATCATGATAAAGTTTGAGAGATGATAAAAGATTATTAAACTCTATTATTTTAAAGCTGGATGAGGTAGGCTCCGCCATGAAATATTTGTACAAAATATTTTTTTTTAATGTTTGTTAATTATTTTCTTTTGTAACACTGGCGGCTCGTACCCACGAAACAGGTGAAGTGCTGTGCAGTAAAAAAAACGAGCATTTTGTAATGTTTTTCTTTAAAATTTGTTGAAGTATTGAAATCAGATTAAATCTTTTGAAAATACATACTAGCCTACTAACTGTTCTCCAACTAATTTGTAAGATGTAGTTAATGATAGGAGTATCGATGAATTCAAACGGATTTGAAATTATTTTCATAATCGTATTTACCATTATATTCCAATTAGAATATAATCCAAAGTCGATTAAAAAAATTTTATTGAACAAAACACCAAGCAAAGTATCAGAAACTGGAACGTTGCGATGGAGTTGAAACGGATGTGTGTAATTTTTAATTAAGCGCTTTTATTCGATGTCTTATCACAGTTCATGACAATGCATAGAACTTGTTCCATTGTGACTGAAGATAGGTTCCAAATACCTTTCTCACGAAACTGAAACAGCTTTTAATTAGATGCTAATCAATTCGATGTTTGTGTAAGTTAACTTTTTGTGTGACGTGTATTTTATTCGATTGTAGACAATAGTTTTTAACCAACTCCTTGAATTCAGAACAAAATATAGGATATTAATTTGAAGAGCGTCTCTTCAAAGAAGATTGTCAATGTATAAAGTATCAATTAATTTTTTTTTAAATAAATACATTCATCAATTAGAAGATAGAAAAATTAGTTCATGGATGAATTAATTAATCAATTCAATCTATTTCTGATTTTTCGGACTGGATTGTGATCCAGTCACTAGTCACTAGGTAATTGTAGTCTATGGTAAATGATCTGAATTTTTCTAACTTTCAATTGTTGTATGATTTGAGGTATAAATCCATACTGAGTGAGAATACTAAAATGAAGTCTTTAATAGGCTAGTAAAATGTTTAATAAAGTTGTCATGGACAAAAAAGTTATCAAAATAAAAATAGATAGTCCAAGTAACGTATTAAAAAACTTATTGTAAAATAAGTGACTTTTGTGTTTTCATTTCCATGAATTTTCAAATAATTTTTTCAATGAATTTGATTTCATAACATAAATTAATATCAAACTTCAATAACCAGTAATTGAAGACTTATTGAAAAAATATGGGACTTTAGTGTATTGTATAATAATTGGTTTTCAATGATTAGCCATAACCTCAATCGAGCTTCAATGTTCAGTTTACTTTATAAATTTAGGGTAACCTTTATTGTTTTGCCCAATTACTTTCAATGTGAACTAATGAATTTGTACTCCACTCCCGTATCCTATCCAAGCTACGTATCCTATAACTTTTGGTGGGTTGTAAACTCAATTCCCGAGAAGATTCGACTTCGGTCCGACCTCACGTTCAAGTCCAACACACCTGCTCGCTTTGAAAACCCTATTACTTGCGATGTCGCCCTATAACCCAAACGGTTGGTCCCCTCGGGCTGTCCAGGTCTGGGCACCGTCCTGATTTACCGGTCCCAAAAACTCTCTCAAGGACTCCAGATAGAATTCCTCCAATCCACCACAAAAGAAAGAGGAATAACGTTCGATAGAAAAAGAGAAGAAATATTAGGTAACATTGCGTTTGGTTGGAGATAGAGAAAGAGAAAAATATTAAGAACCAGAATAGGAGGAAAACATTGTTGATAGAAAAGGAGAGAAAATATTGAAAACCAGCTAGTCTGTCCAAGCGACAAAGACATTCTAGCAAGATGGGAAAATGACTCCAGCTCGGTCAATAATAGTTCAAACATTATGAATTTAGTTTCAAATTTTAGAAAACATTCTGATCTACAATTTGAGTTGAAATTTAAATTGTTTGAACCAATATTGACCGAGCTGGAGTCATTTTACCTATCTTGCCAGAATGTCTTCTTTGCTAGGACAGACTATAGCATCCCTTGCTTCCCTCTCAGGCATAAACTAGACGGGATAATTGGAACAGTCACGGCTAAGCTGGGGGAAGTCGACCTTCTCAACAATAGCGATATTTTATCGGTTTTCATAATTCACAATGGATGATCTAGTGCGCTTTATAACGTAGAACTGTTTCATATTGCTAGAAAATGGGGGAGGAGAGGTGGGAATTCTAGTCAGAAATGGGTAGGATGAAAAAATTGTTTCGTTCAGACAGAAAATTTAGGATAAGGTCCTGTCCTAAATAGTAATTTTTTTACAAACTAATTTTTTTCGCTAATGATGACCTTGATGTTGGTAATAATCCAGTTCTATTCATTTGAAATGGAGATGTTAAATCTTGTAATAACTAATAACAGAAAACAATCACTTTATTACAATCTACCACAGGTAAATTCCCTTTGATGACTTTATACTCTGATAACTGTAACTCTTGAATAACATTAGATGAATATTCAAAATCAAGCCTTATCAATGCCAATGTAATCTAGGTTAAAGAGTGTAATCAAAAATTCAATGATAAAATTAGTGATGAACAAAGAACCAGTGGTAACATTTTATCTGATTGTGGAAGAATTCTGTCCTACATGCTACTTTTTGTACGAGCATATTATTGGTTTGTGCGAGGTTAATGGAACTAAATACAGATTCATAGTTGGATATCAACCATTGAAAGTAATTTTCTGTTATTATGAACATCAACATAGGCCTTTATTAAATTTACAGAGTTCAAAAATAATTTTCAACCCGATACCTTCAAAATACATAGCCTACTTTATCACTAGAACACTAGCCATAGATCGATCACTAATCTCAAATTCGTTTGTCCCCGACTGATATATAGGCTGTCCAAAAATAGACAAGCCATTTTTTGTAATAATATAGCATATAATTACGATTATTACAACGGGTGTATGGCGTTGCTATGGAGACAAGGTTGCTAGACTTGGTTGCTATGTAGCAACTGTTGGGACAATTATCTTTTGATAAGGTTTAGGAAAACTAGTGGCAACCGCTCACAGGCGTAATTTTCATAGCGAATTTGCATATGAAAGACGCATAATAACATGCATTAAATTGTTACAGTTATTATCATCGTCATCAGGATGATCAGTGGAGTAATCATCATCATGTGTGGGGAAGTACAGTGATCGGGCTGACTTCTCAAGTCAATAATAATTATTCAAGTTCATCCAAAGTAAGCATTAGGTCTGATGAGGCCTACAGCGATAAGGAGTTTTCTTGGTAAATATGGTTATTTTTACTTTTATTTGTTAGATTCTTCTTTTTCCAGTGATCTGCCTCCATGCTGAATACCTGAATTGAGTCGTTCAAGCGAATTGCGTACAAGTAAGTATGTAATCAACAATAAGTAGGTAGCCTACTGAAAAAAATGAATTATTATATAGTAAGCCCAACAGATAAGGAGCAAATATTATATTTTTAGATATTGTTTCTTGTCATTGACAGAATTTGATAAAACCTCGAAATCCAAGTATAATAGAAATACTTGATTAAGCCTATTAGCCTATTAGACTTTCGATTGTAGCCTAGCTTGCGACTTTGAATAAATTGTATTCCTTATCTTATGCATGTAACGTCAAGCAGAGTATCCATTATTCAATGAAGAATCAGAATTACATCAGAAAAATGATGATTATTTACAAATATGATTTAAAACCACGTGACCAGTATTTGTGTAAACCCACTCAAGCCTGAGTTTACAGCCCCCAGACAAAAACTATAACTAAAGATAACCAGGGAAGTACCAACATAAAATCAATGGAAACCAATAAATCATAGAATAGATTTCAAGAACTTCAAAGACAAGAACGCAAATCAAATAATCTTATGTAAATCATGACGAAATAAACTAATGATACATTCACTGAAAATTGACTTTCAAATGAGAAATTATACCAAGTTTATTAATGAGAGATGCTACAAGAGAATGATAATTTAGTGTGTGTATCATTTACGATTAGTCGACTTATTAGGAGTTCCTTCACCTTTAATTGCATTGGACAACATGCATTTAATATATCAAGCATTTAATAAGGATTGATATTGGTGGGTGGGATTGATGATCTTTGAAAACCGTGAATTATCAAATTTTGAAGCTTACATTAATTCAAGATCGATTGGTTATTTATCCATACAATTCAACCAATTTTTAACCAAAGTTATACAATGAGGCCGGTGTCTCTGGCCTATTTGTTATTCTTTTCCATATTAATTTTTTTTGATTTAGTGAATTTAATCAAAAATAATTTTCTTATTCCACTGTAAGACTCATTCCTGTAGCATATCAGTAGTTTCTACCATTGAAGGCGTCATATAATAGCGTTAAAAAACGTTTAAGTCTGGAATAAGATTTTCTCAATGAGGTCTACACCCTTCTTAGATTTGAGACGATTATTTCCAAGTAATTATTGTGAGGTTCCTCATCAATAGTAGTGTTGATGAATTCTATCTAGAACAATAATAAACTTATAAAAATCCAGCTACTTTTTCCAATCACCAAAATTCCTATTAAAACGATTGTTTGAACTTAGACTCATTATTTTCTCTTCATAATAGCAACAATCATGTCTCTCAACAATAGCAGTTTTCATATTTTTCCAATCACCAAAATTCCCATAAAAGATTGTTCCAAACTTTCACCCATTTCTCTTTATTTCATTTCAGAATTTGATAATTCAAATAGGCTATCTGAATAGAGTTGACTAATCATCATTGTTAATACTCAATAAAAAACACTTTTATTCAATGAAATTCATACAAAATGTATGTTAGTTGATAAATGTACAAATATTTCATACATGATTTTTCCTCAGCAACAATTATTACCAATCTTATGCAATTCATACATGAGGTACATCTACACACATTCTTTACTCATGTATCACAATTCATGGAAGACGATAGCAATTGAACAAATGCATTTTGAACCGTTTACCTACGTACTCTTCATACACGGGCACTGCCTTCGCAAAATAAAACAAACAGAAAGCATTGGGTGGGTGGGTGCTTGATAGAAAGAAACTCGAATAATGAAAGGTGGGCTTATCCATTGAGGATAACAACAGACTGGAATGGTACTCGTGCCTATACAGAGAACAACAATAGTTAGTTATTTAGTCGCTAAATCGCTGCAGGGGATTTTAATTAATTAACATTTAATTATATAGAAAAATAAGCGGGGAGGATCGGACCGGCCCAGGATGTGATGTGGCTTAAATCAATTGGCAGGAGCGCCTACGCCTAGGGAGGCCGAGGAGGAGGAGTTCGCCTCCTCCTACTTCAAGGTTCGAGGTTCGACTCCTCCCTCCCACGGAGGGTCAGCAATTAGATATCTACCTTCAAGTGATAACTCACGGTTGTCGTCTGCTGGATGCAACTTATCTAAATCATTCATCGTTGCTAGCCCTTTTAAATGCCTGTATTTCTTATTTGGCAGAGATTTGCGTCGGAAAAAACTACCACACAACTTTACACTCTATTTGATGTAGATTTTAACTTGTTGTAACATGTATTAAATAGGAAATACAATAATATTAACGTCGAAAGTTACATAGAATTTCTTATAGGAATAGAAGCAGAAAACCAAACATTCATAGTCACCTGCAGGCCAGCTCATATTTCAATATCTGACGCCACCGAGTGTTGATAATGCCTAAAGATTCACCCAGCAGCCTTCATCACCGCAATGATAATATTCATGATAAGGTTGGGGAGTTTATCCAACCTCTACCACCAAAACCCACTCTCACCCCAAACATTCTTATCTCCCACCCATAATTAATAATTTATCAAGCTTCTCTCACTACCATTTTTCCTCGAGTGCAGAATCACCAGCTATTTCGACTAAGACCGCTTATTATTATTATTATTATCTGACTGGCGCGTAACTAGTTAGTCACCCGCGGCTAGAGTGAGTCTGTGCGTCTCTTCCGGTCGGTCCGACATGGTCTTAAATTTCGTTCCACGTCAGACTTGAAACGATAATACTGTATATCAAAAAGTCTATCTGGACGGATCTCCCGTGTTTTTTCACGGTTCAACATGTTCTTCAGCCAAGGAAACACCCGACGACGGTCTCTGATTGTATCCACATTTTCCTCAGAAAGTTTGAGTTTTTTTAGGTGTACGAACTTTTGTGACTGGTTGGTTTCCAGCTGGTACTGATTTCATGGTATCTATATCTATAACATGTGATTTATTATTCTCTAAGGAGTTGAATTATGAAGAACTCCCAACTATGATGGGGAATTATCTTGTGGTCAAGACAAGGTATTCTTTAACAATAATCTCCAGCTTTTAACAGTTTTGCCAAACTAGTTAAAAGATATGTGAGTTGAGAATATGAGAACTGCAGTCACTTCAAAAAATATCAATGTTTTACAACTAGTGGGTGCTCCAGGTATCATTTATTTGATTATTATTCAAATTTCTCAACCAAGCTGTATTAGTCATAGGAAAGGAATAATCATTGACCTCAATAATCATAAAATTGAAACAAGTATGGATTCAATAAAAATCATTAAATTGAGAAGTAGGCTAATAAAGAAGATGATGACAATCCCCTTTTACAAATCTCTCTAATATTGAGTTCTTTCGATTAATTACCATTATAGTTTTTTCTTACAACCCTCATATAGGGTTGTAACCTTGTTATCTTGGAATGTTTATCAACAGTATAGATCAAAAAGGGTTAATCTATATTATAATGAAATAATGATGTTTAAAAGTAACAGTAACTTCTTATTTAACTTTTAATCAATTATGGACAAGACATGATTTTTCCACAGTACATTATTTTTCCGCCATTACACAGTATTCTCCATGCCACTATGTATATGCTATAATTATCACTCTATTGGACATGATCGTTGTCACGTGATAGGAAGAGACATTTTCCACCAATCAGAAACTTCACACCGTGAAGCATGACAGAGTCGTCAACATGAGTTCTGTTATAGCAAACGCCAAAAAACCTGGCGGCTGGTGGATGACTGTTTTTAATGCCGAGCTCTGTTAGAAAAGTCGACGATCGGTCTGCAATATCGTCTTGGTCGAGAGCGACCTCAGCTAAATTGTTTTGCTCTTGTGAACTGCTTCAGACTGTTCTGACAGAGCTGACCATTGATAACAGACATTCACCAACCGCCAGTTTAGTTGGCTTATATACTATGTAATAATATTAGCTTTCATCACATTTTCCACCATCTCGTCGAAAAGTGGAGATAAAGTCTGTCTAAGCAAAGAAGACATTCTGGCAAGATGGGAAAATTACTTCAGCTCGGTCAATTTTGGTTCAAAAATTATGAATTTGGCCTCAAATTGTAGGAAACATTCCAATCTACAATTTAAAAACAAATTTATAATTTTGAAACTGATATTGACCGAGCTGGAGTCATTTTCCCACCTTGCCAGAATGTCTTCTCTGCTTGGACACACTATAATTATGGAGACAGTTGTTGACAAAAAATGAAAGAGTGATGATTGAAGCATAACCCACCTATCAGCAATTAGAATCCTCAATCCCTTCCTTTTAGAAACAACTGTAGCATGTCAATTTCAGTAATTCTTTCTAATTGTACGGTAATTTTTTCTAAGTACAGTAATTTTTCATGTAGACGTGGCATTCCTCGCAGGGTTGATAGATATTTCTTTTTCAAGTTCCGATAAAAAAGTTACTACGTACGAATATCTTATAATAAAAAAATGAAGAATTCTGTAGCGATGATATAAATATAGGTATAGAATAAGCTTTTCCTAGTGGTTTTTAAAGTATTCTATACAGGTATAGTGAGGCCGGAAGTAGTGATACTATCACCTTGCGACTGAGGAACGTAGAACTGGAAAGAGAAATAATTAGAAAATTGTTTTCGATTCGGAACTGTTGGGTATATACTAGTTTCCATTAAGAATACAGGTATATCGGCTTTATTTATATGAGTTTTGAGACAAAGGTCTACCATGCAAGAATATTTTTCTGATCAAAAAGATGATAATACATGCGTTCCTCAGCGGATGTGATGAACATTGTAGAGGTCAGTTTTGGGTTCTCTGTAATTTATTTGAAAGGTGAGCATGATTAGAGATAATATATTGTCGTAATTTTGATGCCGACACCATCACTTATTAGATGGAATGTTGACATGTCAATTTCAACGGCAATTTTCTGGAAAATGATCTAAAAGGTAGATAGTTTGAGAAATGTCTTGAAAGGCTATTTTATTGGGATAACCTGGGCTTTTCAGAAATTGAAACAAATAATTTTGCATGAGCATCTAATTTTAAGTCTAATTACTGAAAAATTTCATTGACAACCGATTGAGTTATTTAGATCATGAAATAATCAATGGAAAAATTGTACAGTATCAATTTTTCCATCACAACAATCGGAAGCTACTGAAAAAATTGGAATGGAACAAATCAAATCAATTACATAGCTCTTTGCTTGGTTTCCACTCTCGTTCGATTGCAGTTTTGACACCTAGTGGGATCGGACTCCCCAATCTGTATATTCTAACAATTCGCTTCATTATTATTACATTACAATAAAATTTTATGACAACTTTCAAGATTCGGCCATGAAGAAGATTTCCATGGGAGAAATCTAAATAGTAATCGGAAATCTAAAAAAATTTTATCAAAATTTTATTTCGACTAGAGTGAATTCATTGAAAATGTATACTAGGTATTAAGGTATTTATGGTTTGTTGAAGCATCTTAATCAAGTTGAAAATCACCTTGTTAATGAGTGAAATATAAATGCTGGATAGAGGAACAAACTCACACGCACTTTAGTCTGCACTTAGTGTGAATGAGAGAATTCCCTTCATTGTTTTCAAAGTTTGTTACTAAAGAAATGTGGTCTCTTAATCTGTTAACCTTGGCCTCTGAGACCTTGGGCTTTCTTACATTGATATTAAAACACATGAGACACATCTATGGCATAAAAGTCTTTCCAAGCAACGAAGATATGCTGTTAAGATGGGAAAATCACTACAGCTCGGTCAATATTGGTCCAAAAATTATAGATTTGATTTTAAATTGTAGATGAGAATTTTTTCTACAACTTGACACAGAATTTATAATTTTTGAAACAATATTGATCGAGTTGTAATAATTTTCCCATCTTGCCAGAATGTCTTCTTTGCTTTGACAGAATTACCTTACTACTGTGCAAGACCTGTATCTCCCACACAGCCCTTTTATCACTCTTTCTCCTTCTCACTCTCTCTCTTTCTCTCACCCCTCATCCCCTCTTCCTCTTTTTGTATTTATTTCATATTTCCCATCTCTCTCCCTCTCCTTGTTGCCTACCGTTCACAACTGTAATGTTCCTGAGAAATTTATTGTTATTTTCAAACAGTTACATATATTTCTATCCTGTGGGTGCACGCACTATCTCGCCTATGCTTTCCGGCATTCGACGTGCTCTTTATCACAAATGCAATACTGAAGTGCATTTACTTACATTATTGAGGAATTTACTCACGGTGTGGTTTTGTTGAGTGCGTTGTGTAATTGCGATATCGATTGTGTGGAATTTCTAGGTCAACATAGGATTGTACAATAATGTGTCATTACAAGTCTATATTATAGCATATAGTAACTAGCTAATTTTCGAATACTCTTTGATAATAGCAAAAATGATAATTTACTGCAAGTAGATAGTGTTTGATAATAAGCATTGCTAAACTGTGTTACTGTATTGTTGATCATCCACTTACTACTTTTACCTTCCCTAAATTTAGTTTCAATTATCTGCAGTAAAGAATCAGTATAAGACGATAGAATAGGCATTGATAACTGTGATACTATATTGTAAAGAGCATTGATTTAGGCTATTCCATTAGCCTTCACTCGAAGTTTCAATTATTCAAAGTTAACTGTGAGAGTGAGATATCAGATTGTGGATTTTCAATCTTGTTTAGACTTGGGAAGATAATGATAATTAGATTTGAATTAAATGGTTCACATTAAAAAGATTGACAGGAGTCAAGTTGAAATATTTTTTTCAATAGTTTCATAAAATATTATGATGATAATTGATTCGAATCTTCATTTATTCGAATGAAATATTATTGATTATTCTAGTATGAAATATTATTCGAATATTGGTCGCCTCAATCGATTTGGCCACTAGAAGATAAATCTTTCGTTGATTTTAATATAGAACCATATGCTATCCTGATGCAGTAAATTGAACACTAAAAATAAGAAATCGTTTTACTATAATAGGCTACAGTTGACTATTTCCTGAAATATATGGAATAGGCTTTTTATGGGATAAAAGCTTCGCTTCTAAGAGATAGAAAAGATTCGATAATTGGTTGGAATCCATGGAGTAAATGATTTTCGAGGAATGAGGATCCATTTGCCTATCTCTCCGCATGAATAGAAACCAGAATGCAACGCATAGATCTTCTCAACGTAGAAATATCTCTATCCGTTACGATTATCATCAACCAATAAAAATTATAAAGAGGAGAAATTATCAACTCAATTATTTGACATTACTATTGATCTTTCCTACTTCATTGATGAAGATTTCCAACTTTAACTACCTATATCTTCAAATTAGTTGAATTTTCATTCCCATCCATGGAGAAACTATTGGACGATACATTGTCGAGACTTTTATTGAAAATAAAATATTCCGTGGTTGATCTGAATTTGGCTCTACGATTTTGCTTCCAATTTGATCAGGTTTGACTTTCATGGTGTTATATTGTAGCCTAAATGTATGATGTTATATTATAGTGTTGTGTAATAATAGATGTACTATGTTGTAGATTTTATATTATATGATGCGTAATATTGTCCAATTCAACATAGAAAGCCTTTTATTAGTGTTTTATCTGGTGTTTTGTTCGAGATTTTGTTGTGAATCTATTTTAAAATTCAAAATTTGGATTTTAGTGTAAAAATTAGTGGAAATATGTGTGAAAAATATCATATAACCTATCTTTAATATGTTTGTATAAATTTTAAGAGGAAAAGTTTTGGGATTTGCCTGTTGTACTCTACTATGTATCATTCTCAATAAATCATCTCAATATAGATGGTCATGATTATGATTATGAAAGCCTGAATAAAGTGAGTATACCAACATTTTTTCAAACAAAACGCTAGGTTTTTGCGTGCTATTGCTAGTTACGAAATATTTCATACATGAGCATGTTCTGATTCAGATACGCTAGACATAAAAATGATAAATTGTATTCAATCTCCATGAAATATGACTTATCACCTCCCATTCTGGAAAATGATCAGAGTGAGCCGTCAAATTACCAGGCTAAAAACGATTTGCTAAAAAGTCTCAGCCGACAGATGGATGGCTTTTAATGCTGTGGCTTGTGGTACCAAGCAACGAGAGAGGGTTCGAATATCCGACTTGAAAACCGCAATCGCTTAGTTATTCCAGCATAGTCAACGAGCCTATTGTGTAATAGTCAAACCCTTTGTAACGCGTTACAACAAACCTTCCAACTCATCTGTAGCCATGTTTTTTTTTTATTCAACAATCACACGCCAAACTTCATCCACCCTTCTGACAAGTTTCAAAATATGAAAGACGTATTGACATCTCTATTCATACCATCTCTTTCAGGCGCGATGAGGGGTCCTATCATAGATGAAATCTATGATAAAGAGATGAGATCGGATTGTGTCGCAGAAAATCTGACAGCCTAAATAAGTAGTTTTAGCACCTTGGCAAAACATTTTCCTTTCGTTTCATTATTTTGTGGAGTGCACTCATTTATCTCTTTCTTGATCATGTAACACTTGATTGAGAGGGAGCGGTTTGAGAGTCCTCTCAAAGCAGACTGACATTTTTCAAGTTTGTTATGTTGAGCGAAGATTTCAACCCCAATAATTTACGTCTCGAAGAAATAACTCTATATTGTGTGATTATATTTCATTGTAGAGGTAGAGTGGACATTACTGTCCAAACTTCGTCACGTCATTAAAATAAAAGTTATTCTATTTTTTTCATCACATATTCAAGTTTATCTTTATTAGTTCCTATCACATCTATTCCCAAAATACTGTGTTTTCTCTGTTTTTTAACTGAAGAAAAAATTCAAATAGAGAGAACTTCTTAATTAATTTGATGACACCTTACTAGATCATAAGGAGTAATTAATATTTGCTGACATAATCTAATTTAGACTATGAAATAGGCTATAAAGCTTTGAACGAATTTGATTTTCATTTTGATTTGTCATATGAATTTCATGAATTTATTCATATTTCTCTCAATTTGAGAATTTATCTCATATTTGGTATATTTATCAAAATTGGGAAAATGACAATTTGGTCTTGATGTCTGTGTGTTTTCAATTCAAGTTCATTGTCTTTCTTTAGATGGATGGGTTATTATCTTTCATCAATGAGGAATATTATTCAGTCTCAAAAATAAAATTGTTTTATCAATGAACCTATAAATTCCAGGGATGACTAGCTAGAAGAGTTTAAAAGTATGATCATTTTATTGTACCTAGTTCTCCAGTGCAATTTAGGCAATCCAAGCAATTTTTACAAGTACCTGGTTTCGATTAAATCTATTAAAGTATAAAGATTTCACTCAAACTGAAATTACAGGTTTAGAAACGACTTATCTTGTTATTTCGAGACACAATGGATGAAGAAGTTTAAAGAGAG
Organism: Sogatella furcifera; assembly: GCA_017141385.1. Classification (NCBI taxonomy): domain Eukaryota; kingdom Metazoa; phylum Arthropoda; class Insecta; order Hemiptera; family Delphacidae; genus Sogatella; species Sogatella furcifera. Next base: position 19,433,321 of record CM029556.1, read on the forward strand.
TTGGTTGAAGACTCATAACAAACCCAGGCCTGTTTTGAACCGAGAAATATTGTTTGAAACATCAAATTATATGTCACAATATTGTTGGATGTGATTCACTCGTCGTTTGTGAAGACAATACAATTCATGGGTATGAGAGATGTTCAAGTTGGGTGAGAAGGATACGTGTTCTTCCTTTAGAAACAAATTACATGGATCAACTGCCAAAGTATCCAATAAAGTTCTTTTAACAAGAGCTTGTTCCTGTTTGTATTGTTATTGAAGACGGAGTCAGACGTTGCGTTGAAATAGTAAAATAATACAGTATTTCAAAAGAAAATGCCAGAATTATTAATAGTAAATTAAATAAAGTTTGATCGTAGAGAAAGCACACGAGAGTAATGCTTGAGTTAGAGAGTATACGAGTAAAGACTTTATATTTGATAATGCTTGATCTATGGTAAAATATTAAATACTTGATATTGCAAGTTTTTCTTTTTGGTATGTAAAGGGATTTAGAATAACTCATAACTTGTGAAAAAACTTGAAGTGGAGAAAAAATACTTCAAAAAGTTCATACTCTCATTCTGAAAATCGACTATTTTAAATAAAATATTGGCAATACTTAGTTTTTAACAGTTAAGATAATGTTACTATGTAACATCAACATCAGATATCAACATAGTCTAGTTACAGTAATAATACTAGTTGCTAGTATTAGTTACTGATATGATATTCCTTAATCCACACTGGAAGCCTAGAGTGTGGAATTCTTCGCCTAGTTTGTTGTGTATTTTCCTCATCAGTTTTGAAATATGTAAACATTTTTAGACCAAATCTTCTATGGGTTCATTCTATGTGAAGAGTTTCCACATTAAATATGAATTATAAAATAATTAAGGATTTGATATCTTTACCATAAATATAATTATTATGTTTCCTCCATCAAACAATATACTATATTATTTATTTAGCGTATGGCTTTTAATAGTGGGGAGACCCAAGGGTTGTTCCACTTCGCCAGGATAAAAACCAAAACAACCAACCAAACCAAAACAATATACTATTATCGGTGTATAAGTTAAACCTATTGAAAAGTTCAAGGCTTACAAATAATATGAAGTTATGTAATATAAGTAAACTTATAGGTTGATGTCAGTATTATAAATCAAAAGTCGTATCTACAATAGAGTACTTTGACTTGATAAAACTCAACTGGACAAACAAATACAATAAAGCAAATGACTATTATAGTTCAAATAGTAATTGTATCGGATTTGATAACGATTGAGAGAACGTGATAAATATTAAATTCATGAATTCAAAATCAGTTTGTCAACATTGGCCTTACCTTGATTATTATCTAAGAACTGCATCCAAGTGTTCAAACTATTGTTGTGTAAAGCTTAAATGGTGAATCTTGATTGTAATTGTATTTCAATTATCATTTCAGTCATGATCGTCTTTGAATTGTGATTGTCATTCAATCACACTCCATAGCTTATCATGACTGATGTACAGTTTACATTGAGACTCAATTGCAAATCAAAATATTATTTTGTATTGTTTAATTACAATATGAAGGAAATTGTAATGACTGTTTCATTTATTCTTTTATTCTATCGATGTTGAGAGAGTTGTTGTTAAACTTGTTGAAAATTGTGTTACAAAAATTTAAACTCAATCTATATGGAATTATCATTTGAAAATGAAAATTATTCCTTACTAATTGCAACAAATTGGACTTCGATAATCTGTTTTTTTCGCAATGTCAATAGCTTTGCAAATTCAATAATAACTTGGATATTTTTGAAGAAGAGGTACATTTGTGGAATACCTCTGGTTATCAATGTTATTTTTACTAATCATTTGTATATTCGTAATGTTGAATCAATTATAAGTTCCATAAGGTTTCTAATATTGTTCCCTTCATTGAAAAGAATGATTGCTTTATTCAAATATGCGTGTATTTTTATTTTCACTCTCTTGAATTGTCAACTCTTTCTAATATTGCTTCAAAGAGAAAACAGTACTGTATTAATTTTTGGATCCACTAAACATGTATAATGGAAATGAAAATTTGAATATATCCAATGTGTGAAGAATTGCTCGTGTCGCAAATTCTTTTATTATTTTTCACGAATAGTGAATTTGGCGTACTCAGACGCAACTGAGTATCAATAAGGTAAAATTTTTGAAAGAAGAACAATTTTTGTCTTTCCGTATCATCAAATTTTCTTTAATCACAACAACATTTGTTTTCATATACAAAAAGAAAATAATATTTTCAGTCTTAATTTACAAAATTACATAACGCTTTTGTGTACAAGAAAATAACAAAACATAAAATTAAAATCTAACAAAAATACAATGATTTTCATCTATTCATGTCCGTATAAATACTATTTACATTCACAAATATATAAAAATATATATTATCATCGTAAATACACACTCATATATTTTCTAAATATACTAGATTGAATTTTTGTATTTTTTAAATTTTTTAAACATTATTTTTTAAAGTATTCTTTATAGGCTATCAACGTTTTCATTTTGAAAGCTTTCTTGAGAAATTTGGAATGACAAAAATTATTCTCTAGAGCTATTTCATGGAATATAATTTCTTCATAAAACAGAGTGATAAATTAGTGGACATTTCGATTAGAATCCAATATTATTATGGAAAAGTAAATAGGAAAAAAGTTCATAGTTATTTTTTATGGAAGGAAATTCTATAAATTCTAATAGAATTCAAGTAAATGATGATTTATTAATATAATTGGGTTTCTAAAATTGAATCATGAATTATCTATTGTTTCATTTTATTTATATGTTAGCTCATAGAATGAGTTACCCTACGCTAAAATCGAATCAAACTGATTACTTTTATAACCTGGGTTTGTTATTGGGTGATTATTTATTCTTGAAACATATATGCCTTCAAGTAACTACTTCTTGATAATTCAGTGTTGGCTAAGGAATCTGAAATAAACATTCTCTGTGTAAATTTTGAATATTGCATTGAAAATTGTTTGAGTCAATTAAAGATTATAGTAAGAATGAAGATTATAGTAAAATTGAAGAAATAATTTTCCTAATATTGATTGCTATGAACTAATCTTGAATGAGATAGGTTTACTGAAGCAGCCCATTCATACAAAGAAATAAAAGAATGAAATTATTAATTCAACATTTTCAAGACCTTATAAATTTATTCAATGTGAAAATCGATTTGATGGATTTTCGAGTGAATACAGAAATATAAACTGAATCTATTAATTTTACCAAACTTAAATCTAAAACTCTATTCTAAATTCTCTAGCTCCCAAAATTTGTGTTAGGATTGTGCTTATTCGAATGACTACCTATTTTAACATAAGTTTCACACTATGTGAGATCATACCTTGTAATGAGCGCCAAAAAACTCATATTTCATGAAATAAATAATTATTATTCTATTGATTTTTCGAATTCGAACTCAATGCCCGTTTAAAATTTGATAAATAAAATAGTTCAAAAGCACATCACCTCAATATACGTAATCAATTTGTTAGTTGCTACTTAAAAACTGTTGAAGAATTTTCGATACATAATAAATTATAACTAACAATAGACTAGACAAAATAATTGATGATTAGATTTTTATAACAAAATTATCCACTTCAATTATAATATTTCTTTCATCACAAATTTAGGGTAAATGGTGGAGGGACATTCGGTTTAAGAGTTTTTTAATGATGTAAATTATTTCGGCAATTTGAAGGATAGTTTCTGTTAACAGTAATTGAGAAATAAATGAAAAAGGAGGTATAGAGATGTTTATAAGGTGTTCATTTGTATAATAGATGCAATTTCACGGCGAAAATTTTTCAAGTGTTTGATATAGTCTTCACATTGACACAAGAGCATTGAACCCCAAAAACTAATGCATGGGTTTAGTACATTGTTATATAAAGCAGATCAATCTATAGAAACTACGATTCCTATAACAGGTTTAACATTTCACCCATGAAAGCTTTTATCTCTTCTAAGTTCGGAAAAAATCATCAAGATTCTTCTAAGATGAAATAGGCTAGTAGAAGACAACAACCAAACAATTCAGCTGGAGTGCGAGGTGCGATTTCTATTAAATTGATTGATACATCTTCAGAAATTTTCGATCAGATCTTCTAAACCAATACAAGAACCACAAAAACCATGGGAAAGCCCACCATCTTTCAATCAAGATTAGAAATCGAGTCCAAAATGGAAATTTGAGTGAAGAACAGACTATCACTTTCTGTTGATTAGCAGAAGTTGAACTAATAATAAATATAAAGACTCAATTGATATAAATATGCTATTAATCAAAGTGTAACAGAGGTGATAATTTTAACATTAATATTACCGTCATTGAATCAGAAAGAGACTGTTGATAGGTTGATACCGTACCACTTTCCATATTATAATTCACCAGAAATTCATACTTAGAATATGAGTTCATATTTGAAATAGAGCTCAGAATCATATCTCAAGTCAATTCCATATCAATCCTTACATCCCAAGTTTCGTGTCTCGTTTATTTTTAATCAAACAGATAAGAATCTATTATAATAATTCCAAGTGACCTATATCAATTATCATCATTCGCGATTAGATCAGTAGATATTTGATAGTAATATTGTATTTTTCAAAACTTTTAAAGATAATTTTCCATTTTTCATCTATTTTTTGCGTGGGTATCAATAATGCAATGGCGGCTGGTACCCACGAAATAGGTGAAGTGCTGTGCAGTAAAAGATACGGGCACTTCACCTATTTCGCGGGCACGAGCCGACAATGCAGTAATGATGATCGGGGTTCCATTATTACGAAGAATTGAAAATTTCATTATTATGAAGTAGAAAAAAATGGTTTCCAGGTGATGAATTGATAACAAATATTGGTAGATTAATATTTTACGTAGCATGCTCAAATAGAAGAAAATATAATAATTGAAGCAGATTGAACCATAACTTAGAATGGACTCTATGCATAAGCAAGGCAATTCAAAGTTTTTTCTTGTCATAAGTTTTTAAGTATCGTACCATAACTTTCCATAGGTCGTGGCTCCAATATCTCTCATTAATTACAAAATACAAGTTGGAAATAAATGTCAAATAATGACACAAAAGTATTTTGAACTTGGATGATTGTATAAATTTCATTGGATGTACAATAAATCGAATGACTACTACTTCAAGTTTAATTCTTGTATAGTGTAAGTTATAAAGCTTTGGTGAGATTTCCGAAAATGTTTTAAAAATATTTTAATCTGATTTTATAATGAATGAATAGATATAGGACTCACGATTATGTTTGTGGTTGTAATCCGGATTTCGAAATTATTGTACGAGTTTTTATGACAAAGAACACAAAATTTATTCTTTCATAATAATGATAATAAATTCTCAAAATCTAAAATTGGTTTCGTCATCTTTATACATTGAAATTTACACAATTTGAACCCTCATTTGACTTTAAAATTGAAACAAAACAGATTCACAATGTTATACTCTTTTCTTGTCTGAGTAAATTAAAAAATGACTGTTCGTAATGTTTATTTACATGCTCAATAATGTTTCTCTGTGAGATTCACTAGTCAATATCACTAATTATTGTGTCACTTCTAATCACTTGCTCTTTGAAATTTCCCATTTTCATCGCAGATACATAATTCTAACTGATTCACTATAACGGAAATTATTTCATACAAGTAACTTACTGAATTAAATTCTTATTAAAAGTTGAATATAGGTATGGGATTACTTGGGAATTACTATGAAAAATTGCTCTTAATACACTCACAAATCAGGTATTGAGTTGAAGATTTGTATTAGTTAAGGAATGTTATTAAATATTTGACATTTTGGACTGAGGCTTAACCGTGATTTGTATCCTTTTTCAAAGTTTTTCTAGTGGATAGTGTAGTGTAGATTTTAAGCGTTTTATCAATTGTGTTTCTAATATTTTTCTCGTAACTAAAAAGAAGAACTCTAGAATGAAATTAAACCTGTTTGTATCATTATGAAGCATCAACAATGATGAAATTAGAAGTTTATTAATTTTATATTCAACTATAACACGAATTAAATTTAATGATTATAAAAATTTCCTGCTGGACAGAATGGAATATTCCTAGACATTAGTTGAGGACTCAAAAATGATAAGTAGAGTAGTAGAAGTGTTAAAAAAAGATACTCGACATTCATTTGAAAAAAAAAATCACATTAGGATTATAGATAAACATCGAAAAAATTAGGCAATTTTTCATTGGATAACATTGAAATAAAATAATTTCGTTTCTTGTTTGATAATAAAATATATTCAATTGATTGATAAAACGATTATTATTTACTTCTTGTTCAATTATGAAGCAAAGAAGTAAATTCAGAATAAATGCTGCATTATTCAACAATTTAATAAGTTATTATTGCTCTCCCCAAAGAGATTGTATATATTTTAGTGAAGTTATATTGATAATGCTTCGAATTATACAGAAAATTGATTCCAAAAGGACATAGAGATGTATAGAAAACTGGTAATATTCTACGATGAATAATACAGAACTACTATTCATTGAAAACCTCATGTTTTAAGAACTGGGAGAGTCTATTAAAACATTCAGCAAGATTTTTCAAGATTCATAAGAGATAATTGGGATACTATTATAAAAAATTACTCTCCAAATTAATTACAGACCAATTAATGTAAAATAAAGGGACCAATCATTCCATGGACAGTATTGAAAACTCTCCAATCTATTTATTTACGATTATTTTCATTGGTTAATTGAAAAATAAGCCAGGGAACTCTGCAACAAGTGAAGTAGAATTTTGTTTCTCCCAATAATTTCATATATTTTTTTATTATTCCTGAGTGAATTTATTAAATTTTGGAAATTATTTTTCAACTCAACGATTTTCTTACAAATTGTGAATTTGGGTTTTTAACAAGTATTTTCAACTTTCTAGCACCTAGTTGATATAAAGTTTATCCTGCATCTTTATGTTTCGTTTATACTGGACCTGTAGGTAAATTCCGTTTAGATAACAGAGCTGCGTTTATAAATATTCAGCAATAAATTATATTGCTGAATATTTACAGAACTATCCAATTCAATTGAATATAATATTTCCTGGATTTTTTTATCCATTCCATCCATCAGGAATTCTGTGATTTGATTCATTATGCCATAAATTCGGATTAATTTTCAAAGAAATATTTTTTTTAGTGAATCAATTACATACGAGATGTGTATAATGTGTAAAGTTAGTATTCCCTGGGAACTGAATAGCCTACTGTGATCCATTTCGATTCATTACCAATTGGATTTTATAGTGTGCCTTCAATTATTGAGTTTTGAGTCAACTTAATTTTTGTAAGTTGTGTTATTTCGTGTAACAGGATAATGATAGCACATCTAACTATCTTACTGTTACAATATATCAATTCACTTTCTGTCATGTTAGTCATGAACTGAATTTATTTAATTGAATTGCTTAGAAAAACTGTCTATGGGTAATTGAATTCATTATGTATGTTATGAATAATTTATTATGCATTAATTTCACGTGATGTTATTGAACTGTGTAATTGCATTTGGAGTTTTAGTAATATTTTGTAATATAACATTTAAAAAAATTAATTCTCGAATTGAATTTAGAATAGCCTATTCAATGGCCTATTCGGGGACTAAACTTATTTGCACATAACATAAAACAATATTGAGTCTGATGATAGTAATAGCTATGCATGTTCATATCTGGGGAATGAAGTAAAAGCTAGAGGTAGTAGTGATTGTCCTACCTTTTCAAATAAGCTGATGATTCCAATTGTTACAATTCGACGTTCTTGATGCACTTTTGATGAAACTCAGCAAGAATGTAAAACGAATGAAGCACTTATCACTCACGACGGTCAATTCTAGACGGGGTTCGGTTCCTTTTTAGCGGTGGGATCCAGCATTTTCTCTGATGGTCGCTGAAGACAGTACATTGAGGGCTTCCAATCCTTGATTCGACGATAACCACTAAGTCAATCATTGTAGAAGAGTTTCTCTTGAAACAATCACGTTGAGGGTGTTTGTACAAAACCCATTGATAAATAAACTTTGAAAGTTTCTCTCAAACTATCATTTTATCGCCCCTACATGTGCCGGTTTCTCTACATACAGTATTTACATAATTACAAACATATTCACATCTTATACACGACGACGATTCGATAATGGAAATAATATTAACATTCGAACATTTTTGGAATGTGATGAAAGTTGAACAAGTTCTATCACCGAGAGCGGTTTCGCCAGCGTAGGAGAGTTCTGATCGTTTTTACGTTTTTGAACAATGGCGATAACAGGTGTGCGACCGGTGTTTGATTGTTCATGAGGGTAATACACACTTGCACACCGAGTTGAGATTTGTTTGAGTTTGTGTAATAACTTAGAAACTAGACGGGAATCACAACACCACTATCTCAGTAGAGAAGTCGACCTAACCTATAAAATGTCTTTGGGGGGCGTGTACCCCGCGCACCGGGGTACATCAGTCTGTTGCACAGTAGGAAATTGAAAATTGTCCTTCTCGAATTATTAAATCTCTAGACACAGCAACGGGAGCCGATTCACTGCAGCAGGATTGTTTGTTTGAGTCCTAGACGTACTCCCTCTGCATCTTGGAGAAATGTCTCGAGTATTCAATCTCCCACTGGGCTAAACGTTAGTGTGCAGCTAGCGACTGATGGGTGGGCATGGTCTGGGGCGACAGCATCGGCGGACTATGCGAGTGCGAGTGCGGCCCCATCGGCGAGCCGTGCATGTCCTGGTGATGGTAGCCCTGGTGCATGCCGTGCGGGCCGCCCATCTGGCCCTGTCCGTCCATCATACCGTCCTGCGGTCCACCCAACGTGTTCGGCGGTGTCATCCTCTTCTCCTTCTGTCGCCTATTACAGAACCATACCCTGACAACCTCCTTCTCCAGCTGTAAACTATCGGCCAAATTGGATATCTCTTGTGCCGACGGTTTAGGTTGTTTGTGGAAGTGTTGTTCGAGCGCGCCTTTCACTGACACCTCGATGCTGGTGCGCTTCTTGCGTTTGCGTCCCTGTGCAGCTATCTTGTCGATGCTGGTCGGCGATCCTGTTGTCGAGTCGGCCTCCTCAAGCCACTTTTGGAGCAGTGGCTTCAGTTTGCACATGTTTTTAAAGCTGAGCTGCAGCGCTTCGAACCTGCAGATGGTGGTTTGCGAGAACACGTTGCCGTAGAGTGTGCCCAGGGCTAAGCCGACATCGGCCTGCGTGAAGCCGAGCTTGATACGCCGCTGCTTGAACTGTTTGGCGAAGGCTTCGAGGTCGTCAGAGGTGGGAGCGTCCTCCTCGCCACCCGAGGGCGCGTCGCCCGGGTGTTGGTGGTTGTAGGAGGATGGACTGTGGTTCTGCATGTCTCTAAGGGAGTGGTGCAGCTGCGGGTTGGGCTGATGGTGGTGGGCCAGCATGCCGTTCATGGCGGCGTGGTAGTGGTTGAGAGGTGATCCGGCGCCGTTGTTGGATCCGGTCGGGATGTAGTGGGCCGAGGAGACGACCGGCGCGTGCCAGGATGCCATGGCGGCGCCGGGTGGTGTCTGGTGCTGGCGGTGCATGTCCTGTGGTTTGATGTCGGCCTGGTGCGGATGGGTGTGGTGCGAGTGGTGCGAGTGGATGCCCATGGAGGCGGCCCACGGGTCTGCGGCGGCCGCACCCGGTTGCAGACTGACCCAGGGGTTGTGGCTGAGGCTGACGGCTGCAGCGGCGTGCGGATGCGAGTTGGGCGACGGCGACTGGCCGTGCGGGTGGCCGCCGTGCTGCACATGGTGGTGGTGATGGTGGTGCTGGTGGCCGTTGGGCGGGATGTACTTCATTTCGCCCTCGGCTGCTCTCTGCGGTGACGGACTGGTGTGGTAGCCTGGGCCGCCGCCCCCTGCGTTCACTATGTTCATCACTCCTGCGTCCAGGTCGGCCGGCACCGCGCTACTAGCGGGCATGTAGGTGCTCGCGGCCATTCGCCACACACACTCTCCTCTACTCCCCCTGCTCCCTCTAGCACACGACACTTCACCACTGACTTGGACGTCCACAACTACTACTCTCTACGATCAGCTGCAGCAACAACCAGTTACAAAAACTAGCACGATCACTGCACATCGGTACCGACACAGCGTTCATGTGTTATGCATGTCGGCGTACGGTTCGCTCGCGACTGAACTACCTCTCTGCCACTACACACCAGGCTTTCCTCCCTCCTACCCCCCTCCAACACACTCCAAGCTCGACTCCTATTGGCCTGCAGGCTCCGCCTCCCCACCCCACCCCTCAGTCCAACCACGAGATACCGTTGCCTAGCAACCGGCCGACTACACGCGCCACTATATCGATTCAGTCCTCACTCACTCAACGCAGCGCCCACAACACACCTACTCCTACTCCACTGTCAATACATTACGAGTACATTATTCCTATTTGAAAAATTTCAACAACCAAAACACTGTTGCTACCACTCTTAATCAGCACTCACTGTTAGTAGCTGTCAACCTTTCATATAGCCTATCAGTTCGACTTGCGGTGTCACTCAAAAATACCTTCATATAGCCTAGTAATAAACACCTTACTACAGGCTATACTTTATTCATAGAATATTCACAATAAAACATGAATACAATATCGATGAAAATTGAAAAAATGAATTGATAATGGCAAGATGAGATTGAGTTTTTGATTGCAACTCAACTCCCGAAATTAGCGAGATCATGTAAGGGGTTGTATTTTTATCAGTATGGTCAGTGAATATAAAGTATACCCTACATATTCTTTGGTATGGTACGCAGTAAGAAGCAAAAACATCTTAGTCAAACACAGAGATGCCTTGTAATTTTTTGTTACCGTGGTAAAGATGATTGTACAGAGATTTAATATGAGGCTGCACCCTAACTTCACCCCCACAGGTAAAATAATGGCAGCGGTTCCATTCCCTTCTATTCTATTATTATCAGGTGCTCAAAGTATCGGAGATGGTGGTTCAGTAAAATCGTAGTTTCAACTATTCAATGATTAATGATTGTCTTAAATTATTGTTTTCAACGTACCATTAAATAATGCGTAAAAGTACGTGTTTCAATAGAAGTTATCTATAGGGTTTATCTATTCAAATAATTTATAATAGTTTCAAGAAGATTCTTCAAAGAAAATTTTTTCATGGTAACAATACAGAATCTGTCCAAGCTATAAGCCTACTGTAGCCTACCTTAAAATTTCGAAATAAGTAGAATCAATTACTTTAAAAAATCAAATAATATTGAGAAATTAGACAATGATTTCAACCAGAATTCTTCAAGTAGATAAGAAACAGAAAATTTGATAAAAAAATTGACGCTCATTGAAATAACAATGCATTAGAGTTCACCGACCCAGCCACTATTGGTTACGCTTAGTGGCTGTGAACAATGAATGCTTTAGAGGTGAGCTTACCATCTTATCATAAGGTACTCTTTTAAATAATAATAATTGAATTTCGATTCACCAAATAGAGTTTAAAATAACAAAGGTTTAATACATTACGAAAACAAAGAAACGAACTTTCATGACATTTAACAATGGTTGAACCTAATTTCAATTTTACGAGAAAATATCAAAATGGTTAATATGCAGATATGTTTGAAGTCTTGATAGTTAATACAAAATTACCCTCCATAGAAAACAGCCTCGAACAATAGATAAATTATTTTGTGAGAAGATACTTCTTTTGTACGTAGTCGGCTACTTGAGTGATCTCAAAAATTTGCAAACAGAATCTACCATAGGTTTCTATAGAAGAAGTTAAAAATAACAAGTACCAGCTTTACGTATAATCATGTAATAGAATGGCTACTAAAGCGAGTAGGCTACTAGTAGACTATTGAATAGCCCAATTTTGATTTTGAATTAATATGATTAGTATAGTAATATGAATACTTTTCGGCTTGCGCATGTTGAATTATTTTAAATACTCTAATTACTGAAGTAGGAGTAGGGTAGGCAGCACGGCACAACATTTGAACATCGCATCACATTCAAATTGTGGAGTATTATTACTATATATAGAGACTGTATACAGTCTGATTTATACAGTCTCTATAATTATTACTATTACTATATACAGATTCAAATGGATTAGGCCAGTGGTCATCTATTAAGTTTCATGAAGGTCCGTTTCAAAGTCTTGGCGCGCTTCCGCGGTCCATTCAGGGGAAACCATTAGAGGGGGGGGACTCCCCGGAAATTTTTTGAAAAATTGATAGTTTTACTACATTAATTCAATCATTTATTCGAATATTTGGGATAGTTATTACTCTGTACGTATTTTGATTTTAATGTTCTTCAAATATATTGAAGTTTGATATCATGCCATTGATATATTAAAATTGAAATAAAGGCCATTATTCCAATCTGATTCGGCAATAAAAATTACTCTATTGTTTATTCTATTCATATGAAAAATGTTTACGCATTGAATTGTCAAAACAATTCTCGAATTTATAGTCCTTGACTATATCTCTTTAGCTATTGAAATACCAAGATAAATTGAAACGCTTAACTAGGTATAGTATAGAATAATTGGATGAAATAATGCAACAATATTCAATAAATAGCCAAATTTATATTGTGAGTTGTATGATTAGAAGTGTTTATTTTATTGTTGTGGTTGTTTTTTAATAATTCAATTTTATTCAGACTTTAGAGGTTTCTTATGGATTTTTTGTGTTAGGATTTATTTTAAATTTTTTTCCGTTGAGATCGGTATGACATCGCGGTCCGCACAAAACTAGCTGGCGGTCCGGATCTGGACCGCGGTCCGCCATTTGGTGACCACTGGATTAGGCTGTAATGTATTTCATTCTCCGATTTTCACGGATAAGAAATAATAAATCTTCGTACTACACATTATAATATTGCATTGACGGAGTGAGTATGTTTCATTCGGAAATCCCAAGTAAACGATGAATAATCAACATCTCTACGGATTAACTAGTACTATATAAACTGTAAAATCATTCTAAAGAGTAGGCCTATACAGTCCCTGTAACTAGGACTATGTATGGGTGAAGATTGTTACTAGACAAATAAATGATCAATTTCAATAGAACAATCTTCATTCACATGAGATTACATTCCAAAGTGAATTGAAAATGTTATTGCAAGTGAGCTGTATCATAAAGGAATTATACAAATAGTACAATAATTTCAATTCAATAATGTTTCTATGGTTGTATATAACAACCCTCTTTGCAAGGATTGCACCTTGTGATTATTTTCTCCAAAGTAAATTGAAGTATTTGATGGACTCTATAGTTTGGTGAATATGAAACTGGCAACCAGCTGGTAGGCCTAGGCTCTTCATAGGGCTGTTGCGCCATTGACAAACAAACAAAATTGAAGTATTTAAGAATATATTGCTTTCAAATTCAAATTGCATACAAGATTATTCTTAACATTAACCTTTATCAACATCCTTAGATGTAACTCATCAACAACCCTCAGGTAATCTTCTCAAAGATTGCATTATCAATCACATGTTTACTCAAATTTCCAATTATAATGAAAGCAGCGCCCTGAAATTTAATCTAAAGCAAGTCAGAAAACAATGAGAGGTTCGAATGCAGCGCTTTTGTTTCATCTGCCTGAACAAAAAATACATTCTGACAAGATGGGAGAATAACTCCAGCTCGGTTAATATTGGCTCAAAAATTATTAATTCTGTTTCAAATTATAGAAAACAATGTGATCTACAATTTGAAATCAAATTCATAATTTTTGAAACAATATTGACCGAGCAAGAGTTATTTTCTCATCTTGTCAGAATGTCTTCTTTGCTTAGACAGGCTATACATTCGCTGAGACTCGGCGAGGGTTTGGCGAGTCTGTTTTCTCAGACATTTTGCCTCGGAAAAGGAGCACGAGTCGCATTGCTATTCAGAGCGCGTTCTTCCCCCACAGCGCGACTTGGACTGACTCTGTCTGCTTGATGCCTTTGCTGCTTCTTTCTGATCGAAACGAATCGAATGGACGGACATGGACAATGGCGAGCGCATCAGGTTCAGCCGTTTGACTAATTGAAAACGGTCTTTGGAAGGTGATGAGTTACAGGAAAGTGAGTAAATTCACAAAAAAAAATCGAATCGAATCATTTATTGTCAAAATAAAAAATACACTTGGTATCATAAAAAAATCAACATGGTATCATAATAACATTTCTAAAATCACATAATAGTCAACATAAAATATTCAAATGAGTTACACAAAATTGAAGAAAAGTTTAACTACAGTATTTGTTACAAACTAATTGCAAATTGCAAACTAGTAAAAACACTTGAACTATTTCTTACACGGTGCAGTCAACATGTAAATATTATTTTAATGGAAAACTATTACTTACGCTTTTGGAACATAACGTCCGTTTTCGCAACAATAATAATAATAAATAATTATTATTACAATTATGACTTCATTTGGTGGGGAGACCACCTCGCTAACATAACCATGTTTCGCCAATTGGAAACATGGTAGTTCTTGATTATTTTCACTGATTGCAAGAAATCTTTTGCAATTAAAAAGTCCGAGAGCACTGAAACACAGGTCAAAACACTATTCCAAGACTGGAAAATTTGGAATTTAAGAAAAATTTAGAGCACAAAAGTTTAACGCAACAATGACATTTCGCTTCATTTAGTTGACACTGGCTGGTGTAGGAAGCGGTAGTGTTGGCGTTCCTATTTGAATTTATTTTAATTTTTGAATTTTTTTCAATATGAATTCCTATTTTAATTTGAATTGTGTCGGAAAGTTGGTGGATTCATTTGAATTTATTTATATATCAAAAAATCTGTAGGAAATAGTTCTAGTTGAATATTTTACTAGCAGTTTGTAATTGGAATCAAAATAGATGAGAAGAGTTGAATACTGTAGTTGTAAAGGTGATATTGTGGTCGTTAATCTATATTAAATGAAATGACTATTGTCAATTAGATTAAAACCATAGATATATTGAAAATCGAGATACTGGTGTAATGTTTTTTTATTTCAAATAATTATCAAAGTACCCTTTTTGAATTATTTTAATGAAAAAAAAACAGTAATAAAAGTAGCTCTGCGATTAAGGAAACACCATTATCAATATCTGGTAATCTCTGATTAATTATTGTATTTAATAAAGTATTGTATGAATAAGGTGATTGTGTCTGATGAAAATTACAAAAGATTGATAATAGTGTAGCAACCGAAACCGGTATCTCGCTTTTTAATGAAACTGTGGTTTGACATTATCATGTCTAAAATTCTAATCATTTAATAAAAAAATATTTTTCTAATGGCCTTGGAATTGAATAATTCCTATCATATTTCTATGCTCAATTCATAATAAAATTTCTGAATCAACCAGGAAGCAACATAACTACATAATCAACCCATGAAACATTTGTCAAACGTCACAGACTACTCAACTCATTAAAAGGTACTTTGGATTAAAGGTATGAATGAACTATACGAGTACGTTACCAGTGTCAATCTCATACCTCATAACAAGGGACATTCAGATGTATGTTCCATAACTACTGTAACAGTGTATAGTCTGTCCAAGCAGAGAAGACATTCTGGCAAGATGGGAAAATGACTCCAGCTCGGTAAATAGTGCTTCAAAAATGATGAATTCGGTCTTAAATTGTTGGAAAAACTCTGATCTACAATTTGAGATTAAATTGGTAGTTTTTGAAAGAATATTGACCGAGCTGGAGTAATTTTCTCTTCAAAGAATGTCTTCTTTGCTTGGACAGACTATATTAAGCTGGATCAATCTCCGTCAACCTCATTACCATTCATGAGACATTGATCTAGTCAATCACGTCATATACTGAGTGAGTGAGTGCCTAGTACTGACGTTTGTCAGGCGAATCCATTTGTCTAGGAAGTTAGAAGGTTGATGCACTTGATATTGTTCGCGTAAGTTGAGAAGATACTCAGTTACAATGTAAATAGTATTGTAACTACGTGTCTTCAAAGCTTGCGTGAACTCACAACTCTATCACAGAAGGGTAGGTATGATAATGAAGTATACGCTAATAGAAATATCTACTGCCAACACTGGTGAAGTTTACTGAGTGATAGAGGGTATAAATGGTAGACATCTAGTATTCAATTAGTTCAAAGTAGGTACTTCAGTTGTACCGGAGTGAACTATTGGAGTGAGTTAGCGCACGTGTACAGAAAGTTCTGTAAAGTTTGATTGTGGTATTTCATGGAGAATCATGAGTGGTTCGATTTTGAATAAGCCCTATGTGTACATTTATACAATGGGATTGAGTAGATACACTTCCCAAGATTTCTGTAATAGAAATTACTTCGATCAGTAGTATTCTTGAGTCAATCAGTAACCTTCATCACCCAATAGATTCAATATTCATAACATATATTACCATACTTATACTATATATAAATTCAAATACAATATAATTATATGATGAATCAATATTTGAAAATAATTAACTCTTGTCTATGGGTTTTAGATGGATGACCATAATGTGATATTGCTATAAAAGTAAACTGGAGTATTTGAGATTAGAATTTGAGGTCACAGCACCCATAGTTTAATCATTTCAACACGACATGTTTCGTACTCTCAATAGTCATTTTCGAGTGTCAAGTGTCGTTCGAAATATATCGTGTTAAAGAAAATAGTATAAGAGTGCTGTGATCTCTTACATTCATTTTGAATACAGTAGCCCTGAATAATAGTGAACGTTGAAGTTTATTGGAGATATTCCCTGAAAATGTTGGAGTTTTGATAGATAATAATGATTGAATCACAAGAATAAAATAGTGTTGATTGTTGATATTATAGTAAATTGAATCATGACATTTTTCACAATAATATGAATAACATTCAACCTTTCACATAATTTTGATAATCTCAACTTTCATGAGAATGTGAATACAGATTCTACGATCGGTACTTGAATCTTGTCTGTATTAGGCCTACAACTGGATCGAAGCACGAATAAGTTCAATTCATCCTTTGTTAAAGTTCAACGTTAATGTAAACATAGACTTTGAAATCAAGCAGGATTTAGTATATTTAATAAAATTCATTTCAAATAATATATTTGTAACATCAAATGTTCATAAACTTCCTATACGTTTATAGGCCAACAGTTACAACTTCGTGAAGGTTTGAGCGTGAAGTTCTGTCTAATACGCATGTGCGATTCTTCTTCCTACCCTTATCAAAGGCGCTCTCCTTCTCTCTTACACTCTTTCTATCTATTTCACTCTCTCTCGCTTTCTCGCTTTCGTTTACTCACTCTCTCGTACTCCAGCAGCCTCCCACAACTGGAAAGGACTCATTCTACGCACATGCATCTTGCCACAGCCCCCGTTCATTATTTTATTATCACTGCCAAAAGCAAACCCCCAACATCACCACACAGAATCACCCTTATACGCTTCTCCCTTCTTCCTCAGTCTATTACTCTTACTCTTCTTATTCATGGTAGCTTCTTCTCTCTCGTTACATTCGCAACTTGCTTGCTAGCTACCCTTTCTTCACGCCTATACTACGGCATAGTTTGTCCAAGCAAAGAAGACATTCTGGCAAGATGGGTAAATGACTCCAACTCGGTCAATATTTGTTCAACAATTATAAATTCGGTCTCAAATTGTGGAAAACATTCTGATCTACAATCAAATACCGAATTAGTAATTTTTGGATGAATATTGTTCGAGCTGGAGTCATTTTCCCATCTTGCCGGAATGTCTTCTTTGCTTGCATAGACTATACGTTGAAGTGTGCGATAGAATTCTCGAATTTATTGCCGCTCACAAGTTTGGGATATCGGTGATCTCTCTCAGGATTTAGCAGAGTTTGTGGAACTACACATCATTCACACTTCACTAGTAGATCTCTAATTTGGTTACATTCTATTGCCTTATTTTTATCTTTGTATTTTTCAAATTATTCTACTCAATGTAAACCATCCTGGCTTTTAAATGGATAATTTTTCCATGAATGTGTTTTTAGAGTGAAAATTGTGTGAGTAAATATTTCAAAGAAACATAATCTGAATTTGGATATTTAAATCTAACTTGGAACAGAAGATGTTTTGGGCGAATGTCTGTATTTTCGTTCCCCTTATTGTAAAATTGTAATCAAATAAATAAATTTATGTAAAAAAACTTGTAACCGTTAGAAATAAAATAGCCTCAATAAATTATAAACAGTTATTTCTGATATGGAAAGAATATAATGGTTTGAAAGCGCATTTCAGTTAGTTGTCACATCCTTCTATTCAAGCTAGGAAAACTATCAGGGAAAAAGTCAATTATTTAGGGATTTCAACTGAATATTTCCAATACGAGAGAGCGTATAACATAACTGATTGTTTCCTAATCAGATTAGCTCACTTATAAATTTGAAGGATGGTTTTGGAACTATGCCGAAACTATGCCTACATCTATTATAGAGTTATGATTAATTAGTTCTCAATGCACAATTCTTGAAACTTCGCACTTATTTAATGCAAGGAGTTTCTTACGTCACAAACAAGAAAATTTACGTTGAGATGAAACATTTCACAAACGAGAAAATGGTCTACCACAAACTAAAAACATAACGTAAACGAGAAATCATAGGCTTTAACAAAAAAGAAAACTAGACTTTGATGAAAGTCTAGTTCCAGTGACCACTCTACAACTGTTTTCATCAAACAAGAATTGTCGTGACTGAACAATCATAGTATGATTAAATCTGAAGTGGAACAGGTTGAAATTAAACCTACCTGATTCAACCCTTGAAAATCAACCCACCCACTTCAAATCAGATTGCATAGAAGCGGTCACTTCCGGAAATAAATTGTTGATTAAACTATTGAAGTGAAAATGAACTTCAACCTATAACCTGATACCTTTTTCTCAATGCAGTAACCAACAACCTGTGATACAATATGCAACCTGTGCAACCAGTTGAGTAATACAATAATCTCTAATTCAATGAACCCTAGCAACCTGTAGTATGTTGCTAGGTTGTAGGTTGCCTGATAGAATAATCTCTTATTCAATTCACTAGCAACCTTGTAGTAATACAATAATCTATGATTTTAATGAACTAGCAACCTGTACAATACATATCAACAGTGACTTTGGAATCTGTGCATAGACTACGTCAAACGTTAACCTCTTCCAACGTCAAAAGCATTGAGGGTCGTAATGCCCAGTTTGCGTTCTGGTCATGTTTGATTTTTAGCCGTAGTCAAATGCATTGTGTGGGTTGACTGGCGTACAGGTTGTACAAAGCCTGGGGTGATTCGAAAAGAATACGGTATAGTAAAGTCTGTGCAAGCAAAGAAGACATTCCGGCAAAATTGGAAAATTACTTCAGCTCGGGGAACATAGCTTCTAAAATTATGAATTTATCCTCAAATTTTAGTAAACATTCTGCTCTACAATTTGAGACAAAATTAATAGTTTTTGAACCAATATTGATTGAGCTGTAGTAATTTTCCCATCTTGCCAGAATGTCTTCTCCGAGAAATCGCTGATTGTTATAGTCTGTCCAAGCAAGGAAGACATATTGGCAAGAAGGGAAAATGACTACAGGTCAGTCAATATTGAATCAAACATAATAGATTCGCTCTCAAATTGTAGAAAACATTTTGATCTACAATTTAAGACAAAATTAATAATTAGTGAACCAATATTGATCGAGCTGTAGTAATCTTCCCATCTTGCCAGAATGTCTTCTTTGCTTGAATAGACTATACCACAGTTGGAGAATTTAGTTGAAGGTTGTAAAGTACAGGTTGTATGAAACGTCCACAATAAACAATCGTCTACAATTCTGTATGGTGCAGTACTGGAGAATCAAAGACTGGTTTGACAATGGTTGAGACTTGGCTTTTGAATACGTCACGTATGGTATTGTTGACAGCCGGTTACTCGGGACTTCCCGCTGCGATGGGAACCGCGTAGAGGGTGGTTCACCAATTGTAGAAAATAGTTGTGAAGGTGTTGTTTGGGTCAGGTTATAGTCCGTCCAATCAAAGAAGACATTCTGGCAAGATGGGGAAATTACTCCAGTTCAATCAATATTGATTCAAACATTTTCAATTTGATCTCAAATTGTAGATCAAAATGTTTCCTACGAATTGAAACTAAATTTATAACTTTTGAACCAATATTGACTGACCTGGAGTCATTTCAATGTCTTGCCAGTATGTCTTCTTTGATGGGACAGACTATACCTGCCCTTTTTTCGTGAGGGTGTTTGAACGGGGTGACCCGAAATTCTTGCTTGTCCTACAGTATAGTTCGCATACGCTGAGAAGGCACATGGTTATAATACACTTTATATTGTAACGGCGTGTCTTCTCAGCTCGTTTGTCTCGGTAGACACCCTACGGGCGAATGGAATTCGGACGGTGAGCGGTTGCTGTTGAAAATGTAGAATACCAGGAGGCTCTGGAAATCGAAATTTTGTGAATATTATGTACAACATTACTCTTGTTGATATCACGAGGAGTACTGCAATTTGTGTTCAGCACGCTTGTCAATATTTTTTTCAATATCTTCTGAATTTCGAGGAGCTCTTATTGTTCAGTATTCTTGAAAAATCCTTGTGAATTCAGTGAAATTTCATTGTAGTTTCAAGAAGTTCTGAGAGTTTTATTATTGTTGGAACTTTTGTGAATTACTACATATCTATTACGTCTAGAACAGCTCTTATCATCATTGTTTTGAATTTGTTTCAAATATCGTAGAGTTCACTCGTACAGTATTCTTAAAAACTTCATGTGTTTGAGGATAGTTTTAGGCCGCTATTACACGATAATAGTTCTATGTCATACATCTATTATCAAAGATATTATAATATTTTCTCTACAGGAGAACATATGACATAGAATATGATCATTTATAATATTTGGTTCATTGCACGGTAACATGTCATCATCACAGATGTTTGATAATAGAAATATGTCATAGAAGTATTATCGTGTAATACCCGCCTAAGGAAGTTTATCATCTCTTCCTGGTTTTAAAGTCTAATTTCATAATGAGTAATACAGATATGGACATAATTTAATGTCTTTATTAAATATTAATAATAATAATAATAATAATGGAACTTTATTTATTATTATTATTATTAAATATTGATTAGCCTATTGGAATTCTACGAACGTTGCCATTAAAAACAATATTTTGGAGTCATGTGTGATGTGGGCATCATTATATATTTGATGGAATACTGATCATCAAAAATGGACACTCTTGCATGTACAACTATTTGACATTGTATCTTGCTTTCATGTATTTTCTCTTTTCCAATGTGTATTCATTTTGATTCTGTAGTATACTTCTATGAAAACCTTAAACATATTGATAAAGTTTGTTAACAAGTATTTCAATTTCATATAATATTTGTTGACAATAATTCAATAGAAAAACTTAATAAATTGAAGATTTTTATAATGTCTTTTGGTTTGGATTTAAAGAGGCTCTTCATTTACCAACCTCCGATCACACAGCATCAACTCGTAATTGAATTTCAAAATCTATCTATTATATTTTGATTCAACTTAATCCAAGATCTGGGATTATAACATCAGATCGGATAAAATCAGGAACAACAAAATTCATTGTGAGAAATCAAACCTTATAAGTTACAAACCCCTGAATAGAACAATAAATGAAAAATAAACCAAAAAGTTTATTACAAATACGTGTAGCGTATTTGACTGACACCGCCACAACATCTTCACAAGGAATGACATCCACTTAGTGGGTCGTACCTAGGCGACATGACCTAATCAAATTTTCATTGAATGGACTCCCTTACTTCCCCTCTCCATCGTTGGTTAGGGGTACACAAACTTCCCTCTCGCCTAGGGTGCCTCTCGAACAGGGTCGTCACTACTTTTCAAAGAGCCCATCCACACCACTATACAGGGCCTGCGGGAATTCCTAATACCAATTTACATGTGTAATATCTTTCTCCTTATATGGATGGGGGAAGGTGTCAAAGTGCGATGGGGGGGGGGTGTCAAAGAGGTAACGTGTCCTCAGAAGCAGCCGCCTTTTCGCACTTTGCGGCATGCCTCATTCCTCACCTCATCATTCCTCATCTTCACCTCAGTCTGCCTCATTTGGTCGTCGCCCTCTCTCAATTATTCCAAACGGCACCGCAACTCAGCAAATGTTTCTCCCAGCTCCACTGTATTAAACGCACACCAACTCTAAACCTTAAAACCCTTGCTTCTTGACTTCTTACTTGTATGAGATGAAAGAAAGTTTCTACTTTTGATTTTACTTAGGCTCAAATTTTATTTTAAAATATCAAATATAGAATTTTATTGTAAGTAAATTAATATTAGCTTTGCAATAAAGATATATTAAAGTCTGAACTATTTTACACGACACTGCAGTCATAAATTTGAATATTAGTTTAAATATAAACTACTACTCACACGTGGAGCGCTTTCGGATTCTACTCCATTTTCAACACTGCCTTCTTCATTTTTGTTGACACTGTTTGGTAGAGGGAGCGGTGGTGTTGGCGTTTCTATTTAAATTATTGTGACGAAAAGTTGGTGGTTTTGTATCGAAATTGCAGGATTGGTAAATCATAGTTTTCATGAATAGGATGCTGTTTCTATGTGTTTACCTGATGTTATAGGACTTAAATGAATGTGAATAGCAAAATTTCTTGCAACGGAATGTTGCATAAATGGATTCTCATGACAAATATTCTACCTAAATGCTGTGATTCTGAACTGTTCATGGCCATACAAACAAATTATTCAACTGTTAGTTTGAAAAATTGTGAATGTAAAAAAAATTTTTGTAAGTGAAATACATGGGAAATAACAACAAATTTACTTCGTAACGGATGACAAGAGGTGAACGAAATGAAAGATAAGATAATGGAACCTTCTCTCAGGAATAATTCCATAACAAAAATGAACCAAAAAAGTGTAGTTGATTTAGTCTATGATAATAGGCAGGATTCCGAGTTAAAATAAAAAATAGTAGCCCAAGTTGAGAGAAAAGAACTATGTAGTAATCTTACAATCTAAATCTTCACAACAAGACAGTAGTAAGAGATACCATTCATAATCTTTACTCATGATTTTACATAAATTGAGAGAAGATTAATATAGTGATCTTTAAATTTAAATCTTTACAACATTTAGTAAGATATCCCATTCATAATCTTTACTCATGACGGCATTACTTGTTTCTAGCAATCTAAATGACGATCATCTACGTTCAATCAATTCCCAATGTAAACCAGAAGCGCGGCTAGCGTTAAATGTCTGTCCAATCAAAGAAGACATTCTCGCAAGATGGGAAAATGACTCCAGCTCGGTCAACAATGGTTCAAAAATTATAAATTTGGACTTGAATTGTGAGAGACATTTTCATCTACAATTTGAGATCAATTCATAATTTTTAAACCAATTTTGACCGAGCTGGAGTCATCTTCCCATCTTGCCAGAATGTCTTCTGTGCTTGGACAGAGCATACTAAACAGCCTAATAGATTTACACAGACGCCTCAGTTGACTCGAGTAAGTGTGTAACTCTTATTTTCTTCGATGTTTATCTATCGTCGGGTTATAAATATCGGGCATAAAATTTTAATAATCTGGCTGGTCTACTGAATGAATAGATGTGTAAATATGAAAATCTCATGGTAATGAAGACGGCTGTTGAATTTCAAACAAGACGCGGTAGACGGAGTGTGGACTACGCAATTACGAAAACGTACGCTAGGCAGCAGCACCTATCGAGTCAGTTTGCCCCTATCGGGATAGTGCTCAAGTACAAACTCAACTTACTCAACCCCTACTGAACACAGACAGCACTGTCTTTTTTTACAACGTTTTATTTGTTATAACAGTGAAAAATTTTCTAGTCATTGATGCATGAGTGTTGAATTTCAAAAAAATCAATAGAGTCCATTTAAATTTCAAAGTTTATTGCCTCTCTTCATTTTTATTTCATACTCAATTTAATTCCACTTTGAATGCCTAATTTATCATTTTTTATCACTATTTTCTTCAAATTGCAATCATTTTCCCATCCATACCTGATTTATAATTGTTTTAGAAATTAAATTGTTGTCTCTGTAACTTGTCACTGTAATATTCAAATCGATCATAAATTCAATAATTATTTATTATTGCCATGAACTTTTTAGTGTTATCAAGTTTACTAAACTTGACAATTCAACCTTACTATGTTTTTAAAATATCTGTGTAAATCGATAATTTCCGGTACATTATAGGCTATGTAGGGTCCTTTTTATTCAAATATTGTTTATGAGTTCTGGAGAAATTTCCTTCTATTCTTCATTTTTCCTGAATAAGAGATGGACCTATAACATTATCTAGAAAGAATAATTTAAATGGTAAGAGGATAACAAACATAAAATTATAACATTCGATCATTCGACTAACATTTGAAAGTTGGCAATAACAACTTAATACGTACATTCATTAGCAACATACATTATAGGCTAAATTAATTTATTAATTACAAGAAAAAGGAAGACTACAGGCGTTTTAATCAAAACAGTCTTCACTACTTTTTAAAATTAAATAAACTACAATATGCAACAATAAAGAAGTAAAAATGAATTTGAACTGAAGAAACTGATGACTATTGATAGCTTTGTCAAAAATCATTACAAATTGTTAAAAGAAAATCATAAAAGGTACCGGTAGTGAAATAAAGTGGAAGAAAAAGTAAAAAGGTTTCCCGACAAAGCTATTTTGAGAGAAGGACAAAAAGAAAAAACCGCAAAGACCCTGTACACTTGGAAGATTTCACCCTATTAAAGAGATAAATTGTAGCTTGCTAGACCCAGTGCGTCTCCACTTTAATGTGTTCACTTAATGCACATAATTAGAGACGAATTGCTCTCACAAAAGTCTGTTTCCCTCTGGGGCAACACTTTTCGTAATTTTCTGACCCTCGAAAATGTCTCGTATAACTCGAGCAAGACTGTTTCGAAATTGGTTCGTGCTGAACAATTTTTGCAACAACCCTGTGGTTTTTTAGCTACAAAAATTAGGATTTCATATCGAAGATCGAACCGTTCTTAACAATAATCATTTTGGTAGTTCAAAGATATAGACCATGTCGAAATAATTAAAATGACTGACTACAGTAGTAGTCAGTAGTACTACAGTAGTAGTTGATTCAAGTGTAGTACAGTTCGATAAAGTAGTGCTTCCTCCGGAAATCTTAAAATTTTTATGTCATTCTCACCTTTATAGCCTTTGACCTACTCACTACTCAGCCTGTAGCTTACAGCCTACTTATAAAGTAAATTTGTAAAGTCCATTTCCTTTCTGGAACCTCTATTCTATGAGCTTAAAGAAGTTCTATGGGCAATTGCCTGTTTTTTTCATTCCTGATTACTGTATTTGTACTAACTTGAATGAATGAATGAATAAAATGTGGATAAGAAAACATTGCCTGACACTTTTCTATTCCTCCTTTTCCACTTATTTACCATTACCAGTCTAATGGCTTCAGTTAAAAACTTGTTAAAAACTAAGAAGCGTATTATTATATATACAGGGTGTTTCAGGAGGAATGTGCAATACTTCTCAGGCTGATTCCTTACACCAAGTAGACAAAAAAGTTTCATGGGACCAACCCCCAAAAACCGCTTTGTTACTGAGATAACAATGGCGGAAAATTGAGATTTTTCTAAACATATTAATTTTTCTAATTTCTTAGAGGCTTTAGTGAGGTTCTAAAATAATCAATTCCTATGTAAAATTAGCTGAGGAATTCAATGAAACCAGTTTCAAGTTTGTAACTTTAACGGTTATTGAGATAATTGGAAAAATATGCTAGAAACGCCATTTTTCAACAATAAGGGTTATAACTGGATAAGGTATTATAAAATTGTATTTTTTATTAATGGAAGTTGAAGAGAGTCGGATTCTAAAGAAAAAGTTGAATTGAGGCGATTATGTAAATCTTACCCAAATCTCAGAGATGGCGATCAAAAATCGCAAAATCGCTACTAAACACAAATTCCTCACTTGTGCTATGTTTTGTCAATCGTTATCTCAGTAACAAAGCGGTTTTGGGGGTTGGTCCCATGGAATTTTTTGTCTACTTGGTGTAAGGAATCAGCCTGAGAAGTATTGCACATTCCTCCTGAAACACCTGTATATATTGTCACCGCAATCTGTCACAACCAATACTGAATTGAAAAAGGCCTAATATATTTCACTGAAAGAATTTTTAAAATTGAATAATTTCGACTAAAATTTCTTGTTGAAAGAATAGCTATTACCGCTTCCACATCCGGCAGAAATTTTGAAATTCACCTAGTTTTGCCCAGAACCTATCAGAATTCAACCTGATTTATGTCAAATTTGTATTTGAATTTAAATTCAAATACACTGGAGAGTTCATTCATTCTTACAATTCAAGTACATCCTCTTCCTGTATGAATATTTCGTATGGAAAATAGCGGCATTGTTCCGAAATACAATTTCAATGGAATTTTGATGTAAAGCTAACACTTCAAGTCACCTACGTACCAATTTCCACATATTTGCACAACTATGCATTCTAATGGTAATTCCGCCATAATGGTGAGGTTCCGCTGGATTTGTTCACCATAAGATTGTTTCCTGCACACCATAAGATCGTTTCCTTCGAATGCATAGAACTATTATACTTATAGTTTTCATCCATAAAATCTATATTGTTACAGTTCTATGTTCAAATAGTATAACTGTAGACTAAGTATACATGCCCAAGCAACGAAGACAATCTGGCAAGATGGGAAAATGACTCCAGCTTGGTCAATATTCGTTCAAGAATTATAAATTTGGCCTTAATAGTAGATTAAATTGTTTCCTACAATTAGAAATCAAGTTCATAATTCTTGAACCAATATTGACCGAGCTTGAATCATTCTTCCATCTTGCCAGAGGGTCTTCTTTACTTGAACAGACTATATACTAGATCTGATCTGTCCAAGCAGAGAAGACCTCCTCGTGAGATGGGAAAATGACTCCAGCTCGGTCAATATTGGTTTAAAAATGATACATTTGTTCTCAAATTGTGGAAAACATTCTAATCTACAATTTGAGACAAATTCATAATTTTTGAACCAATATTGACCGAGTTGGAGTCATTTTCCTTTTTCCAGAATGTCTTCTTTGCTTGGTCGGACTATATTGTATCTACGTTATAACTGTCAAAAGAGTTGTTGCTCCCAGAAAAGACTTATAGTTCTTATTATTTACTCGCAGTGAATCGTTCATATAACTGACGTGCGTTCGAGAATAGTTTGCGAGGAATTTGGAGATCATTCATGCCTGAAAACGACGTCGCTTGGCGCAATGCACATCGGGTGAAGAATGTCGAGAATTTCCGGTCATAAATCGAGAAAAGAGACGCTGATTCCGTCGATCTGCGACCATTCAGAGACTCTGATTCGGAATTTTCAAGTTCTTTGTTTTCTGAATGGAAGCTGGGCTCCGCTCGTGCGCGGTCCCTATTATTGAACACCTCTCCATTGTCTTTCAAACTCTTTCGAATTTCATTTCAACTTAGAACTTGTTTCCTTATACGTATAGTCTGTCAAAGCAGAGGAGACATTCTGGCAAGATGAGACCATGACTCCAGTTCGATTAACATTGATTCAAAAATTATAGATTTGGTTTCAAATTGTAGTAAACATTCTGATCTACAATTCGAGGCTAAATTTGTGATTTTCGAACCAATTTTGTCCGAGTTGGAGTCATTTTCCTATCTTGTCAGAATGTCTTCTTTGCATGGACAGACTACTTTAAGCGGCGGGCGGGAGCTGAATTCCTCTGCAATATAATCCTGGGATGGAATTTCAGTCGGCGAAAAAATTGCAGGGGACATTGGTTTTTAGCATTTTTTGCACCTGCCTTTACAACCTGGTGACTGTTTTTGGAGGCTCATTATAATTGTGGCTTTCACCTGGAGAGTCATCGGGAATATAGATGGACATTTTATAATATTCATTATTGGAAATGACTGCATAATCCACTGGTGGCTCGTACCCAGGAAACAGATGAAGTACTGTACAGTAAAAGATACGGGAACTTCACCTGTTTCGTGGGTACGAGCCGCCAGTACTGGTGGCTTCAATAATCATTATGTTACTGTATTATTTTTTTTTATTGCCACTCAAAATATTCAAAGATTATCAATATTCTCAAGTTTTCTACGGATTATTTGAGGGAATTTTTTCATTTAATTCTTGTACCGTATTCTAAATTCTAAATTTTTTGTGACTATTTCGGAATTTAAATCATTTAGGATAAGTATCTAATAGTAAGTACAGCACAAATATAAGTACAGTACAAAAGAAACATTACCTTGTTTAGACTATCATTTTGAGCAAACTTGGGATTGAAATATAATAAGGATTAAATATAATAAACATAGTTGAAATATAATAAGAAATTTAATAATACGGCTGTTTTCTCAATTTCTATAATTGTATTCCTTAGGCCTACAGTATTTGAATACTTGAATGAGTGCATTAAGCTAATGCTCAAAGCCTCAAAACTGCTCATCTACCACTTTATACAACTATCCAAAACAAGGTTATAATAGATTATTGAACTCAATATTATATTAAATTTCTCATTTGAAAAACCATTTTCATCATGACATTTTTCGAAAACTACAGTTCATGGGTATCTTCAATGAAGTATTTCTAGTATTTTCCATCAAAAGAGATTGGGGACAAAATCTATCTGTGAATGAAAGAAAACTGAATTTAGAGCCTATTCTTCTCAGAATATTTCTGAAAATTTCCTGAGACGAATGGGTACGATAGGTTACCTCAGAATCACGTGCTTACTACCGACAACCTGCAACCTATAATTTTGAAAATATAACTTCGCAAGCTCATGTTATACCCGATCGTCACCCTATAATCATAGCGAATTGTCCCAGAATCAACTTCCTAGCCAACATCCTTGAAAGTTTCCTCAAAATTTTGGCGTCTTTAAGTAAAAAACCGCATCAATTGTTACACATTTAGCAGATTTTTATTCGTGTGGTGAGTAAAGCTCACAAAATCGAGACACTATCAGAGGTTGGCGCCTACAGGAAGAGAGCATGCTAGTAATAGCTTCAGAAACTTCAAAATCTTCCCAGATAGTTTGCGACCTAATAGAAAATAACAATCACTTTGGATCTTAGTAATTGGTGATCATATGAATTATTTGAGCGACAAAATTGGAAAATATAGACCCTTTTGGAAACTACAGGGTAGTGGCGGAAATAATAGTGCAAAGTATGTGATTTTTTTCGTAAAAGATGTTCTTAGAAGAAAACTTTGAGAATGGGTGGAATAAATAATATGGGTTTGACTTGATTTTTTTTCGAAATACTGAGACATGTAGTAGGTATTAACGGTTGCAACAATGCGCCGTTTTCTCTCATAAACTAATTCTGGTATTGTCATGAGAGAAAATGACATTCAATGAATGGAATATTGGATAATGAATTCAGTTGAATTTTGAATTACCAAAAAGTATTTCACCTATCTTGTAATATTTTACCACTTGTTTTAAACCCAATTTCATGTGATTATTAATACAGTAATTGTATGAAATGGGAGATTGAGAAATCATTATTTCACGGTTGTAACAGAAATAATAGAAGTGGATGCTCTTAAATTTAATATCAGTTTTATGATATAACATAACCCTGATTTGAACAATAGTTTGAAAAACAGTTTTATGTTTTATTCTGTTGTAGCCTACTCACATTTGAACTCTATTAAATCAAAATTGAAAGAATATAAATGATTGATTAAATTTATTGATGAAATCTTTCTTAATGGATCATCAATCATCATAAATAAATCAATCATCATAATAAATTCATCAATCTCAATGAATCTCTTATGAATTGAAATTTGGGAAAAGACGTTTTGGACTTTGTTGTCTGTTTATAATTATAATTATTATTATTTATTGTAATAAATAATATCTCTATTGTAATTCATCGAATAAATAAATGAATAGATAAATATTTCCCACTTGCATTGAATACATTACCAGATAATAGCAACAAACTAAAAGTATTAATCAAACTCTGTAGGCCTATATATTCTGATTCTGATAATAAGTAGGCTATAAAAATTTTGAAAAGTATAAAATGATGAACTGAAACGTCACTCAAGACAACAAACTGAAAGTATGGAAGTCAAAAGTATTATTCCTTCATTTAAATTCTTTACTATATTATGATAATAGGCATAAAGATAAAGTGGAAATAAAGTTTGAATAAGTCACTTACAAACGTGTTAGCATTCACTCGATCTTTCATGATCATCACCATCATATTCATTTTTGTAGTTGGCTGCTCCCTTCCCCCCTATATTTTCAACGGAAACGAATCACGCAACGCTCACTGACTGGAGAACTGAACTGAAACTTTTCAGCGCGGCGGCTCCATTAATTGATATCGGTGTCGCCTCTTTCAGCCACTCATTATGTCACTTCCACTTCCAACCACTGTTATTATCATTTCTTCGTGTTTATACGGCGGCATTCACACGCAAAACTTGACGCTGCATCACGCATCCCCCGACAATTTACGAGGAAAATAGAGAAGCAGAGATTTTTAGAATCTGGATAGCATGCTATCTTTGTGAGAGATGTTATTATGTAGGCTGTAGTGTATGTGGCTGGCGCAAATTCTGGGTGCTCTATCACAGAATTTTTCATTTATAGAGTATAAGTAGAATTTCAAAAATCAGGAATGCCAGTTGTAGTAATTTATATCTTAAGGTTAAGCTTTGAAGATGAGAGTATTTTTAGGATCAGGGCTGTATACTTTCTTGTAAGCAAATGTTCATACTATGAATTATTGTGATGTAGCCTACTGTATTTGGTTATTATTCCATTTTTTTTATTACTGTATTGATTATTATCATGAATCAATAGATATTCATAGCCATTAGACGACTGCCAACTCAGCCCTTGATTGCCGTCAAGTTGAAATGAATGTTATTTTTTGCCATTCAATGTTCATTACCTATTATGATATTAAGAATATTTTATTTTCATTTTATTAAAATTATATATAATTACCGGTACTTTATTTTATTTTTATACTACCATTACTTATTGTGAATTTCCATTACTAGTGTTTATCAACTAGTAACACTAGTAACACAGACAACTTATGCAACTCCTCCCTGCACACAGACTAATCATCCACGCAGGGAGAATATTCATGTAATCTGAAACACCTGTATTTTTTTAAATAGGTAAAATTTATGAATAAACGAATTTGAATTGAATTGAAACTTTCTATTATATTCATAATTATTCAACTATTGCCTACAGTAGGCTCATATACAAAATATATTGACACATTTCCAGTATTTGATATTCAGTTATAGATAGTACTCACCTATCAAAAATAATTTGTCAACAAAGAATTTTCAGGTTCTGAAATATCTACACAATAATTTTTTGAATGGTTGTGAAGGTGATATTGTGGTAGTTATTGATATTAAATGAAATGCAAGATGTCAAACCACTTATTTTAAAAAATACGAGATACCGGTTTCGGTTGTTATACCATTATCAATAAAGCCAGAATTTACCAGAGAGCATCTCGAATTTATAATAAATTAGTGGTTTGAACATCTTGTCTTTCTATTTAACTTTACAATAATATTAACGAAAAGCCTACTCTAATAGATGGAAGACTTCTAGAGATAGAGATAGATGACTAGTCTTGGATATAGTATTCATCTCTGTAGTAGAGGTAAAAGACTTCACTCACTCCTACTAAGGAAGTTCACCAATATAATTTGCTACAGGCGCTGGAGCTTCACTCGCGAAAAGCTATAATCGACAAGCAGGTGCCACTGCCTCAATTTTTCCACGGCATGCGACAAGCGCCGAGAATTATAGCGCTGTCAGCTAGTGGCAACATCTCCCAACAAAATCGAAAAATACAGAGGCAACAAAAATCGACTAGCCGCTGAAAATTGCTCGGAATTCCTCGGATTTGCGGCGCACAAAGCCAATCTGTAACGATGATTCAGTGCAAGAATCGAACTCAGAAATTGGCTGTTAAAGTCTGTGTGCTTCTGGATTTGAAACAAGAAGATTGGTATAGACTGTCCAACAAAGAAGACATTCTGGCAAGATGGGGAAATTACTCTAGCTCGGTTAATATTGGGTCTAACGTTATAAATTTGGTCGAAGATTGTAGGAGACATTCTAATCTACAATTTTAGATCAAATTTATAATTTATTAAATTAATATTGATCGAGCTGTAGTCATTTCCTTAACTTTCCAGAATGTCTTCTCTGCTTGGACAGGCTATAGTGAAAAGCATTGTCGGTAAGTTACCTGTAGCCATAAGGCAATAAACATAGATATGATTTATGGTGTAATGGCTGAAGATGGCACAGTAGCCAGGAATGCTTTTGTTTCCAGCGTAATATGCAAGGCGGTAAAGTACCAGCGTCTGGTTTATGGTTGGGGCCGCACTAAACATATACATTACACCTTGGCAAATCTCAACAGACGTTGTAATAGTGCCGGCAACAAGCTGATGGCAAATGGTTAGCAAGAGGAGGTGTGAGAGGCGAGGAGGGATTGTTGGGAGGTGTAGAGGTGGAGGAGGAGGAGGAGGAGGAGGAGGAGGAGGAAGAGGAGGAGAAGGAGGAGTGGGTGGAAGAGAAGGTGGAGGAGGAGGAGGAGGAGGCGGAGGAGAAGGAGGAGGAGGAGGAGGAGGGGGGGTGAAGGAGGGGGTGGAGGAGAAGGTGGAGGAGGAGGAGGAGGAGGAGGAGAAGGAGAAGGAGGAGCAGAAGAGGGAGAAGAAATAGAAGAAATGGGAGAAGGAGAATATGGTGAAGGAGGAGAAGATAAAAAAGGAGGAGAAGGGGAGAAAGAAGAAGAAGGAGAAAAAAAGGAGAAGGAGAAGA
Source organism: Sogatella furcifera (assembly GCA_017141385.1). Taxonomy (NCBI): domain Eukaryota; kingdom Metazoa; phylum Arthropoda; class Insecta; order Hemiptera; family Delphacidae; genus Sogatella; species Sogatella furcifera. Next base: position 19,466,355 of record CM029556.1, read on the forward strand.
AAAAGAAGAGAAAGAAAAAGGAGAAGGAGTAGAAACAGAAGAAGGAGAATGAGAAGGAAATGTTAGATGAATTGTAGAAGGATGATGAGAAGAAGCGAAGGACAAAACGAGGAGTGGGAAAAAAAGGAGAACGAGAAGGAGGAGAAAAAAGAAAAGAAGGAGAAGGAAGAGGAGAAGAGGGAGAAAAAGGAAAATAAGGAGAAGAAGGAAAAATAAAAAGAAGGAAAAGAGACGAAAGAGTTGTTAGATTCTGAAGAAGTAACTTAAAATAAAGTTTTTAGTCCAATGCAAGTCAAATAATAAAGTTTGGTGTGTGAACTTTTTGAAAATTGCGAAATTTATTATGAAATCATATTAAGTGGAATTTATCATTTTATATAATAATTAATAAAATAGAGTTAAATTAACCATTTCAAAAGAAAATTACAATATGTGAATTTTTCCAATTATTCTGTTACTTTTCTCTTCAATCTTTCAATATACTCTTTCAAAGAATGTATATTATGTAGCTGACTATTTTGGGAATCCCTAATAAAACCTGTAATTTCGAAGTTTCATTAATTTGGCCGGATGCCGTCGGTAGGCTTGGTTGGTGTAGGACGACTCCCTCCGTAGCAGCTGACACAATAAAACAATTCTCAGTCGGATGATGGGCAAGTAATAAATTCGCAAATGTTTTTCTATTTGCGAACTCCTGACCACTTTCCGACCAAGAATTATTTGAAGATTTGGAGACGTTCGTGGAGCAGATATCCAGATGACTCCGATGATCCCAGTAGAACCTAATACTACTTAAATTTAAATAGTCTCTCAAATCCCCAACGCCTCCACAATAGGAATATATTTCAATCACCCGGGAACTCGCAAAATAATTAATCAATTTCAACGAGGATAGATACCTCAAATATTGAATTATGGTTGAAGTAATATTAAATTTATTAAGAGCTCTCCGGCTGAATGGAATTCCACAAGAATTTATGGAGTCGTTGGCAACTGAGAGAACAAGCAAGCATAAATTCACTGAGATTAATATATTGATTTGATCAATCAGTTGATTGCAGAGAAGATTTATTGAAAACTGGGTATTATTCATACACCAGATAATTAAATTGAAAATATTCCCCAGGGACTCTTGGGTGTTTGATTCACCTGTCGAGTATGTGGGTGGAAATTGAAATAATAAATGACAATATGTCAAAGTACCTAATACCTGGCGACAATTGAGTGGGAAAAAATTATTGTAACACCAGTTTGAACAAAGACTGAGATTTATTAGCCAATTCAGAAGTATGAAATCGAAGATCATTAAATGAATAATAATAAATTGAATTTAAATTGATGATAAAAATGTTAATTTGTGTTGAAAAGTTTTTTAGAATTGAATTAGGCTTTGGCCTAAGGTCCACACAGTGATTTGAAGGAAAGTCCTTGTTCTTCATTCACAAGTAATAAATTAATTTGAATTGATGCTGTTGATAATTTTTGGAGAGTTTAATAAAATCTTGTTGATTGCTCACCAATATATCGTAGCGCTGAGCTCAGCTTAAATCACAGACACTTTGCACTGGCGATGACTTTCACTGGTTTCCAATTTATCACAGGCACTTTTTATTGTGAGAAGAATTTACATGGAGAACAAAGACTTGATGGGGACAATTAACAAAAATAGGAACTCAAACAATAATTACATTTAAGACATTTAGAATTATTAAAGCTTTCAAATTTAGGGGATCCTGGTTGGTGATCCTTCTTGTTCAAGGGTAGGTTCTCGTCTGCCACGAGGTAAAATTCCTCAAGGAGGAAATTAGGAATTAGAACTTTCTAGAAGAACTAAAACCCACGTGACCTAATTTGGCCAATAAGAAAAATAAAGGACCCTCAGTAAGGCAATTATCCAATAGGAATTTGCCATGTACTTGAGGAAAAAGACCAACACAGGTGAGGCAGAGAAAGAAAAATTTAAATCAAGCAAAAAATAAATTTGTCACATGAGTGAGCAAACAAATACAAATACAATAAATAGCAAATAAAAGGGCAGGAATGAGCAGATTTTGTTATCACAGACAATTTTTAAAACTAATGGTTACAGACACCGGGTTGCTAATCAGCTGTTGATAACGTGATTGACAGTTCAGTACTTGGCAAGAGCCATTCTAACCACAATTCCAGGTAAACAATAATAATTGTAGTGCATTTCAATAATAGTATTGCAGTGCAATTATTACAAAATAAATTGCAAAGAATGTGAATGGAATCAGTTTGTGAAATAATAAATATTTCAGTATACAATTCATGTAAGTAATTCTTAATTTCTAGTACATATTTTCCAACTTTCTCGTAATGATTAGCCCCTTGATAATTGCTCCCTGACATAAAGCCCCCAAATTAGAAAGGTTTATAAATATAAATTTTTCTAATTTCACCGTCTCAGAGCAATTGACACAAAATAATCATGTAGCTACGACTTAGGATCTAAACATATGAATAAACCAATTACAATGATCTGCATTTAGAAAAATTGCATAGTGCACCTTTGTGCAGATATGCGCAGCTTATGGCCTCAGCCGTGGTGCCAGTAAACCACAAAATAAAGTCTGGGATATGTCCTGCAGACTACTAAGATTGTGTAGAGGCATTATAGTTGCATACACTAATCTGAATTCCCTACGATGACAGGATGGGTAAGCTACAAGCCCCCATACCGGTCACAGAACTAAAGCAGAGTGTAGAAAGGTGAAATATGAAAGATCTGCGTAATATACAATTAAGTGCAAGACTGCTACATAAAAAAGAAGGATGGCTGTCAATGGGATTACAATTTAGGTTCAATTTTATCAATCAATATATTCACAATAACTAATTTTCTTTGAAATGCAGTATGCTACAAGTTTACAGTGATGGTTAATTAAAATTCTGTTTATCTGCTCATTTATAGTTGTTTTCTTATCCTACCACAATGCTCATAATTTCTGGCTTTTAAGTGACAGCAATACAATAATTAAACAACAGTTAAGTATCATAATTCATAATACAAGTTTGTAATATTTCAATATTTTTTATAAGGCTGCAAAAATGCCTAAAATGTGCAGTGCACTAATTTGACAAATATAAATTATTGGCTACAATAGTTTGAGCCTTTGAGTAACAAAAATGACTTGAGGTCTCATGATCAATGTGAGAATTTTTCAATAAGTGCAAATATTTGTTCTATTCAGTTTTTTCACACAAAATATAACATAAAAATACAATTATTAGCTTTGAGCTGCAAAGGAAACATGCCTATACTACAAAATTCCTAACATTCATATCCTATCCTAATAATACCTTAAACTAGCATAGTTAATAATAATTAGTAATATATCACATAATATCTTTTTTATCACAGGTTTTTTTTTTAAGTTTTAATTTACTTTAGTTAACTTTAATTGGTAATAGAAAAAGCAATACTTATTTTGACTAGATTTTTTTTTTCTCTTTTTTAAATTATCAATAATAATATTTTTTTTTTTCATTTATTAATAATAATTTTTTTTTTTAATATTCTTTAAAAATTTATTATTATTATTATTATTATTTTTTTTTTTTTTTTTTTTTTTTAGTCTGTGATATCAGCTAGTATAATAATATAGAAAATATAAGTAGGATATTTAATATAGTGAATCTATATTTCTGCTAATGTGCAGCAAGCAACAACATATAAACATTTAAACAAGCTTAACACTAATTTACAAAAGACCATGTTTGTGTTGCGGGTTGATGATGTGTTGACGTGATGCTGATGACGCAGTGACGTGGTGGGGCGATGTAATATGGCAACATGATGCAGCAACGTGGTGCAGCGACATAATACGGCAACATGATGCAGCAACGTGGTGCAGCAACGCAATGCGGCAATATGATACGGCAACAATGGATTTGTGGTTGGTCATATCTCAAAGTGGTTGAAATGTATGTTTCTTCTATTGAAGCTGGCTGCAGATGATTGGACGATTTGTCAGTATCTCTGCAGGGTACCAGTTCTTCTTCTTCAAAAGAGATCCGTGAAGCGGGTCCAGCTGTTACAGGTAGCACAGTTTACAGAATCCTGTGGCAATCAAGTTGTGATTGACCTGACATGAAGTTGGCAGGCAGTACGGGCTTACAAGAGTAGAGATACCGTAGCAGTGAGGCTGGCCTGACTTGAAGATGGCAGACAGTACGGGCTTGCAAGAGTGTTGTACCGTAGCAGAGAAGCTGGTCTGACTAGGTGTTGGCATCACACCCAAAACATCCTTGTTAGCAGGCAAATTTGGTCACATGATTTGTTATTCTTCATTTTGACCTTGCCCAGAAGAGGAAAAGTATCTCTTGAAGAATGAAAAATGCCCATCTCAACTCCATAAAACATTTCATAAATTTTCAGAGAAAGGCAGTTCACATTTTGTGAAAATTCTCCTTTCATCTTGAATTTGCCTTGTATGAAAAGCTCACTTGCAGGCAGGAAATGTTGCTTGTGGAAGATAAAAAATAAATTTGAACTTCTCTGAGAGAGGTAGTCCATATCTGAAGACAACTGAATTTTCTTCTTAAACTTGCCCCTGGTTGAGAGAACATCACCTGAAGCCTGGAAAATTTCAAGTTGAGACTCCATGGAAATTCTCAGTGGAAGGCAGTCCTGGTTGAAGAAAAATCTCCTCTTCATCTTCACCCTGCCCCGTAGTGATAGGACATCTCTAGAAGGTGGAAGCATCTGTGGAGTGAGTCTGTTCAAATGAGAGGCATCCAGAAGCAGCTTCATGATCATGAGGTGAAGAATTACTTTCATGATGGAACCAACAGTCTTCTTTCTTCTCACTCGACCTTGCATGGAAGACACATCAGCAGTATGGCACAACAACAGAATTCTGACAGAGGCCTCCGATTTTCCACTGTAAGTAATCTCTGTAGGATGGTGGTCAAGTTGACGGTCTGCATTGTCCTCGTTTTTAAACTGCGTGCCACGGCTGTGTGTGAAGACAGTTTGGTCATTTGAACCGGCTCGCCTGCGACAACAGCGCCGTTTATGCAGTTTTTGTTGCTGGCGACTCCTAGTGGCTCTCTTTGACGACTGCCCCTTGAGCTTGACGTCACACAGTGCACGACAATGACGGCCTGATTCACGAGGGTCTTGCGTTGAGGTCGACGCGCGCCGGCTGTCAAGGTTGTTGACGTACTGATAACAATGCAAAGTACCGTTACGTGAGCTACTGGCTGGAAATGCACTGTGTTGATGAATGCAGTTGTTATTTAATTGTTTACAAGTGCAATTATGCCTCTCATCATATTCCTCCTTTCCTTGTAGTACTTCATTATTTATTGTTTCAGTAATTTTGCTCTCCAATTCGGTATTGTAGTTATTACCAGCTAATAACGATGTATTCCTCTCACTTGTTCCGTAATTTCTTCTATTCTCATCACAGTCATTACAACTCGAAATTGATTGTGATTCAAGTTTTGAGGCAGTTTCATTTTCTGGAATAAAAAGTTCACTGCTTAAGTCATGTTTGTCTAATGAGTGAACTATTATTTCTTCATTGTCAATGACTTCCAAATCTTGTTTCAAAACTTCCTCACATTCTGTTTCTTTTTTCACCAATTCATTTTGCAAAACAACAGTTGTTGCATTGTTGTTTACCGGTACTGTATTCATTCCCTGTCTAGCTTCTTGAAGCGCAATTATTTGCTGTTTAGCTTCTCTATAAAAATCATTATACTTTTCTTCTTGCTTCTCTAATCCTTTTCCAATTGAATCAGTTATCTTCATAATATAATCAGCAAGAATATCCCACTCATTTATAATCGGCTTGGCGGGTGTAGTTGGCCGGTCGACAACGTCAAAGCTGGAATTATCCATGATGAGTGGAGATAATAATGATGAAATTACAGCATAGAGAATAGGAAGAAGTCAGCAAAGCAGCATACATGCGGAGTCAAACGTGAAAAAGTGATGAAAAGTGAGAAGTGATGTGAATAATTGAAGTGTTGAAAAATGGATAACGAAACCAGGTTAGTAGAAACTCTTGAAGTTCTTGTAGAAAGTAGAAGCTGAAAAATCGCGCCTACCCGCAACACAAAACACGGTAAAACGCGCGCGACCATATACAGACGAAAACTATAATAAATTACTTAATCACTAATATTTATAATTATTTTACAACTACCCTTAAACTAATTAATGAGTTCCACAAATGTGCGGACAAACACAATTAAATTGAAATCTGCTCATTCAGGGACAATTAAATTGATTTCTGTGTGAACCTGAGGTAAGCCTGCTAACTAAATTCCACTCAACTATCGCCAGATAATTTAGGCTAATAATATATGACAAGTGAAAAATATTAAAACTAATAGTTGCTGGCTCCACAACAGTTTCTGAAAGAAAAACAATATTAATTAGAGTCTCCTGATGGCCTCTGAGTTCCTGTAATAGAATGCAATTATTAATCATTAATTGAACCCCTCCTTCACTGTGGTTAACTGTTTCGGGCACCAATTATGTAGCTGACTATTTTGGGAATCCCTAATAAAACCTGTAATTTCGAAGTTTTATTAATTTGGCCGGATGCCGTCGGTAGGCTTGGTTGGTGTAGGACGACTCCCTCCGTAGCAGCTGACACAATAAAACAATTCTCAGTCGGATGATGGGCAAGTAATAAATTCGCAAATGTTTTTCTATTTGCGAATTCCTGACCACTTTCCGACCAAGAATTATTTGAAGATTTGGAGACGTTCGTGGAGCAGATATCCAGATGACTCCGATGATCCCAGTAGAACCTAATACTACTTAAATTTAAATAGTCTCTCAAATCCCCAACGCCTCCACAATAGGAATATATTTCAATCACCCGGGAACTCGCAAAATAATTAATCAATTTCAACGAGGATAGATACCTCAAATATTGAATTATGGTTGAAGTAATATTAAATTTATTAAGAGCTCTCCGGCTGAATGGAATTCCACAAGAATTTATGGAGTCGTTGGCAACTGAGAGAACAAGCAAGCATAAATTCACTGAGATTAATATATTGATTTGATCAATCAGTTGATTGCAGAGAAGATTTATTGAAAACTGGGTATTATTCATACACCAGATAATTAAATTGAAAATATTCCCCAGGGACTCTTGGGTGTTTGATTCACCTGTCGAGTATGTGGGTGGAAATTGAAATAATAAATGACAATATGTCAAAGTACCTAATACCTGGCGACAATTGAGTGGGAAAAAATTATTGTAACACCAGTTTGAACAAAGACTGAGATTTATTAGCCAATTCAGAAGTATGAAATCGAAGATCATTAAATGAATAATAATAAATTGAATTTAAATTGATGATAAAAATGTTAATTTGTGTTGAAAAGTTTTTTAGAATTGAATTAGGCTTTGGCCTAAGGTCCACACAGTGATTTGAAGGAAAGTCCTCGTTCTTCATTCACAAGTAATAAATTAATTTGAATTGATGCTGTTGATAATTTTTGGAGAGTTTAATAAAATCTTGTTGATTGCTCACCAATATATCGTAGCGCTGAGCTCAGCTTAAATCACAGACACTTTGCACTGGCGATGACTTTCACTGGTTTCCAATTTATCACAGGCACTTTTTATTGTGAGAAGAATTTACATGGAGAACAAAGACTTGATGGGGACAATTAACAAAAATAGGAACTCAAACAATAATTACATTTAAGACATTTAGAATTATTAAAGCTTTCAAATTTAGGGGATCCTGGTTGGTGATCCTTCTTGTTCAAGGGTAGGTTCTCGTCTGCCACGAGGTAAAATTCCTCGAAATTTAGGAATTAGAACTTTCTAGAAGAACTAAAACCCACGTGACCTAATTTGGCCAATAAGAAAAATAAAGGACCCTCAGTAAGGCAATTATCCAATAGGAATTTGCCATGTACTTGAGGAAAAAGACCAACACAGGTGAGGCAGAGAAAGAAAAATTCAAATCAAGCAAAAAAATAAATTTGTCACATGAGTGAGCAAACAAATACAAATACAATAAATAGCAAATAAAAGGGCAGGAATGAGCAGATTTTGTTATCACAGACAATTTTTAAAACTAATGGTTACAGATACCGGGTTGCTAATCAGCTGTTGATAACATGATTGACAGTTCAGTACTTGGCAAGAGCCATTCTAACCACAGTTCCAGGTAAACAATGATAATTGTAGTGCATTTCAATAGTAGTATTGCAGTGCAATTATTACAAAATAAATTGCAAAGAATGTGAATGGAATCAGTTTGTGAAATAATAAATATTCCAGTATACAATTCATGTAAGTAATTCTTAATTTCTAGTATGTATTTTCCAACTTTCTCGTAATGATTAGCCCCTTGATAATTGCTCCCTGACAATATTGATGTTATGGAACTTTTCTCTATAATTAATTCAACTTTTTGAGATTCGCGAAACTTTTCAGAGAATAGTATAAAGTGGAATTAACCATTTTAGAGAATAATATAACGTGGAATTGACTATTTCAAAAGAGAAATACAATATGTAAATTTTTCCAATTATTCTTCTACTTTTCTCTTCAATTTACTCTTTTAAGGCGCCTCCATACATGCGGTATTTGGGAAATTCCCAACATTTGGTGTTTGGCGAACAGTTTTGCTTGCTATCTCCCAACTAACGAACACACATCTCCACACATGCATGGTTTTCCGAGCACGTATTCGTACTGGGAATGGCGAATCGTCAACCGAAAAGGTGACATTTTCAAGGTCAATAATGTCAAAATACTGTCGAAAATTTCAACTTTCAATAATCTAACACTACGGTAGTAATTTCAACTTTAATCTTGCCAATGATTGAATATTAATGTTTATATGAATTTTTAAAACGTTTAAAGAATGAAGATTATATTTCAGTAACCTGAAACGGACTGGACATTCACTAGTTTTCAATATAATATTTGAATTGAATTTAATTCAATTTCATAGTATCAAAATTGATTATATCACTTAAAAATCATCCACAGACTGTAATTTAATATTTATCTCGTCTAAAAAATTATGTATTAAATTAACACGTAAGAAACTTTTCCCCAATTGACTTAACCTCAATCTACATGCAACAACAAACAACAAAATTAGCTGAACATGAAGGCGAACATGAATGTGTGGATGGGCAAAAAGTTCGCTATTTGCCGAACATTCGTCCACTTCGATGTGTGCAAAAGACCGACAATGGACGGAACACACAAACATTCGTGTTCGCTATTTCCCAAATAGCGAACACTCCGCTCCACACTAGTCGTGATTCGGCGACCATATCAACCATAATCTCAGCACATCTCACACTCAACCGTAGCGCATACCACAATGTGTAGGTTCTACATTCAACTCCAAAAAACAACAATAGGAACTCAAAAGCTGTGCTACTTGGAGCACCATGCTAGCATACAACAATAGAGGCAAAATTGAGTATAACTGATAGCTTTGAGCTGTCAGAAAGCAGCTACTAGGAAAGATAAGTTTGCTGAACTAACTGAAGAAATAATCGGAGAATTTCTCTCCTAATGACTGAATGGATGCTCCATCAACATTACTTACTGTACATTGTTGTGGGAGGTGGTATACTCTTACCAAGCAAAAAAGACATTCCGGCAAAATGGGAAAATAACTCCAGCTCGGTCAATATTGGTTCAAAAATTATAAATTTGGTCTCAAGTTGTAGAAAATATTCTGATCTACGATTTGAGACCAAATTTGTGATTTTTTCAACCAATATTGAACGAGCTGGAGTTATTTTCACATCTTACCAGAAAGTCTTCTTTCCTTGGACTGACTAGTATGTGTGTATATGAATTCCACGTTTGTGTGAGTCAGTTACCATCCAGATCCTCCAAGCGTAACAAATGAGTGGTGATTTACCATTTAAATGTTCATCCACTTATCATCTCGCTTTGATATCATTAGTGTGATTGAGATAGCAGTCCTGTTTTTTGTCCGAGTAGGTGGTAAAGAGTTCAATTATGAGTATCATTGTAGTATGGGTTAGCTATGAACCAATGAACCTGCTCTCAGCTACTGGTCTTCACAAAGTTTGAATGGACGCTGATCATTAATATCTATCACAAATCTCTCATTGATGATGATTTACTTTATTATATTTTCAATTATGTTCTATTATATTCAATCATGTACTATATACCCTATTCTGCTATTCACGAAACATACAATCTTTTTCCGTGTGTGTACGTTAAATGGTAGGTCTTCTTGTATGCGAAACGGTTGGCCGCAGTCGAACAGCTGTAGCCAATCACAGTCAGACTTGTCTTATTTCAAGACTAGTGTCTTGAGCTGTTCGACTTGTCTCGACTACAGCTGTTTGACTGCACCCGACCGTTTTGATTAGATGAAGACCTTCCATTACACGCATACGCATGCAAAAAGATCGTGAATGGAGTTAGAATAAGATTGAATTAATACTACGATCACATCTCATTCAATGAAAATATCTCCATATCATCATTGAACTCACCTTTACTCTCTGTTATTCAGCTCTTTTCTACTATGTATCTTCTAACTTTCCACACCTGAACTTCTTAAAATTCAAAATTCTATACAACTATCCCACATCTACTAAATTTCCCATAAGAGAGCTTAATTTTCATAAAATTACTAATAAATTCCTGGGAATTGCACACAACTCAGAATCCTTGACTAATGAAAACTAATGATTGGGTACTGTGTAGGGTAAGCTAAGTGCTAAACTCATTCAGGCAACCAATATATCTATATCTATGGTGTAAATACCTATGATGCGGTATATCTTCTACTGACTATATCTCTATATATAAAAGCGAAATGGCACTGATTTGTTCATTCATTCATTCATTCATTCATCACCAGAACTAAAAATCCACTGAACCGAATGCGTTCAAATTTGACAGGCATGTTCAGTTGGACGTTTAAACGCACGCTAAGAACGGGTTTTAAAAACTTTTCAAGGATGCGCCAAGTATTTGATTTTTTTCTATAGTTTTTCAGCGTTTTCTTCATTTTTTCGAGAACCAATCGGTAGAAAATGTTGATATTTGGTAGGCAGGTTCAGATAAGGTCTAGAAATGTTGTGTTGAAATCCGTTCAAGATTACGCCAGTAACAAGGTTTTCAAAATTGTATATGTATTGCGGGTTGCATATCTTCCGCCTTGATTCGACCAATCCTAACTGTAAATTCAATGGTTCAGCGAAATTATAGATGAACTAATTGGGAAGATATCGAATCAAGTTTCAAACTATGTCCAATACACTTCCTGAGGTTGCGCTCAATATTAGCTTTTTACTATTTTTGGAGTTTTTCTTAGATTTTTCGAGAACCAATTGGCAGAAAATGTTGAAATTTGGTAAACAGGTCCAGATTAGGTCTAGAAATGCTGTGTTCAATGAATTTCGAATCCCTTCTGAACGGAATTTGCAGGCAAGCGAAGCAAGCCTGTTTGTCTCAGCTGATACTGACAAAGGTCTTGCAGGCGAGCGAAGCGAGCCTGTTTGACTCACTTATACTGCCGATACTGTCGGGGGTCCAGGGGGCGGAGCACCCTGGCTAGGCGGAGAGGGCGAGCGAAGCGAGCCTGCCGGCTAGTATATCTATATCTATGGTGAAAATACCTATGATGCGGTTTATCTTCTACTGACTATATTATAACTATATGCGGAATATTTTTCACTGACTATATTATAGCTATATGCAGAATATCTTTCACTTACTGTAGCCTACTACACCATAACTACTGTATGTGCGGTATATCTTTTACTGATTACTATTATTATATCTATATGCATATATCTTCCACTTATATGTAGTCACTTTAGTATATTTCGGCTGCATTGCACCTGGCATACGCGTAACATAGCACACAGTTGTTAAGTTGGAGCCTGCTATTCGTCGGGTAATTGCAGGTTATTAAAATTATTATTACTCTGCATTTAGAAGCATGTCATTTTCGTGTCGGCTGGTCATCTTTATTGTCATAATTATCAACGTTGTCAGCTCATGCTTTTCGTTCCCGTCTATTCTTACCTGCTTTGCTTGGTCATTTGTACAGTCTATGTAGAAACAAGTTGGAATTCGAAATGTGTTTTGAGTGAATAAAATTGTTTCCCACTGGCAAATTGGTGCGTAAATTTTAGTTTGTGAATAAGTCTGTAAATCAAAATCTTTTTCGCCATACTCGTATGTAATACACAACTTTCCAAGCTAGATTTGCGTTTGGAAAATTGCCGTTTACAGGAGAATCAAAGATCAGCCGTTCTGAATGCGGGAATAATCATTTTGATGATTATCACAGCACTAGTCATCATCACGATGATAATCAAAGCACTGGAAATCTAGCCCAGCTGTTTTTTCTGAACTCCAACGTATGAATAAACGAGTCGAACGAGCCGCCATGACAGTTCACTGTTTGCGTTTATGCTAGTGTTGTGTTGAGGTTATGTTGGCTTCAGTTAATGTTTTCAGTTGTTTGAGGCTTTAATAAATCCTTCTCAGTCTAGTATGACGAAAAAAATGTACATAATTCGTGTGGAAAAGTTTACAAACTCATAATTATTTTCCAAACTCGCGTACCGCTCGTTTGGAGAACATAATTATTCGTTTGTAAAAACGCCTTTTCCAAACCCATTATGTAATATACTATTACATCATACAATGAAAATTATTCTCAATTGAAGAAGATATTATTATTGGCACTGCTAAATTAATTTTAATCATTTAGAATAAAGTTTTTTCTAAGGGTGATGCCCACATTACCCCTAAGGTTGTGCAAGGGTAATGATAGGTATTCGAGACCGACGGCTTCGTTCCTGGTGATTCAGGAATTATTAAGTAACGTTCAAGCACTGGTGGCTCGTGTCCACGAAACAGATGAAGTGCTGTACAGTAAAAGATACGAGCACTTCGCCTGTTTCGTGGGCACGAGCCGCTAGTGGAAGGGGTTGAAAATGATGAAAATATGATCACAGAAACGAACTTGTTAATATTGGTGGACTATGTTATTTCTTCTGATTTCGTTGCTCCTTCAACTGAATTACTTACCGGATTCCTTTAAAGATTTTATTATTTTGTAAAATAAAACACAGTTTAAAATTGTCTCTCCCACTCTTGTTTATTATTTTTAACACTGGAGAGAACTTTAAACATCTAAAAACTGAGAAATCATCAGTTTTCAAAACTTTTTACAACATTTCTGTATAAATAATCTTTCTATCATAACAATTAAAATGAAGTAAAATACAATCTTAATAGTCAATGGTCCAATATTGAATTATTGGAAAAATGTTTCTGTTTGACAAATTTCCTCCCGTCATTTTATTTCATATTCAAGAGAAAGTGATAGTTTACGGTTGTTGGGACCAATTAAAATGGCTGTCATTGAAAAAAGAGAGAAGCTGCTATGTTGGTAGCCATTGCGACTACGATGGAGCTCTGTGATTGGACAAGACTTGTCACTCCCACTTCCAACACGGAATGGCCAAGCAGCTGCTGGCCAAAGAGAGTCAAGCATTAAACACAGTACCAGCTTACTTGTTTACTTTCTCCTCCGATAGATAGCGTTTGTGAAACGATTCTTGTATAACGACTATGAATACAAAGTAACTATAGATTCTTGTTGGAGATTCAATAGAAACGCTTTTGACTTTTTCTGAATTCCTATTTAATTGTATTGTATTCTCAAATATAAATGTATAGAACAAGATAATACTCCTTTTTATTCAATTTTTTTTCGAATAACATATTTATCACTCTTGTTCTAGAAATTTAAGCAATTCTAATTGTTCTCATAGTTTAAAATTTGAATTATTCTATTGTCTATTCATATATTTCAATCGCAAAGCCTCAACCTGATATAATAAACATTGCCACTGAACAGAATAGAGAACTCTATGATCCCTATTTTCTCTCGATGTTATTTGATTGTACCAAAAATTCAACACAATTGCATGACAAATGGTAATCAAATTTTAATCATTTGTCATTGAACGTTATTTTTTTGCTATAAATTTCTATGATTATGAAATTTTTCAAAATTGTAAGAAGTAAGTTTAGTTAGTTTGTGTTTTTTGATTTCCCTATTTAGATGAGTGTTTCTCAAAATTGACTTACAGGTCTGACAATCTTTATTATTTTGAACTCATGACGTTTGGCTATTGGCAATGATACTATGAAGTATCCTTAATTTGAACAGATAAACTGATACAAGCTATTGCTATCCTATCTTAAATTCTTGTTATTATACAAGATAGTATTATGTGTACCACTGATACTAAAGTATGTGTATAACATAGTATACATATACTCTAGTATCCATCCGTGCTACGGTATACTGGAGACTCAAAATACAGAACAACGAATATTTATGAGCACTTGCAATCACAACCAATTGAGGTACCGGAATAGAGCAACAGTAGCAATGATCTTCACGGTGGATAAAGTTGTCAATTAATTTCGGAAGCCGCATTCGAAGAGGAATTTACGCACATTATTTGAAAGCAACGCCCAGAATTGCGCTCGGTAGCCTAATGACTATTCTCGTAATAGTAATCGGAAGAGTGAGAGAGAAAGGAAGAAGGAGAAGAAGAAGAAGAAGAAGAAGAAGAAGAAGAAGAAGAAGAAGAAGAAGAAGAAGAAGAAGAAGAAGAAGAAGAAGAAGAAGAAGAAGACGAAGAAGAAGAAGACGAAGAAGAGGAGAAAAGAGGAATGATAAGGTCGAGGAGTATTATAAGGTGGGGAGAAGAAGGAAGAGGAGTAGGAAGAGGAGAAGGAGGAAGAGGAAGGTTATATGGAAGAGTATAAGGAGGAGAAGGAGGAGGAAAAGAAGAGAGGGGAATTAGGGGGATAGAACTAGTAGAGAATTTAGAGGAGGTGAAAGAGGGAATGCTGTGAAGAATTGAGTAGAAGAAGAAGAAGAAGAAGAAGAAGAAGGAGAGGAAGAAGAAAAAGGAGGAGGAGGAGGAGGAGGAGGAGAAGGAGGAAGAGGAGGAGAAGGAGGAGGTGGAGGAGGAGGAGGAGGAGGAGGAGGAGGAGGAGGAGAAAAGAGTGATAAGGGTGAAGAGTATTATATGGTGGGGTCAAGAAGGAAGAGGAGTAGTGAGAGGTGAAGGAGGGGGAGGAAGAGTATGTGAGAAGTAGTAAAGAGGAATCTGGGAAAGGTGAAGCAGAATGAGAAGAGGAGGTGGAGGAGGATGTGGGTGGTATGATGAGGAGAAAGAGAAGGAGTAGTAAGAGAAAGAGCAGGACAAGAAGTAGAAGTAAAATAAATGTGAGAAGAAGACGAGAAAAGAGCTGGAGTATGAAGACCGGTAGCTGTATTAATCAGTATACCGAGCCCATTTTCTCTTAGCTTACTCATTGCTTCTGGGAGGTGTATATCAAAGCCAATCACATGCATTGTACTGGACCTCACTAAAATACCCATAAGTCAACAGCAGCCCACCACACTTCGCGACCTCCCAGCAGCAGAGGCTCAAATAATCAACCCGCCTATTCTTACTATCACTCTATCTCTTAACTGTTTTTATTCTTTTTCTTCACCTACATCTACTTCTTCTTTTTCCTTTCTTCTTCTCTTTTTTCTATTCTGTTCTTCTTATCTCTTTCTCCCTCTCCTTTTTCTATTTCTATTCCTTTCTCTCCTTGTTCTCTTCTTTTCGTTTTCTTCCTATCGTTTTTCTTTCGTGTCCTCTTTTCTTTTTCTTCCTCTCCTTATTCTCTTTTTTCTTCATCTCTTTTTTCAATATACTTAACCTATGTTTTGTCTTCTTTTCATTCTACATACTCAAGCACAGATCAGGGAGAATGGAATAGCCTTTTCTCTATTCTATGATTCAGGTCTCACTTCAACTACTTTATTTGATACATTCTAATCAGATAGTCTTCCGTTTTAAATTTGTGTTATTCGAAGAGACTTCTATTCTTTTGCTCATTCTTTTCTCAAATGAGATCCTAACTTACCTTTTGGTTGGTTCAAACGCTGGCGGCCCTTACCCACGAAACAGGTGAATTGCCCGTATCTTTTACTGTACAGCATCTGTACCGTGGGCACAAGCCGCCAGTGGTTCCAAACCACTAGTATGAATACCATTGTTTCCAAACCATACTAGTATAGGAATCGATTCAGCTATGCGCCAACCAGAGAAAAAAATTAAATTATCATAATCAATCATGTATTAAGAACTGGATAACTGGACTACTGGATTATGAACTTACTTGGAATTCAGAATGCAATACAGCATTGAATTGACCAATTGGGATTGATTGATAGCAAATATAGATAGATGACGTCTGAAAAATATATTGATAATAATAATAATCGATCGTATCTTATAATGCAGTTCTTGAGAATATTTGGCTTAAAACTAACTTTTGAGTACAAGATTGTTAGTTTCTGCATTGATTTTGCTGTGAAATAATTTTCCAAATTTGTATTGTTACCAACTGTAAACCGGTCCAAATTTAATTCAAATAATTTATTATATTGTACTCCAAACTATTTTTTCGTAACCTATAGGTACCTAAAAACAAGTTTGAATGACAATACATGTTATTTTAATTAAATTTGCATCGGTTCACAGTTGATAACAATAGAAATCTGGAAAATTATTTCACAGCAAAACCAGAGCAGGAACTAAAAATCTTTTACTCAGAAGTTATTTTCAAGCCAAATATTTTCAAGAGTTGCATCGATTCACAGATGATAACAGCATAGGGAAACTAGAAATTTCTTCACCAAATCTCTTGAAACTAGAAATTGATAAAACCATTCTAGTTGAATTTCACGACTAAATCTCTCAAAAGTAGAAATTGAACTATTACTATTCTATTAATGATATTAATATGTGATAATAGTGATAGAAATTAAAACAATCCATTTCGTAGCAAGATCAAGGTAAACCCCGGTAATCTTGAACTTGAACGTTGCAAGGTAAGTTCAAATAAGTGAAGGCCAAACCAGAGTTATTTGTTGAGAGTCGACTAGCTGGTGGCTTGTCTTCGAGATGGAGAACACATATAAAAAAGGTACGTAAAATAAGGTAGACCTTTATTCCAGCTTCGGGAGCCACGTAACAACTGAGAGAATTGCTTTTGTCCTCAGGCTATGAGTAAAAAATAAAGATAAGCATCAGAAAATAGCGCATGAATGATCTACCAAGCTGTAGGTAGGCTGCAATAACTTTCCACTCCTAACGCCATCTCACTCTGAATCTTAACACTCTCGCTCTTTCACTTTCCTTCAACAAAAGCCGAACTTTTACAGGTTGTATTATTTTTTATTCACTTTGAATGTTACTTCTTATTGTTATTTGTGAATGAATAGTGGAGTTAAGTCTTCCAAATAAGATTTTATACTATACACAGTTAAGTATAATATGAACTATTTCCATATCTACTCAGTAATATTATATTTATTGAAATTATATTGAAAATTTCCATTTCTTCAATAAGATATATCACAGTTCTACTCAAAATTGAGTCAGAGCTAGGAAACGACTTTCTATCTTCACTAACGACAAGCCAATCTCCCAAAAGAGGGGATTGCTGATACAGTAGTGGTGAGTTGAATTTAAACTTTACAATAAAAACAAAACTTAAACTTACAAAGTTGAATCATTGAAATTTACAATAAGCAAATATATTATTTACCAGATTTATTACAGTGATAATTTTTCTCCAATCTTTTTTTAATGTTTAGAATGTCTCCCTCCTCAACAGAATGTTAACAAATCAATATGATTCATTTAAACTTATTAAACTTTAATCATTAAACTTATTCTTAATCAGTTAATCGCCTATTAATGCATGCTGGGAGATCACTCTGAAAAATGACTACACTATTTTACAACAATTTCCACCCTACTGCTATACTCTACAGAACCTAGAGCACAGTCTATTATTCTTCCATTGTAACATTTCACAATTTTCAAAGAATAAATATTCATCTAGTATTATGCATTAGGCCTAGGCCTATGTTGGCATGAATTCTTCAAGCATTGTAGAGAATTGTAATCACATCTATCTATTTTCAATCGAGATACCTAATTCGATAGATAAAATCTCGCTTACGGTTTCAAATACCAATATTATTATATTGCTCACTGCTGTTTCACTATTACCATAGACTAACTATACATAGTATATACTATAGAATAGTATATCTACGCTATTACTATAGAGTAGGTAGATCTAATACTTAGAATACTAATAAATCTAATACTTTTTGCTATTACAGAGAAGAAGTCGTC
Organism: Sogatella furcifera; assembly: GCA_017141385.1. Lineage (NCBI taxonomy): Eukaryota > Metazoa > Arthropoda > Insecta > Hemiptera > Delphacidae > Sogatella > Sogatella furcifera. The sequence goes on from CM029556.1 coordinate 19,484,626, forward strand.
GATCACAATCTCTTCGATAATTTGATTTTGAACCAATAACGGTTTACGACCCTGGAACAATTTAGAGTAGGAGACAACAAACAGCGTTTCAACCGCAACCTGGTTATTGCCGTAATGTGTCTTGTTTTTTCTTCAATCGTCTTTTTGAATCGGTCTTATTGTTTTTTTCCTTCAATCCTCTTTTTATGAAGTCTATCCAAACAAAGGAGACATTCTGGCAAGATGGAAAAATTACTCCAGCTTGGTCAATATTGGTTCAAAAATTATGAATTTGGTTTCAAATTGTGGGAAACATTCTGTTCTACAATTTGAGACCAAATTTATAACTTTTTAACCAATATTGACCGAGCCGGTGTCATTTTCTCAACTTGCCAGAATGTCCTCTTTGCTTGGACAGACTATAGTTGGTGTTCTGCGGTCGTCTTGTAGTAATTGCTATCGTTTAGAGCTGAGGGCACTGGTGGTGTAGATGGGTCCGAAATTACCAGTTACTGTCTAACTTGCCTATGGCACTGTTTGTACACTTCTTGTCTGGGAGGCGGCAGACTTTATACAGACTGGAGTCAAACCTTCGCCTGAGCGTCTCATAGGATTGCCCTCAGTTAAGAATTTTTCGACTTTGGAGATTGCACTCATTTACACTATTTAATTTTTTTTAAATTTCAGGATTGCACCACTGGAGGCTCGTGCCCACGAAACAGGTGAAGTGCTGAACAGTAAAGATACGTGGGTACGAGCCGCCAGTGGATCGCACTCATTCAAGAATTTTTCGATTATTCAAGAAACTTTGTTGATTTGAATGACAAGACAAGATGTTGTCAAACCACTAATTCATACCGGTTTCGGTTGTTACACCATTATCAATCTCTGGTTAATTGTGTGTAAACAGTGTAAACTATGTAAACTGTGTAAACAGTTTACCAGAGATTGATACTGGTGTAACAACCGAAACCGGTATAAATTAGTGGTTTGACAACATCTTGTATGTCTTATCATTCAATATGGACAACTACCACAATATCACCTTCACAACTACTCAAAAATTTGTAGATTTAACTTATCTCCGTCATTTTTCGACTAGACTACTTATACCTTGTCTTTCAAGACTTCAATTAGGTATTTATCACTAATAATCAACTTCATATCAGGACGCTCGGTGGAGAATTGGCATTATTAGTTTGTATACAAATCTTCATTTAAGAAAAGAGGAGACTACAATAATTTATTATATTTTTATCTCGCGTTTCCAAGTTTTCTTCCTAATAGGTACTAATCCTTCAAAGAGTAGTTTCTTTATTCACTATATTGAAAAATCGGACTTCTAACAATTAACAAATCTACGGTTTGAACATGATTTGAAGTGGAAATTGGAATAACACAATAATTACTACAGTTCTTGGGACATCCTGCTCGTGAAATAAAATTACCAGGAAAGAGAAACAAATTTCAATAACTTTGTTTTCTAAAGAAATATGTACTGTTCACGACTTCTCTAGAGGATTAAGGACATACGCATGCGCAATAAAGATAGGTGATTGTCGTTTACAAAGAGCTATTCGCCAATTACATTAATTCTTGAATAGGAAAATATGAAAAAGGAAAGAACACGTTCAAAAGATGTGACAAGACCGTAAACTGTATGACAACTCATTTGAGTACGTGACCTTTTTACACGTTAATCCGTCTGCGCAAGTTTACTAAGAAGGCAAAAGTTGCAGGAGAACAGGACCTTTTGAAAGAAATTGCGATTTCCAACTATTTTATTGAGTCATTAAAGGATTATGGGATTCGAAGCTGAGAATATTACTTTACTGTCTTTAATAAATGTAGTTTACTATCCAGAGATAAACCAACACTATATGATTATTTTTCCTATTTGCTTGGAAAAAAATTTAAAAAATAAAATAAAAAATTTAATGTGAAATATTACTTGACAACGTACCAGTTTTATAATGGTGACTTATTGATCATTTCGATGAAATCGTTTTGTTCATGAGTAAAATTGTATAAATTTTTCTCCATTGCTAAATCATTGTGAATTGCGATGAAATTGTTTTGTTCATGAGTAAAATTGTATCAATCTTTTTCCATTACTAAATTAACTATAAATAAGAATATGAACGCCTATAGTGATACAGTATAGAAGAATAAACACTAAAAATTGTTGTTTTTTAGGAAAATAATCACTCTTCTTAAAAAATGTCAAGCTTATACTGACGTGTAACTGATTATTTGGGAAAATATAACTGATATGTCTCTATCATGACTTGAATTCCTTGATATCCCCCTCTCAATTTCCATGTATTGTTGATTTCTTATACTGGGTATATTGTATTCATTGACAGGTTTGATTCCATTTTTTCTAGTTTTTCACAAAATAAACTTGTGTATTTAACAATGAATTTATGAAAAACAAATGAGTATTATTGTTCTACTCGTATAATGCATAATGAAAAAGTGAAAATCATCATGAAATTTTAACAATATGAATATTGAGAAACCATGATTGTATAGTAATCCATTGTCTAGTGATCCTAGATTGTCTAATCAATCCATTTTGTGCTAAGCGTAACTATATTGACGTGAAAACAGGTTTTTCATAAAAGTGAGACGTTACCGACATTGCGCAGATAGGTAGGCGTTTCCAAAACTCTAAAAGAATAGATCGAGCATCGATATTATTGTATTCGACTGCCGATCCATATTTTTCCTGAAGCTACTCTGCGATTTTGTATGAAATCATTGAAGAGAAAGCTTTGAAGATATTCACGTGTTGGTATCTGTGAAATCATTGCCACAAGGTATAACACATGTTTACACAGATTTGGTAACACCATATGTACTGCGTTAATGTTCGTATCGTGGTTGAGATGGTCTGACGGTGCCGGGGGGATCCGCAAAAAGCGCAGATCTACAACAAACGCTGGTAGAAGGTAAGTTTTGTATCCAGCAATTGGACTATAGCTAAAGCCAAAAAGCTCGGCGGTTTTGTCTGTTCCTTGTGCACTCCAACAGCTGATATTGACTATTATACGGTCGTCATTACTTATGCCTAAATAATGGATTTGTGATCAAATCAAATATTAGACAATATAATCTTTATATCAGCTGTTGATACCTTTAATCACGTACAAAAGACAAACGAAGCCGCCTTACTTTTTGGTGTCAGCTGTAGTTTTGTTAAAAATATTTAGTTTATGTTAGAAGACTGGATGAGTTGAAAATGTTGATTATACCAATTAATAAGGAAGGTTTTGAAGGTTAATGTTAGCGACTTATCTGCCAGTCAGGCTTCTTGTTTTAGAGTGACGTGTAATGACTTAATAATAGTTACTTCACTCTTGACACTCAATTATTGATGCTTACTTCTCCTAAACTTCATCGTTGAACTGTTAATTTATTGGTAGGCCTATGTTATGAGCGTAGTTTACTAATATGAGAACTAAAAAAAACTTGCAGTTAAAGTAGGCAACTTCATTTCTAGGGATTTTTTCAACTATTCCAGATTCGCGGATTCGCAGGAAAATTTAAAAGTTTTGTTACAGGATAAGAAACACGAGACTTACGACATAATAACTTACTTTTATTACTTGGATTATGACTTTGCAACAACGATTTTTCTAGTCTGTTTTTTCAGCTATCAACTCAACGTGAATTGAGTAAGAATCAGCTCTACTATTGTTTTAATTATTTAGACTTCATGTGGAAGTGTAAAAACTTCATTTTTCTCCTAGCCTGTGCGTGGATGCACTAGATGCATTCTTTATCAATTACTGAATTTTTGAGATCACAAATGATCAACACAAATAAGTTATATTTCCGTGTGGTTAATATTACTCGAGTTTAGTTAATATTAGTTAAAGTTTTGAAGCCTTCTTATCTTTGACAAGCCCTGAGTATCACCTATCAGCCATACTTTAGGATATACTTCGTATACAGTTGACATTCCTTTAAAATGAAACCTGTCCAATGCTGCCAGCAGTTGAAATAAGAAAAGTCACACGATTTGAGACCAAGTACACATTTAAACGTCAAAAGTCACACATTTCCCAAATTCTCTGATATCTTTACTGCTTATTTCTCTATAAGCAATCTACTACCCATCCATTCCACTACAACTCTGCCTTGCTCGGATGCTTACCATAGAGGAACTGGATATTACAATCCTTATTGATGCTACAAATAAGAACGAAACAAAGAAGCTCCTCAAGTTTTTCTTTGGAAGAACTCAACTCAACCGCCATCCATCGATCGCAGCAAAGATTTCAGCCGCACTCAACAGCAACAGGTAGACTGAACAGAAGACAGGTCCGCGAGATGAATTTCAGATACAGTCTTGTCTAACAAAGAAGACATTCTGGCAAGATGTGAGAATGACTTCAGTTCAATCAACATTGATTGGAAAATTATCAATTTGGACTCAAATTGTAGATCAGGACGTTTTCTACAATTTTATACGAAATTTATAATTTTTGAACCAATATTGTCCGAGCTGGAGTAATTTTCCCAACTAGTCAGAATGTCTTCTTTACTTGACCAGACTATACAGCATCTTCGATTAGTATTCAGACAAGGGAGGCGAGCGCCCTCTGACCCCTCCGGTCATAACAGGCCGATTATTTTTCACCGACAGACAAAGTTCCAAGTATGCCGCGCCGGGTACTAGCAAAGGGCGGATCCAGACGGCTACCGGATTACCGGTGGAGATAACGTCGCTTGCTACTTATAACTATGTATCACAAACATATAGTTATAGCGTAGTACAGTATAGTATAATTTTATAAATTATAACTATAGTCAGCGAGATTCTACTTGCAACATGAGCGTAGGGGAACTGATTTTGCCTTCCACAGAGTGATGGAATGAGGTAAAGTAAAGTGAAGATCAACAGTAAAGTGAAGTGCTTAGAGCGCACTGCGCACAGGTAGTGGGAAAGATTAGTAAAGGATAGGGCATTTGACCTCTCTTTGAGAGAGAGAGAGAGACAGAGAGAGCCGTAATGCAAGTGAAATCTCGTAGACTTCATGAACTCCCTTTAAAATGATGAAATGATAGAGAGTGATTACCAAGATACGCATGTTTTTCAAATAGCCTACAGTTAACATTACAAGTATAGTCTGTCCAAACAGAGAAGACATTCTGGCAAGATGGGAAAATGGCTCCAGCTTGGTCAATATTTGTTAAAAAATTATGAATTTGATTTCAAATAGTAGAAACAACTCTCATCTACAATTTGAGACCAAATTCATAATGTTGAATCAATATTGACCGAGCTGAATTCATTTTCCCATTTTGCCAGAATGTCTTCTTTGCTTGGACAGACTATATTAAGCTAAATTACAAGTATTGCAAAAGCAATACTGTTTGGCGGTTTCGTCTGCTTATTGTGCGCTCCAACAGCTGATGTTGTTGATGGGAGTTGTCATTAATTATAGCCAATATGATCTTTTGAAATCAAAAGAGACTGTTAGTAGGCTGTTAGCAGGTTACATTAAATTTATATCACGTACAAGAGACAGACAGGACCGTCAAACTCTCAAACTCTTGAGTTATAATCATATGGTAATATTGTTTCAAAAATCACTTTTAAAGTAAGTTGTCATGATCAGGCATCTCAGTGCGACAAGAAATAACACTATCAAGAAGTGATCCTGAAATTCAACTCTCCTCCAAACAACGAGTTTCTACTTTTGCTTTTATACTTTTCAAAATTTTCCTCGTTTTGAGGAAGTTTGATTTCCAGTACATAAGACAGCTTAATAACCATTTTCCTCATTTTAATCTTTTTTATCCTAGTTTCGAACTTATTATTTTTCCAAATTTGGTATAAAGACATTTTGGACGTTAGTCTGTGTTTTTAGCCAATAAGTTCATTATTTTCTGTAAATGGATGAATAAATAACTTCGAAACTTGTTTATGATTTAGAACATTCTTCCCAGAGACTACGTTCTTAAAATTTCCAGTACAAGAGAACTTAATATTGATTTTTCTTATAGTAATAACTACGATTTTGGTTCATAATTTAAAACAATATTTTGCTTATTACATAGCTTTTATAGATTTCTTGAAGTACACTACTCATATCTCTCTCAGCGTATCTTGGACACCCACGCTCCATAACGCACCTACTTGGAGTAGCAATTTTGATAGCTGAAAGGTAACACGAAACACAAGAAGCACTAAATAAGGAAGGGCTGTGACCCGCTCGGATGTGAGCTATCTGAATCACGTCTATCACATAATAAAGCGCTTAAAAATTACACTTAACATACAGTTATACTCCAATGTATTCATAAACCGTACTCAAGTATGACCCAGACTATTATAACTAGTGAAAGGAGTTGTATCTCGGCCTACACAAGCTTGTACCGAAATTGAGGTTGTTAATTGAATCATTAAATTTTTGTGCTGCCTCCAAAAATTGAATGCCTATTAAAAAGCCGCATAGTTGAAGAATCTCAATCACCACCGGAGCTGCGTGTGTTCTCAATGTATGTGAGCTATTTCATGGATAATCTACGATTTGGCTACCGATAATATGCAGGTAGAAATTGATTAAAAAACCTACATGGTTCAGTGTTGAATGCCGAGCCCATACTGTTTAGTTCTCGACACAAACTGCTTCTAGAATCAGCTACTGTTAATAGTTGTGTCAAGCACAGAAGAGCCTTTGGCAACATGGCTGCCATTCACTGCTGCCAGTAGTCGAAATGAAAATTGTTCTAACATAACCAAATTTAGGAAGAAATAGTAAGGGAAAAGCACCTGTAGTGGCCACTTTCAAATGAGTTCTAAGCCTGCTAGAGACTTGGGTCATTCTATTTAGCAGCTATATAGTTCAAGTAGGAGCTCTTAGGCTGAGGCCGCACTGCCGGTGGGTAGAGCGTGGAGGGTTGGAGGGTACATGGTAAATCTATAGAACATACACACTATCCACAGTAATATATCGTATGAATGGTATGTGTTCAGCCGCCATCTTGAAATTCTTAAATATGGACAACATAAACTCAAAAAACAGTATTATGTCATACCATTCATATGAAGTATTACTGTGGATGGTGTGTATGTTCTATAGATTTACCAACTACCCTCCACCCTCCACGCTCTACCCACCGGCAGTGTGGCCTCAGCCTTAGAGTATCATCAGAGATTTCTGAGAGAAATTCACTGTCGCCAGTAATTCGAGTTTTCACTCGAATGCGTGGCTTCAGTAAGAAGATCAGTTTTGCCTTAGACGTTTTAATAAGGCATGTATACAAATTGTTGTATTATGACTAGAATGTCTGTAAATTTCGCAATTTCTGGTGTTATAATCATTTCCTAAAATGTCAAGATCTTGTTAAGAAGGTTTCTAGCCAAATATAGCTTATATTTTGGCGTGAAAACAGACTGGCCACTATACTAGTACAAGAAACCGTGAATAATCTAGTAGTGGCCACCCAATAGATATTGTTGTAGAAGTTGTAGATATTAGAGTAAAAGTTGATGTTATTCGAATTTATGTTCTCCTAAGACTGTTTCAAATAGTTCACAGAGAAAAAATAACTTTAAAACGTCTATTTTATGGTTTAACCTCACTTTTCTAGTGGCTTGTAAACAACAACAATGCATTACCAATTCAACTCATTTTAATATAACCTATCATTATTTCTGGCGTTATTATCACGTTCTGGAATGTAAAATTAGCTTACTTAAATGATTGTAACAAGCAGCTTGAAAAATTGAATTTTAAATAAGCATTGAACATGATGTGGCCACTATAGAATCAGTGAATCATAGTGGTCACTTTAGAATCAAAATCGAGTTCCACGAAAAAATTAATAATTATTTTTTTAATTGAGATATCAGCCATTTTAAATAACAAGTCAATCAAGAAGAATCTGTTCTACATGTTCATTTAGTTTAAGATGAGATAAAATAATGGATGGACTCATAATTCTGCATAATCTATAAAAAATTCCTTAAAAATGGCCACTACTGGTGCTTTTACCTTACAGGCTCAGACTATTTTTTCTGTTCTAGTTCATAATTATGTTATGATTTGTGCTATTATATGTCAATAATTGAATAAATAAATGAATAAAAAATATTTTTACTCGTGAAATCAATATGATTATGATTAGTGTAATAACGGTAGGTTGGCTGAAGTGATTTTTCCCTGAAAATTTCAGTTCTGGGCATGCGTAGTTACACTCTCACTTCCCTCCGCCACCTTGCAAGAGGCTCTTCTGTTCTTGGCACAACTATAATTGTAAACTGAAACTTCTCAAATAGTGGAATTCTCAATATTTGAATAGAATAAAATAAACGAATTAATTTCCGAATTCAGTCTAGAATTACATGATGGTGAAATTGTACTCATTCTTCTATGTAATGAAATGTTACTTTCCATATTACTTCCATGCAGATAAAAGACTCGCATTTTTCCCCTTTTTCAAATTACTTTTTCAATATTACAAAATAATTAACATTCTGTTATACATCTCTATATATAAAAGCGAAATGGCGCTGATTCATTCATTCATTCATCACCAGAACTAAAAATCCACTGAACCGAATGCGTTCAAATTTGGCAGGCATGTTCAGTTGGATGTTCAGACGCGCGCTAAGAACGGATTTTGAAAACTTTTCAAGGATACGCCAAATATTTTAGTTTTTCTAGAGTTTTTCGGCGTTTTCCTCATTTTTCGAGAACCAATTGGTAGAAAATGTTGATATTTGGTGGGCAGGTTCAGATAAGGTCTAGAAATGTTGTGTTAAAATATTTTTGAAATCCGTTTAAGATTACGCCAGTAATCAGGTTTTCAAAATTGTAGATGTGTTGCGGGTTGCATATCTTTCACCTTGATACGACCAATCCTAACTGTAAATTCAATGGTTCAGCGAGATTATAGATGAACTAATTTGGAAGATATTGAATCAAGTTTCAAACTATGACCGATATAATTCCCAAGGTTACGCTTAATATTAGCGTTTTACTTTTTTGGAATTTTCGGAGTTTTTCTTAGATTTTTCTAGAACAAATTGGCAGAGAATGTTGAAATTATGTAAACAGGTCCAGATTAAGTGTAGAAATGCTGTGCTCAATAAATTTCGAATCCTTTCTGAACGGAATTTGCAGGCGTGCGAAGCGAGCCTGTTTGTCTCAGCTGACACTGACAGAGGCTTTGCTGGCGAGTGAAGCGAGCCTGTTTGACTCACACTGCCTATACTGTCGGGGGTCCAGGGGGCGGAGCCCCCTGGCTAGGCGGAGAAGGCGAGCGAAGCGAGCCTGCCGGCTAGTTGACAATATATATTGAATGAATATACTTTGAAAATAATAAAACAAAATATATGAGAAATCTTAGATGCTGAATTCTTCAACTATTTGATCATATTTCATTTCCTTTTCTCGAAGAAGCTGATATTGTAAATCATACTAAAGCCATTGTATGATTATAATACCTGTCAATAGTATTGGGGGATTGGTGAGACCAGTATAAGAACAATCTATTACATGATTCCCTAATCAAGCCGTATCTGCAGATTTTATTTGAAGCTAAAGAGGAAACTTTGATCAACTGGAAACATAAATAGATGTTCATTTCAAGTTCAGGTTCAAGGCAATCAAATAATTATTTCCAATACTGGTACAAACATGAAATTTCTAAACCTATCACTTTCCAACCCCAATCTAGTTATAGATACTGTAAATATAATAAGAGACTTCCAATCCACTTGTCTAGAGGTTTTCGCCAAAATTCAACGACAGTAAAAACGGAATTCCAAAACAGCTGACTGAACCCAAATAATTGAGGCGTGATACTGTATTATGCAATAATGGGTCCTAATGATAATAATCATGAAGAGATGGAAGTCAATTACTGTGTTTACCAATGTTCTTGTGACTCAATGAGACCGATCGATCGTCCTGTTTTCAAAGGAATTTCAGATCGGTTTTTTCGCTACAAGACAAAAACTAAAAAAATCAGAAAGCCCCAATTTTTTACAGTCTACTCTTTTAGGTTGGCGGGTTCGTTTCTTTTTTACTCTGTCTTTCTTATTCTTTTTCGTCATCTTCATCTTCGTTTTCTTTCGGGGCAGGTATTTTTTCAGGCCTGAAGCTAGTAGACGTTCAGTTCTGTAACGAATTCCATACCAGGTACCATTCATGTTATTAGGTCTAATAAATTGGGCTATCAAGAGCCTGCTGTTCATTCTACTCCCCTCTCTCTGTATCTCTTTCTCTCTCTCTTCTCCTTCCATTCTTCTTCCTCTTCATCTTCCTCTCCTTCCTCTTCTTCCTTCTCCTCTTCTTCTTCTTCTTTTTCCTCTTCTTCTACCCCATCTTCTTCTTCTTCTTCTTCTTCTTCTTCTTCTTCTTCTTCTTCTTCTTCTTTTCTTCTTCTTCTTCTTCTTCTTCTTCTTCTTCTTCTTCTTCTTCTTCTTCTTCTTCTTCTTCTTCTTCTTCTTCTTCTTCTTCTTCTTCTTCTTCTTCTTCTTCTTCTTCTTCTTCTTCTTCTTCTTCTTCTTCTTCTTCTTCTTCTTCTTCTTCTTACGTCTTTACCTGCTATTCTTTCTTCTTGTTGTATTTCCTTCCTATTTCACTAATTTTATGTTCTACCTTCTCAGTTTATTCTCCTCTTCCTTCTTCCTTCATCACTCTTGATTCTTCTCTTTTTCTTCATTTCTTCTTCATTATCCTCCTTCTCCTTCTTCCTTCTTCTCATTTTCCTTCTTCGATTCTTGTTTTTTCTTCTGCTTACTTTGATGTAGAGAGAGACACCAAATAATAACTTAATATCTAGTGTGATTAAATTCGCCGTTCATAAAATAGCACTATGAGTGATATTATATGTTCTTATTTTTGAAAGTAGCAATTAAAATTTATCTAGGCCTATCAGAAAATAAACACCAACACCGTCCAAGAATAGGCCTAGGCCCTTCATGGGTTGTTGAGCCAGACATACATACATACATACATACATACATACATACATACATACATACATACATACATACATGCCGTTCGAGAATAATTAGTTAAAAGGGAAGTTTAAAAAGAAAACCATAAAGAACACGGAAAAAAAGTAGATGATCAAGAAGAGGGGCACATTGAGAAGGATGATGACCGTACATGAAGAAAAGATTAAGAACACGAAGAGAAACTGAATGAACAAGAAGAGAAGGAGAATATTGAAAAGGATGATGACCGTTCCCCAGAAGGGGGGGAGGATCGAAGGAGGAAAAATTGATCAAGAAATGAGGAGGAGGAGGGTCAGGGTGGTTCCACATAGCTTATGGATATCCATTCTGTATCCATATGGATATATCTATGTATGATTACGGATTTATTATGGATGTCCATGAGATCGATATACACGTGGCTGGACCAACGTGAACCCAACGAATGGGCGAATTTTACTAACAAATCAGCCAGACTCAGACTGAGACACAGCTGACAAGATAAGACAGGATGCCATCACTCAGTCTGGACCTGGAGACGGAATTGTCATCGGTAGCAAGCTGAAATGATGCGAAGAACTGTCGGGGAAATATGGCTTGAAAGAGAAAGAAAAATTGATGTTGATCGGAGGTAGGAAATGAAGAACTGTTGAAAGAAAACGACTATGAAAGGAAGAACGATGAGAAATAAGAATTGATGTTGACGGTGGTAGGAAATATGAAATATTCTAAGAAATATGTATTTCTTAGACATGGTGGTCTAAGAAATATGACTTGGAAGAGAGAAGCAATGTTAGAGAAGAATATGTATTGAAAGGAGGTAGAACTGTCAAGAGAATATGATTTGAAATAGAGTAACGATGAGAAATAAATTGATGTTAAACGGGAGATGAAGAACAAGCTGGAATCAAGATTTGTGATGAAAGTACAGCTTTAAAGATTGAAACAGAGAAGACGAAAGATGAAGGTGAAGGAGAGAAACGGGAAAGAACGTAGGGAGGAAGAATAACGAAGTATGAAGGGAAACAAAAATGTCAGCAAGAAAGGAATTGGGATGAGGAAAGTAGGATTGAAGCAGAATTTTCAGCGGAAAGAAAATATGAAAAATAGAAGTACCACTATCTGATGAAAAATTGGATACATTGAAGTATTCTTAAGCAGAGAAAATCTTCCAAAATGAAAGGATTTGAAAAATTTAGAAGTAGAGAGAGAGAAGACTTATAACAGGAGAAGATTATCTGATAACTAGTATAGAAGAAAAAATTAGAGTATTTTTTGAGATCATCCCTTAGAAGAAAATAGCCACATAGCAAGAAAGCAGAAGGAGAGAAAAAATTAAGGGAAAGAGAAGAGGAAGAAATAGGATTGAAACAAGGATGAATTATTGTTAAACATTAATTAAAGGAGAAATAGATAGGCATGAAGATCAAAAATAGAATATTTATCACATGAAATAAGATAAATGAGGTGAATGCGATTTAAAAATGGTGAAAAGCAGGGCCAAAATGCAATCCAACATTATTATGATATATCCGAAGCCAAACCTGATTCTAGCTGCATTGCATGTTCACATTTTTCTCATAAGCTATTCCAATGTTGCATGAGGTGTGCCAAAAATGATTAAAGGGACTTGCTTATTTCAATGTTTCTCAACGTATTGTTTCGTATTTTTTTATGTATTGGGATACGTGATATTTATTTATTTATTCATCATCACTCAACATCATACATTGAGTTAAACATTTGATTCGTGAATTGTCATATTTCTAAAACTAAGTTACATACAATTTCTAGAAATTACACATAAGTAATTTACATAACATATAAATTGAGTAAAATCTAAAAATCGAATTATTTATGGAACACTCTGAAATACTCTGAATTATACTCTGAATTATTCTGATAAGCAAAAGCCTGCCTACAGAAATTGATAAAAATAACTAAATGCTATCTACATTAAGCAAAACTGTCACATTGCACCGCGTTTTATCATTAAAATATTAAAATTTTAATTATCGATTAATTTATTTTATTAGTTTGCTTGAAAGCACATAAGGGAGGGAATAATAATTTTTTCACAGAAAAATATTGGGTATCATCATAAATGTTTCATTTCACTGGAAATAGAGATGTTTCAACCGAAAATCGAAACCTCAATAACAAACAAATTGAAGATTTCAGCCATTTTCACTGCTTTACCCAATTTTCTTGAATAACATTTGAATTAGTTCCGAATTCAGCCAGCAGATGACAGTAGCAATAGGGTGACTTGCTTCGACTTCCATTGGACACGCCTCTAAGCTCCACCTACGATCAAAATGGACGAAAACGTCGGTTAGAAAAGTTTCCAAATTCAACCAGTAGATGGCCGCAGTTGATGGGTGGTGTTTAAGTTTTGACTTGGACACGCCTTCATGCCCCGCCTGCTCTTTTCTTATTGGTTGACACTGTTTAGTGAGTTCTGCCTTAGAAAATGGCTACTAGCAAGAAAATTATGGATGGTGTATCATACACAAGAAATTACGCTGATTTACTATTGACGATCTTGTGCTTATATAATGTGTATTCAGGCTGGTTAGATTCTATCAAGTTGGTATTTGGAAAATTTATTTATAGAATTTAAACTCAGTTTTACTTTTATCGTGTAACTTAGGCCAGTACTAGACTTCAATACTTTTATGCTGTATGAAATGAGATGGAAATATGATTTTGCTCTCCCATCTTATACTCATAATTTCTATTTTCATACAATGAATATAATGAAAGAACTCAAATTATTCATGATCTAATACCGACTATTGCCAGAAAAAGGTTTGGAAAACTACAACAATTTGGTAAAAATATTAAGAGTGGCGAGTAGTAGTCGGCCATTTTGAATTGATGTCCCATAAGACCAATGTAATCTCTTGGCGCATATATCTCTGCTATTTATGCTCAGAAATTCAATTTTTATATCTCATTGGAAAGATAATTCAATTCTTCAGGGGCGTTACTTGCTACTTTTTCAATTTTTTAATTATTTTAATAATTAGAGCAAAAATAAACATGTTGAGGTTTGAAGATTTTTTAAATAATTTAGGAAGGAAAATTTGAAATTTGAAAAAGTTACGCCCCTGCGTAATTAAAAACTCTATCCAATAAAATTTTTTTCATGAAGATCCGATGAAAACTGTAGACGTGATTTGTTCCAAGAGAAGTGCATGTTTTGACTGTCACGGGATCGGCTGATTGCCGTAGTAGTTGCGCATTCTGCTGTAAGATGGCAGTACGCTCGGCAGGTGGGCAGGACGCTCGGGAAGGAGGAGCTAAAAAGTGGGAGGTTGCTCGAAGCCGCATCACAAATATTTGATGGTGTCTTTATCGCGCCAATTTAACGTAGATGGTATTTTTTGTAGGTTAAATTGAGTTTTTTCACTCTTTTGTGCTGCGTTAATGTTGGGAGGAATCTAGAATTAGTCAACAAGTTTAAGTTTGATTTTAAGTTGCAATTTAGTTGAGATTTCGTAAGTTAAACCTGATATTTCAGTGTAGGCCTATGGCCTATCTTCTTGTTTTGATGACAATTCACAGTCATATTCTTTGATGTGTGTTTATCGCGCCATTTCAACCCTAGACGGTTTTTTTGTTGAATCAAGCTCGTACGTTTGTGCTTCGCTCACAATTAAGTTGCAGTTTTAGAATAATTTGTCTGCAATTTCAAATTTTATTCAATTCTTGTTTTGGTGTTAAAAATTACAAGTTTAATTATGTTTCCGATTTTATATGACCAGTATGAGAGATAAAAATATGATGTTGAATTTTCTATTCTGAAATAGAAATATATTGTCCAGTAAATGAAGCATGAAATATGCGGCAATTTTTGGCCTCAGGGATTTGTTTGGGCTAGTTATAAGTTAACATAGTTATAGGAGGTTAGCATAGGTACTAAAGTCCTGCGTCCTGGTACAGTACCTGGTGGGTTAGCATAGGTTATGGGAGGGGGTTGAAAAGGTACAATTTTTTAGTTTTTCTTATAAAACTCGTAAAAGATTGATCCAAGCAGAAAATGCTTCAAATAGAAATTAAAGAGGACTGAAATCTGCGCCGGTTAAAAAAAGAAAACAAAAATAATTTTGCAAGGAAAAAACATATTATATTGATATTTGATATGCTCAACCCCCAGGTTCGGGGCCTTATAGTATGTTAAACTCCTAACTACTCTAAACAATAAATTCCCGAGGTCCAATAAATCAATAATTTTCATCTTTTCATCCATAATTATTTTATGCATTAATATACTGAACATAATAAAATTCATGTATTTATTAAATCATCAATATCAGAAAAAGAAAACTTCTTAAGTTCCCAACCTAAAAAGAGAGTTATGCTAAATAGAAAATCAAAGGCGTAATAAGTGTAAGTTGAATGATTAAAGCAAACCAATTTTTGGTTCTTCGCTCGTCAGTCAATCAATCTTGAACCGGCTCTCAGCGGCAGACGCTAGATTTCGTGAAGATTTTGCAACAGCGCATCGCGCGCACAAACTGGCAACGTTGTATTTGTGCGGCCGGTCGCCGCCGAGTAAAGGACTGCTTTTAATAAACAGAGCTGCAGCTACCGGAGTTAGTTCAGTAACGTAGAGGGCGTTGTGGGCAACTACGGAATTTTGGTTGACTACTCGGAAGCCTTAAGGAGAAGTTTTTATCGGAAATTGACTCGTGATTGGTCGACAGAGTGTAAGGTGGTTGTCAGCTAACAATAGAATTAAATTTAAGAAGGCTTTCCTTGACTTACTTCATACATTGATCGTTGTTTTTCAATTGATTAATTCATTATGTTGAATGAATTTATGCAGAGGAAATAATTTCTTGTGGGTTCAAGTTGTTGGTAAAATACGGTTTTCATCAAATAGTAAAAAAAATATTTTAATAGCCCAATTGGAATTTTTTTAATTCCCGTTTCGCATCAGGCGCCGCGGCGCCCCCTTGGCCGTGGCGCCCTGTGCGGTCGCACACTCCACACACCCCAGGTGAGGGCCATGGTGAAACTGATAAGAGTAGGAAAAGTTAGGGAAGACGTTAAAATTTTATAATGTGACTGATGTTGAATATTAGGGTATTGTTTGTTTGCATAGATATTTCCAATAACATGTTGAATATACAACAATCTCTGAAATGAATATGAATGATATCACTATTTTCAAAAAAATTTCTTTCTATATCTTCCGTTGTTTTTAGTTGAAACAAATGAACTAAAATAAATCTCTTTAATGATATGAATCATATCAATATTATTAAAAATCTGATCTCTTTATCTTCATTTTTTTAGTTAAATTAGGAATTAACTAAAAAATAGTCCCTTTAGATAGAGTCAATATTGTGTGACCTCTTCGACTGACTTTGGCAGGGTTCATGAACTCGGTATCTTATGTAAGATGCTTTTTACGCAAGGAGTCCAGTAAGATGGTCATCGGGGGGAGGGAAGAAATCTCGAAGAGGATGGCTATTAATATCGATAATCTTATCATCAATATCGAATGGAGATGACCAGCATTGTAGACAAAGGAAAAATAATACGTAACCAATTCTAAGTCGCAAAAAGTGAACTCAGAAATGATTTCAGAACATCAACGAGTAACATCCAGGAATTACTGCAGTTTAAATTTAATTTGGGAGAGTTTGAGTTTTAATTGAGAATAAATAATTAACAAAAAATTTCATTTCCAACTACAGTATGAATGATTTAAGATCCATAGAATTATTCTAACTAACCCTTTTTTTAATATAGACAGAAAATTATTTATCTTAGATATGTAATCTTCCAATCTTCTTAGACATGGAAAAATGTGACTGATGACTGAAAAATAAGTTACTTCAATAACTATTAATATCTATGACAGTTTTATCTCTAGAACATTTGAGGTTTTGGACATGACAGTTGATGAAATAGCAAAATTAAATGATGATGATGATGATAAGTGAAGAAAATAGAAATAGTCTCGCTAAAAATTCAACAACATCGAATCAAATGATTTGAATTCTATAGGTAGATTGTCTTTATGCTACCTCTTTTGCTTCCATGACGACTTTAATCCCATCCGTTTTAAATTTGTGAAATTTCTGTGCATACATCTTGAAGCAACTGAATATAAAACAAAACCTTTTTGTTTGAAGAGACGGGAAACACTTAGCATCCAAAAGGAATGCAATGTTACTGGTATGAATGATTCAATTATTTTAATTTTAAAATATGAAAGGACGTAGGTATCGTTTAAATAAATTAGCTTTTAGTTTTAATAGCCGCGAGTGAGCGATATTATTCTACTCGCGGTTAGACAGTACAAACTGAATTGTAATTTGATTGAGGACCTTATTAGGGCTGCACTGTCAAGTAACTACGGCCTTGATTAGGCCTACACTACGTGAGAATTTATTACTTTGAAGTTCAATGATTGATGAAGGTGATAAGTTGGATTTTATTGCCACAAAAAATAATATCAGTCAGAATTTCAGGATAAGTGACTCATTTTATGATATGACTTTTGGTTTTGATTGAATGGTTTCATTGATTGCAGTATTGATCGCTTAAAATAGTAGTTCAACTATATTTCAATAATATAAAAAAACAGTACAGAAGAAAAGAAAATTCAATGACTTGAATATCTATAGTTGATAAATAAACATTGAAGAAAAAACTTTACATTTTTGCAAGGTTTTATATATTCAACTTTTATCGAAATTTCTATCTCACCTTTCCATTCTTTTTCAAAGCAAATCTTTTCACGGATGAAGGATCAAAACTTCTGGTAATTTGAAAATTATTTTCTTATTCTATGCCATATGACAGTAATTCATGGAAAACTTATATTAGTAGCCCATAGTATATTATAGCCCAACTTAGACTTTTTATCTAAACTAGTTAGTCTCTTCAAAAATGTCACCGATTATATCAACGATTATGCAAAACGTTACTTGCATAATGTGTTTGAAGAAGATGATAAATGAAAAAGTTGCATATAAATCAAGTTGCAAGTTTCCAACATTTCATCTTCTTGGTTCAAACTTGTTTATCAATAATATCCAAGATTCAATTCAATGTATTTTCTTGTGAAAACTTGAGACAAGTATAATGCTCTACCAGTATAGTAGAGTATATACATAATACATAATTTTATATTACATATACATAATACATAAATACTTTAATACTAGCATTATAGATCAAGATTCTCAAAATTATCAGATGCAGAGTATGGATGAGAAAAAACTAACAAAAATAAGAAAATACGTAGTAACAGATGAAAAAAAACAGATTGTAGGCTACTTTCACGTAGGAGAGAAAGCATAGCAGACTTATCGAAGGTAATGTCACCCAGACATAATAACAATTGGAAGTTATTTTTTGTCTTAACTGACATGGTTAGGACAACCGTTTAATAGTTTCTAATAGCAGTTGAAAGGAGCGGTAACGCTTTCAACCTGTAACGGATTTCCTTTTTGACTCCTCCCAATTATATGCATCAACTACTCATGAAATTATCTCGAAAACGATTCTCTACTAGTGTTTTCGTCGCTAGTTTGAGACTATAAAACACAGTTTTAATAGGTCAGTAAGACAAGACAAACTATTCTGAAGTGGAGGTCTGAGTTTTGGAGAAAAAGGGGTGAATAATAAAGGAAGGGTGGTGATTATTTTTTGAAGGTCTTGAAAGTTGGGCTGTTATACTAAAGAGTATTCCATTTCCAGGGGTGGTTTAAATAGGCAAAAATGTTAATGTCATTGAGTAACTAATCAAGACTGTGATTTAAAAAAATAGCTTTTATGTGCTCTTCTGGTTTCAATAATTTAGTATGTTCGGGATAAAGTTTCTCTCAAGCTCTAAACTTAGTAGTGACTGAACTAAGTTTACTCAGTTATAACAGTTATCAGTTATAACAATTTAACTGATAATGTTGGAGTTGTTGATAAAGATTTTTGTTGATTAGTGGAGGTTATAGGAATTAGTGGTAGCTTGAAGGAATAAATTATTAAAAATGTTCATGAATATAATTCTCTTGAAATATTATTGAATAAATTTATTAGAATGATCGAGTACCTACTTCAAAAATAAATGAACATTTCAATAGTTATATTACAAATTATGACTTTTTGAACGCGTGGACCTAGATTGTGCTTGCTAGAGAGTGTTTCAACAAAAGTATGATTAGTGGGAGGGAGAGGGAGAGACAATTGAATTTAAAGTGAGAGAGAGAAACAGAGAAAATTGAAAGAGCGTCGTGGTACAAGGAGGAGGAGGAGACATAAAAGAGGAGGGAGATAGAGAATGAGTGAATAAAGTTAAAGAAGAAGAAGAAGAAGAAGAAGAAGAAAAATTATGGACTAAAAGAGAGGGAGAAGGAGACAATAGACCTCACTCCAGCGTTTTACGAACGATAATTCACCGCGATTGTTTACTCCCTGCCAA
This sequence comes from Sogatella furcifera, assembly GCA_017141385.1. Lineage (NCBI taxonomy): Eukaryota > Metazoa > Arthropoda > Insecta > Hemiptera > Delphacidae > Sogatella > Sogatella furcifera. The sequence continues at coordinate 19,504,014 of CM029556.1, forward strand.
CCTATTTTTCCGTTCTTCATTACAAACCGAGTACCCGAAACAATGCGTCAAGAGCGATGATTACGGATGATTTCGAGCCTTCGTCTCATTACGAGCTGAATCCTTGTTGTGGAGTGCCACAGGGATGCATCATGGCACCTTTATTGTTTACGATACTAGTCCAACACCCTATACAGCATTACCACAGCCTGCATTACTTTGAAGTCCGCCCAAAGCACTGATCTAATAGGATTGGCAGGCGCTCAATAATTGAGATAATTTTTTCCATACAATTGTTGTCCTGTACATTGTTTACTAGAGATGTTTTCGAGAGACCGTTGTTTAAAATAGAATAGTGCTTGAGAGAGCTTAGTTTATTCGAGTAGTTTTCGAGTGAACATTATTTACTGGAGTAGTTCTTGAGGAAACATAGTTTATTATATTATTTTTTCGAGAGAACATTATTCACTGGGATAGATTTGAAGAAAAAGTAAGAGAGATTTGAAATATTTTGAGAAAAGAAAGTTCATTTTTTAATTTTCGAGAGAACATTGCTTACCCTCTTGAAGTTAGCAGGTTGTGAGAGGAGATGTGGAAATTGATCCTAAGGAATTTGGGGAAATAGAATTTATTTAGATTTTAGAATAGATTTTATTTGGACGCCTATAGTCTGTTCAAGCAAAGAAGACCCTCCGACAAGATGGGAAAATGACTCCAGCTTGGTCAATATTTGTTCAGGAATTATAAATGTGGTCTTAATAGTAGATTAAATTGTTCCCTAAGATTTAAGATCAAATTGATAATTTTTGAACCAATATTGACCGAGCTTGAGTCATTCTCCCATCTTGCCAGAGGGTCTTCTTTGCTTGGACAGACTATACCATTTCTCGTACTGAAATGGACAGCTACTGTATTGATGTTTTCCATCCAGTAAAATATTTAAATGACTGATACAGTTTATGGATGTTTTTCAATTAATTATTGAGAAACTATTCAATTATTAAATCTAATTTCATATTAAATTGATAACGTATATAACTGAATTGCTTTCAATTTTTTATTTTATCTAAATCAACCTGAATAAATCTCTTATATATTAATTACAGCTTATTGAGGTTGTAGATAAAGTGATGAGATTTTCAATAAGAAATAATCTGATCAGCTAAGCTCGTGCAGTGATTCCAAGCAGCCCAGGCACGTTCCAAAAACAATACAAAACACGAAAGACAATGAAAAAGGAAAACATAATGAAGTAGTTGTATTCCCCTCAATTTTTCCCAATCCAGATTCAAACATTGTTAAAGCGAGCGCAAGTCAAGAATGAAAGCATCTTAATGAGCGTGGGGTTGTTTAATGAAATTAGTCGAAACCTATGATTGTGGTTGTGATTTCTTCCTTTTATTTGTCTCTCCTCCCCTCTTTCACACTCTCACTAGACCTTTTTCTTTCTCCCCACCTTTTCATTCCTACTCTCTCACTCTACTTCTTTCTTTCATTCTCCATATTCTTCATCATTGGTTTTCCATACTTTTCAGATTATTATATCTTCATAATATTTAGAATCTATTTTGATTCTGTATCAACAAATATTTCCCGCACAATGTACCTCAATCTCTTCTTTCTCTTCCTTTCACTCTCTCTCTCTCTCTCTCTCTCTCTCTCTCTCTCTCTCTCTCTTCTCTCTCTCTTGAGCTTCATCTTGAAGTTAAGAAAACATCTTGTTGACAAAATGATCGAATATGTCCAGACCTAGAGCAACATGACAAATTCCATAATTCACCTTATTATTACCCATTACATACTTGAATAAATCCGACTCTCATCACACACCATATTCACTTTCTCCTCATACTTTTAATAATAAATTCAACTTCCATTTAAGGTACACCACCATCACATATTCACCATCCAAACCTTTATTATAATATTAACCCAACTCTTGTCATTCACCGCACATTTGTTCATTCACTGCCATATACTTGTAAATAATTTTACTTTGAGTTATCTTAATTCATAATATCATTTACCCATTTCCATTACCATTAACATTATCATTTTTATTGTAACTTATCTTATAATATAATTCAATTATTGATTAATATCGTATTAATTCATTTAAATCTAGTTTTTAAATGCTATAGTAATTTTTCTTACTATCTTTAGTAATTCTAATAGCTTGTTATGAATTCTCAACTTAAGGCCAAGTGTTAATGGAAAGGATAACCTTATTATCCTTTCCCAAGAATGGACATATATATGTCTAAACTTCGCCTTTTCACTTAGATAACTTACACTCCTTATTCATTTTGCAGAGCCTCCAATTTAAAATCTGTATAAATTTTGCATTCATTACATCACCGTTTTTCGTATTTTTACTAGAAGTCTCTATTGTGTGAAATTTATAGGATAATTTGTTTTACTCATTTATATTACAATGTATAATCTAAGCCGAATTTTGTTATCTAATTGAATAAAGCAATCTAATCTAATCTAATCTCTCTCTTTGTATAAATTTTTCATTCATTACGACACCGTTTTGTATTTTCACTAGAAGTCTCTATTTTGTGAAATTTATAGGATAATTTTGTTTTACTCATTCATATTACAATGTATAATCTAAGCAGAATTTTGTTATCTATTTGAATAAAGTAATCTAATCTAATCTTCACATTTCTTTTCATTTAGATATTTTAATACATAACAAGTAAGATTGCAAGCAAGAATCATATTGTTTGGAAAGTTTCTCTATGATTTTGCATTCATATGTAACCTCTATCGTTGAAAATATTATTGAATTATATAATAACCTGTAAAAATTTTAGTGTAAAATATCGAAATTAGTGCGTAACTTGTAAAAGTGATTGTTTTAATAACAACTCTTGTAATCTAGAAACTAAGCATAAATATTTTGTTGCTATCTAAATTAATAAAGAAATCTAATCTAATCTCTATCTATCTCTCACACTCTCTCTTGCTCTCTCCCAATCTCTGTTTTTCTCTCTATTTATTAATTTTATTCCCTTTTATCTCACTCTCTCTCTCTCTCTCTCTCTCTTTCTCTCTTCCCTTTCTTTTACCTCACATTCAGGAAATAGTTAACGGGACTCATCCGTAAACAGAATGTTTCCCTCTCTTTCTCAACCTCCTGCTCAGTTCAACATAATTTCTAGCCTAACTCCATCCTTTTCTATCTAACTCTCATTACTATCTTCTATCTTTTTCTTTCTGGTTTGTCGTCCTGCTTTGCTTCGATATTGGATTCAAATCCATTGAAAGGGGCGCGCGCCCGATGGCGCGGAGAGGACGCACAGAGGGCGCTGTGAATGGTGGCTGATAATTAAATTATGCGGGGACACGAGCGACCCCTTAACCCCCCTCTCCCCCAAAACCCCTTCTATAATATAGTCACGTGACATCAGCTCTTGAGCCCGACGTACTCTTTTTAGCCATGCTTTTAGATCCATTTTTCTTCTGTTTTTCAAATCTGTGATTTGCATCCTCCTGCTCCTCCTCCTCGTCCTCAGTCTCCTCCTCCTTCTGTTCTTACGCCTCCTCCTTTCTCCTCATCCTCCTTCTCCTCCTCTAACTCTTTTCTCTTCTATCACTGGAGTAGGTAAGCTTGGTTGATTCATTTTTGCAGGTAAATTCACATCTCCCAATAAATTGTAATATACTCGTATTATAGTAACTATAATATTGTTGTTATTCTTTTATCTACTTCTTCATTCAGGAATACAAATTAAAATTATTTCGGAGCCTTGCAATCAATATTTATCTTCAGAGTTTTGGTAAAAGTTTATGTAGTATTAATGAGGTTTGAACAAATAATAATTTACTGCTCTATTAACTATGAATATCTGGTACCGAGCTTCGCTCTGAAGCTGCGGCCGAACTGTTCAATTACATAAATATGTTATTGTAGAAAATCAAGGAACCTCCTTGTAAAAAATAAATTCAAAATTGATATGATCCCCTCCACAAGTTTTTGACAGTAATGAACATGTGTTATAGACTTCAATGTAACTCCATTCACTCCAGGTCTGGAGCGTTGGAGCGTTGGATAGCGTTGGTCTAACTGGATAGCGTTGGTCAGCTAACGATAACAGCCATTATACGCAGTACTTGGGATTATGCCTGAATAAGGAATATTTTATTCTTTTATTAATCCTGTCAAAGAGTTTTCCTAGACATGAGACTTGGTTCAATCTTATTTTTCCATCACGGTTATATTACATTTCAAATTTCAAGAAAATTGTTAGAGCCATTTTCTAGATCCGTGGTTCCACATACAAACATACATACAGAAATTACTCGCTTAATATAATAGGATAAGCCGGGTATTACACGATTATATTTTCTATTACATATTTGATCATATGAAAAGAGATGGAAATACGAAATCATATTTTCATCTCGCTCCATATGATTGCATATGGTAATAGAAATATTACCGTGTAATACCTAATACCGGCCTAATACTCGTATATTATGATAGTGTACGCCACATTTCCCAGTAGAGAGTTTTTATTACAATTTAGTACTCATACAACTATTATAAACTGTTGAAAGAACTCGAGATATGAATCATCACTTCTCTCCACATCTTCTTGCGTCTACAAGACCTCCACCCATACTAGAGCATATTCCCACATGGATGCTCTTGAACGATGATGACCTTCAGCCTGAAGTCTATGGCTGTTTGAGTGGTGTCTGATTTTTGACCGTTAAAAATAGCTTCATAAGAGTAGAAAAATCGTTTTTGTCCGATGTTCTGAGACCGTTCAAATAAGACTCACAGATCGTTATAGACTGTCCAAGCGAAAAGACATTCTGGGAAGATGGGAAAATGACTCCAGCTCGGTCGATATTGGTTCAAAAATCATAAATTCAGTCTCAAATTGTAGAAAACATTCTGCTTTACAATTTGAGACTAAATTTATAATTTTTTTATAAAGATTGACCGAGCTGCAGTCATTTTCCCATCTTGCCAGAATGTCTTCTTTGCTCGAACAGACTATACTAAGACAAATGTCTTCGTTTAAAATCGATGAAGAGCCTTGGACTAAATAGATATTCATCCTCACTAGAAACTTTTATATTTTTTGATGTCTAGAACTCACAGACGAAGGTAGCTAACCATATGAGATATTTTTCTGTCGTTAAACGATGTCTATCGTTTCCATCACTGTTCGTTTCTTCTTCTTCTTCTTCTTCTTCTTCTTCTTCTTCTTCTTCTTCTTCTTCTTCTTCTTCTTTTCTTTTTCTTCTTATTGTTTTTCTTAATTTCTCAACCTTTTGTTCCTGCCCTTGCCAATCACTCCTGATGTTCTAATTGATTTCTTCAACTTTTTGTGCCCTAAGAGTAGCCCTGTCTTGAGCTATTCCGCCTATATTTCAACACCTTTCACGGATACTCTAGGGTTTCTACTCCAGGAAATTAATCACAGAACTCCCCAGCCTCTACAGAATAATCATTCAACATTTTAGCATTGTCTAAGGAATGCTCATCTAAGTTTTTTACTGGCTTGTGGAATGTTGGTAGTTATGATTTTTTTCTATTTTTTGGGTAACAATGTTAGGCAGGGTTTCTACTGTATCCAAGCAGTAAACGGTCAGACAAAATTTTTCTGATCTTCTTGATTTTTTATCACATTAATTTACATGTGTGGTGGATATGGATTTGAGTATCCGAAGATAATTCTCAGGGCCCTCGCGTGGGGTGTGCGGAATGTGCGACCGCACAGGGCGCCACAGCCAAGGGGGCACCGCAGCGGCTGATGCAAAACAGGAATTTTAAAGATTTCAATTGGGCTATTGGAATAATTTTTCACTATTTGATAAAAAATTAATTTTACCAACAACTTTAATCCACAAGAAATTATTTCCTCTGCATAAATTCATTCATCATAATGAATTGATCAATTGAAAACCCACGATCAATGTATGAAGCAAGCCAAGAAATGCCCTTCTTAAATTTATTTTCTATGGTTAGCTGATAACCACCTTACATTCTGTCGACCAATCACAAGCCAGTTTACGATAAAATTCCTACCTATAATACCTACAACCTACTAATATTTTTACCGAATTGTTGTAGTTATTCAAACTTTTCTAGCAAGAGGTCGGTGTTAGATCATGAATAGTTTAGGTTCTATTCCATTATATTCATCGTATGAAGAATAGAATTAATGAGTATAAGATGGGAGTGCGAAATCATATTTCCATCTCATTTCATACAGCATAAAACCATTGAAGTTACATGATAAAAGTAAAACTGAGTCTTAATTCCATAAATAAATACTTCAAATACTAACTTGATAGAATCTTACCAGCCTGAATACAAAAATAAATAATATATTAGGACAGGATTGTCAATAGTAATATCATCAGCGTAATTTTTGTGTATAATACACCATCCATCATTTTCTTGCTAGCAGCCATTTTCTAAGACAGAACTAACGAAACACTGTCAACCAATAAGAAAAGAGCAGGCGTGGCATGAAGGCGTGTACAAATCAAATCTAGAACATCACCCGTCAACTGCTTTGATCTACTGGTTGAATTTGAAAACCTTTCTACCCGATGTTTTCGGCCATTTAGATCGTAGGCGGCGCTTGGAGGCGTGTCCAATGGAAGTCGAAGCAAGTCACCATATTGCTACTGCCATCTGCTGGCTGAATTAGGAACTATTTCAAATGTTATTCAAGAAAGTTGGGTAGAGCAGTGAAAATGGCTGAAATCTTCAATTTGCTTGTTATCGAGTTTCCGATTTTCTTTTAAAACATCTTCATTTCCAGTGATATCGAATATTTATGTTGATTCCCAATCATTTTTTGTAAAATATTAATTATTCCCTTCCTCAAGTGCTCTCAAGCAAACAAATAGAATAAATTCGAATCAATAATCGAAACTTTAATATTTCAGTGATAAAATACGGTACAATGAGATAGTTTTGCTCAATGAAGATAGACCTTCATAATTTTGTATTAATTCCTGTAGGCTTTTGCTTATCACGTATCCAATACATGAAAATACAAAACAATACGTTGGGATACAATAATCAATCAAGTCCTATGATCCTTTTTGCCACACCACATGCAACATTGGGATTGCTTATTCTGTCAATGAATTACAATAAAGCTTATAAGAAAAATGTGAACATGCAAGGCAGCTTGAATCATATTTGACTTCATGAATTATTTTAGTATCATTACTTGAAACTATTGAAATCACACAATTGCTCGAGTACAATTTACAGTTGAACATACTATCGTACAGAATTTCCATCTCCATCAACTTACAACTTACAAATTTTTCAAATTTATCTTGAAGTCAATTTCAACAGAGGCCAAATAGAATCTACTGATGAAGCATCTCTCACGATGTTGAACATAACTTATGTTCATAAGTTATATTCATAACACTCTATGAACATATATGGTTCCAGTCACCCAATTTCGAATACCAACATAGGCTCGCTATCAGGAGAACAGGTAGTTCAATTTAATTTTTAGAAGCGGCCGGAGTTGAACATCATTCATGCAGGTGATTTGCTACCATAGTGGGCAATCTCATTTCGATTTCGTTCAGAATAGGCGTAGAGGGAGGGGGAGGGTGAGGAGTCAGTGATAAAATGGGTATAAGAAAACGAGAATAAGTTAGATTCTTGAACACCGTAGGGGCTCTTTTCGTCTGGCAGAGCTGTCTGGATATGTGCAGCTAATACACACAGGCTGGACCACCCGTGGGGAGCGATTATCCACCTTACGGTAAATAGCCGGCCGCTAAATAAAATAAAAAGTTTGAAAAAAATAATAAAAACAACTCGAACTGTCATTTGCGCACGCGCACTAACAGGGGTTCGCCTCTTCGAGACCATTTATCATAGCACGTACTTTACTCCACACCTACGGACTCTTCTTCAAGGGGCTTGCTGTTACTGTAATTTGTTGTCATCTTGTTGTTATCGTGCAGGTTTTATTTTTTCGAGTGAGCTTTCGTGTAATTTCGGAAGTGGAAACAGTCAGCACCTGAATACAGTCGGTCCAAGCGAAGAAGACATTCTGGAAAGATGGGGAAATGAGTCCAACTCGGTCAATATTGGTTCAAAAATTATAGATTCGGTGACAAATTTGTAGATTAGAATGTTCCACACTATTTGAGACTGAATCTATAATTTTTTAACCAATATTGACCGAGGTGGAGGCATGTTCATATCTTGCCTAAATTTCTAAAGAACTTTGATGTTGTCAAAGTTTGGGAAATAGGTCTAAAGTGAATTTGTGACATCATCAAAGTTCTTCCATTAATATTTTAATTTATCAAGAACAATATTCTTCTTCATTTTTCGAGTAATTAACAAAAAATGAAATTCATCAAATACCACTACCAACCCTTGTGTACTGAATTTTCCCAGTATTAAGTCATCAGCGAAAGTCACCCCGCGACGGAAATAAGGCGTGACGTCACAGTCACGTGACCGGATACATTGTGACTACTGAGCATGCGCAATACTCAACAGACGGAAGTAACTGGAACTATCCGGCTTCACGACCCTCGATTTCACAATATCCTACTTATTTATGGTTCCGAAATAGTCAGTTGTTGTTTGTTAATGACCTGTATTAGGTTTTAATGACGAGGGGTGGTGGAAGAAAAATAAAAAAGGGTGATGGACGAGATTTAAAAGGAAGGGATGCTACATACAAAACACACCCCTGATATAAATGTATATAGTTTTGTGTTGATAGTTGTATGCTCTTGCCGAATCACTGAGCATTTTGTCAAGAGTCGATCCTTCGTTGAAGTTGTTCGGGAATATTTTTATTGTACGCATGAACAAGTTTGAGATTGATGGTGCTGGATCCCTCCTCTGGTATGTCCGTCCAAGCAAAGAAGACATTCTGGCAAGATGGGAAAATGACTCCAGCTCTCTCAATATAGATTTAAAATCTATAAATTTGATCACAAATCGTAGATCAGAATGTTTTCTACAATTTGATACTAAATTAATGATTTTTGGACCATTGTTGACCGAGCTGGATTCGTTTTTCCATCTTGCCAGAATGTCTTCTCTACTTGAACAGGCTATGGGCTAGGCTTATTGTTTGACTATCTTACCCATTTCCCTATAATCGCCCCCTTTTTGACAAATGTGCATCTACATACTTCAATTCTAGATATATTTGTGTATGTTGGTACTTGTAAGGAACTCAAGTCCCGAGTGTTATTTTGAGTAATGTACTACAGTACTGGTGAACGTTTGAGTACTCTGAATTTGGCTGATGTTGTTAAAATATTATGAAACATCTACATGAAAATCACACATGGATTGTAAAATTTGATTGTGATTTATTTAATTCCATGTAACATTGTACAGTATAATAATTATGTTGTACAAATAATCTTGGATCTGATTGTTATATCATTTTGTTTTAATGATCTATTTTTTTACTATTATTCTTCTCAAAGCTCCAACTGGTGAATTGATGACATTGCGATGGAATTGTGATGTTAAATAGTTTATTCTTCTTTGCTTTAAAACTAATGCAAAATTTGCATAAACTATGTACTTTTCAACCAATCCAACTACTAGTTCATAATTGAACTTCATTTCTCAACTCTTTCCTGGTCATTTCCTGATAGATCCTTCCCTCATTTTGTTCTTCAATCTCTATGCACTCATCATCACTTCATACTTTCATCTTTTTCTTACCCTCTCTTCTCATCCATCTACCTCTCACACAATCTCTCTCTCTCTTGTTTACTTTCAAACCCTTAGCTCTCACCTTTTATCGTCTCCTTCCAATCTTTTTCAATCTGAATCCGTCTTTCTTTTTCACCTTTTTTCTTTTTTTCTACCTCTTCCCTCGTCTCCCTTACATCCCTGAATCTTCTCCCTTTTCTATCACCTCACTTTCTATTTTATTTTCCTTCTCTCGATTCTTTTAATCACTCTATCCCCTTCTCCATTTTCTCTCATCTTCCTCCCATGAATCTCAGTCTTCCTTACCTCGCACACATCATTTCATCTCTCTTTTTCTTCTATCGCTTCCCCTCATCCCTGTATTTTCTTCTACCTTTCCTCCCACCTTCCTTCTATTTCTCTTTCTCTCTTTCATCTCTCTCTTTCTCTTCCTCTTTTTTCGCACCCATCTCCTCCGGGGAATCTTTGCAATCTTCCACCTATTGTTTGCCAGTGCCCTGCGCCTGTCATCTGTTTGCACTTTCCGCGTTCTATCATAAGTCATTCTTGATTTTATCTGCCGAGAGTCTTGACGTCGATTCAATTTTTCACAAAACACGGGAGAGCAAAGACAGAGAGAGAGAGAGAGAGAGAGAGCGAGAGAGAGAGGGAAGAGAAGAAGTGAGAGGAGACCACGTAAGCGATGTGAGCAGCACTGCAAGCAACTGTTGTCTCTCATCCTGTGTCAAACCACCCGGGATATAACAAACAAATATTTGGTTAGAAAATTGTCTATGCTATAGATTACCAGTATAATGTTTTGCTGTTTAACATAGTATGAGAAAATTCACGGACTTGCAATTTATTCAAGTTTAATCTATTAATCATTGTATCATGTTAAACTTTCATTTTAAACTTCACTTATTCAGTGAAGTGGAATGCTGTGTAGACTTTATCACTCATCACATTAGAGTCCACATCCATTGAAAGTCTCAACTGACAGTTGGATCGTTCACAGCTGATCGGCCTGCCAGTTTACAGTTGTTTTGGACTGCCGGTTCCCCGTCTACTTACAGTTTTTACTGCCACAGTCCAAACTGACAGTTATTGTGGGCCCTACCTCTTTATGGATCTGAATGTTTTAGCTCAGTATGAAAAGTGTTCATTGTATAGCTGCCGTCAAAGATTGGGATGGTTTCCTAGCTGATGTAACCAACTAACAGCTGGTGTAAAGCATCTCTTGTCTCATTTGATTTCAAAAACATCATCTCGAATCCAGTTAAATGACAACTCCAACTGACAAGTACCGTACACAAGAAGCTGATGAAAGCGCCCAACTTTTTGGTATCAGCTATATATAGATAATTATTATATGTTTCTTACACTGGCGGCTCGTATCCACGAAACAGGTGAAGGGCCCGTATCTTTTACTGTACAGCACTTCACCTGTTTAGTGGGCACGGGCCGCCAGTGGTTTCTTATGCTCTACAGATCTACCATCACTCCACTCCACTCCGTAGGAAAAAAAAATTACTTATTCCGTGACATTTGTAAAACAATAAATAAAACAAGATTTTGAACACTCGTCTTTCAATGGGTTTAATAAGGAATTTACATTCAGATTCATTAAAATGCTTGTTTACTTGGAATACATCTTTTTGGTAGTTTCAAAATTTGTAAAAGTAGTCATGCGGGAAGAAACATGATAAAAAGACATGAAATATTGGTGTAAAATTTGTGTATTTATATGAAATTAACGCCAAACCGGGTTGTTACCATTTCTTGTATTCAACATGAGTTCTGATGAGATGTTCTTTAGTGACTAAAACTTCTATTGTTGTAAGAAGTTGGGTTTTGGTTGCTCTTGGATGTATCATCCACATTTTCAAATAATTTCTCTTATGTATGCTGGAATTTATGAGAAATAAGAAAGAAATTATTTGAAAAAGTAGAAAAATTAGCTTGAAATTTTTTTAATTATCAAAAAGTAAATCACTTACATTGTTTCAAGTGATTAAAAAGATTTTCATTGGTCAAACCCTAAGTTTCACCTCAGAAGTTTCTCTCAACAAGCAACCAATAGGTCCTGAACTCTAGAAGAATAATAGCAACTCAACAAACCCGTTCATAAATCTTGCGAATTGAATTTTAAACACTTGAAGCGTGAAGTAACAGTGGAAAAGTGTAACTGACCTTTTTGACAGGCTACGTTGCGATTTTGAAAAATAACCAGGTGTGGGCGAAATCCCTCACCTTACTGAACTTATATAATATGTTTTCCAATGGTAACGGTCAATAACCTTATCACATTTGCTCAACTTTCAATGCAGAGATCAATGATGATTGGAAGATGACTGATGGAATGACGTCATAGATTTTGAAGTAGAAAAATGTGCTCAAAGTCTACCAGCCAGTCAACAACCTTAGAAATAAAGATCCTTATTCAAGTTTCCCAAGATGAAAAATATCGGTACATTTTATCGAGCTGGTTATCAGCCCCTGGATGATTGATCAACATTTTTATCGTGTATTCATGTGTGCATTTCTATTGATCTGCATTTTGATGAGGGATGTAGTCGGCTGGATAACAATAGAATTTATTTAAAGGGTTATTTACTGTGAAAGAAGAAATATTATTTCATGTTAAATGTTCAATTTTTCAGGATTATTCTTGACTTTTTCTTGTTTCTCTCTGTAAATTTTTATGGACGAGAGCATGGAAGCTGATGAATTTTAACCTTCATGAAATTTGAAATTTAAATTAACACATGCAATCATTTCGCAGAATAACAGTAAGCTCTTGAAATCTAGGGCCTAGATTTCACAAAAATTATATAATCTTTAATCTTCTCAAATAAGATTTCTTATTAGAATATGTGAATTTGAAATTCCAAGCTATAACGTTATCATTTCTTTGTTATCTTTTCATTATGTCTTCTATAGTTAAATTATACCATCATTGTTTAAAATTATTGGGGTTTTCTTTTTTCTTTAATGTATGAAGACATTATATTTCAAATCTCAAGAGTGTGAAACTGTATTGCTGAATAATTGTAAATAATCCTTGAACAACTGGTCCTATGCATATAGGCAATGCTTAATTTGTAATGGCTCCTGTATGGAACGTAGGGTGGTGGGTGCTCCGTGGGTAATCCCCCGGAGAAAATGAAATTTCAACTTCTCAAAACTCGTTTACAAAGCAATTTCAAAGCTTTCAGTTGTGTATTTTCACCAAATTTTCAATAAGAAATTGATATTATTTACTCTCCTACTCAGAGGTACCAGTAGGCTACGGCGTACACATGCGTACCGTCACCAATTAAGCCCTGCCTCTAGGTGAATCAAGTCCACCTAGACTTCTGTTCTTCAATCGACAAAAATATTTCCATTCTGAGAAACAAGGCATGGATTTCATTCAAAGTTTACCCCACTCAACCTAAAAAATATATGGCTAGACGATTTATAAAAAAGGAAGAAGATAAGACTCAGTAGTCGCTGACAATGAATGTGACATTAGGATTCAGATGGCGGTGTTCATACAGAGCGATCGTTCTTCATTCACAACGCAGACTGACAGAAGTCACTCAGGTAGTCGTCAGAGATTACAACTCTGATGTATATCTGTAGATAGAAACATTATAACTTTGGTAGTAATGAGCAATATACCTATATCTAAACACTTCATATCTCAAGTATTTTTTGTTAGTATATCTAAATATTATTTTGATATATAGTATTACACAGTCGGCGTTCTACAGACGTGACACTCAATGTATATATGTAGATAGATAATTTATACACATATAATGAGTGTCCCTATATCTATATAGTTTGACGAACGTGGTTGGTCCTGTTGTCAGACGTGAAAAGCGATCTTCTTATCGGCAGGATCACAGGAGCGCATCTCCGTCCAGTTTCAGGGCAAGAAAAAGAAGGAAAAGAGGATAAAAGGAGAATAAGAGGCGGAAGAGGAATAAATAGCAGATGAAGAAAAAGAATTGATAGGTAGCAAAGAAGAATTAGTAGGAAGTGAAAAAGAAGCTGAATAGAACGAAGAAAAAGAGGCAAAACACAAAGAAGGTAAAGAAAACTATGAAAAAGTAAACGAAATATAAAATGAGAAAGGGAAGAAAAAAGTGGAGAACAAGAGGTAAGTGGGGAAAAGATGTAGAAATTCAAGAAGAAGATGTAGAAAATTGGGAAGAAGGTAAAACTAAGAAAAAACGGCAAAATATGAAGAAGAAGAAAAAGAAGAAGAAGAAGAGAAGACGAAAACTGGGAACATGATGAAGAAAACAAATAAAAAGAAGAAGAAACAGAAAAGAAGAGGTAGAGGAGAAAAGGCTTCAGAAAATGACGAAGAAGAAAATTTAAGAAACTAAGAAGAAGCCGTAGATATCAAAAAAGAAGAGAGAGGAAACGAAAAAAAGCAATAGGAGCAAAGATGAAGAGGATGGTAACAAAGGAGATAGAATTAAAACGTATGAGAAGCAGTAGATAACAAAAAATAAGAGGCAGAAAACGAAGAGGAAAGGGTGGAAAAGAGCGGACGAGGTGTAGAAAAGAGGTTAAAAAGAAGGGTAAGAGGTAAAAAGAGCGGGAAACAGGTGAAAAGAGCGGGAAAGAGGTTGAATAATCGGGAAAAGCACAGGAATGCCCAGGTGCTTCTTTACATGCAGTTAAGTGGCACCATAGAGAAACTAGATATAGACTGTCCAAGCAAAGAAGACATTCTGGCAAGATGGGGAAATGACTTCAGTTTGATCAATATTGGTTCAAAAATCATAAATTTGGTCTCAAATTGTAGATCAGATTGTTTTATAGCATTTGAAACCAAATACATAATTTTTGAACCAATATTGGCAAAGCTGTAGTCATTTTTCCATCCAACCAGAATGCCTTCTTTGCTTGAACAGACTATACTATCCATTCTTATTCAGTGGCGGCACGATTCCCTGCTTTATGAGGACGGCAAGCGCCTTCAAAAGAGCGGAGCATCTTCCGACGACAAACATGTTTTCCCATGCCGACGGCTCTCAATGAATGCTCATGAACCAGCTCCGGTTCACTAGCAGCTGGATTCATTGATATTGTTTGGAATTGCTGGATGTTTTTAGTTCGGTGTGCTGGTGATACGATACCACTGATAAGGCATGAGTTTTATTGGGCTAGTTGTTTTTGTTGTTTTCAATTCATTGATAATGGTGGGTTGTATGCAACTGGTAAACTGATCAACTTTCAACACTGCGCTCTATGTGAATGTTTTACGTCCTTCAGAAGTTCTTTTGTGAATCATTGATATTGATTGCCTCGGATATTGTATCGGATACGATTTTCAGCTTAATGAATGGAGTATCTGTGATACTGGAAAAGAATTGCAGACTATTATTTCATTATCTGTGGGTTGCGTTTGGTTGTATTTTATGGAATCTTAATTCTACTTCAGTCAATGGAAAAATGAAAGTTTATTGTACCAGAGTGATTGTATGGGATGAGGAGACTATTGAAACATGGTAACAGCGTTATATAGTAATCTTATTCAGGCAAACACCAATTTTATGTAGCTCAAGAAAAAGTTATTGTATCAGAGTATTCGTAAGAAAGTAGTTGTAATAGTACATAGCCTACTAGAAGCACTAATGAATGTAGATTTCAAGGAGATTTGAAATACCTACATTTCCAATCTCATGATATTGAAGTAGAGTATTCTTCTATTATTGAGCCCATTTAGCCTACAATAAACTCAAAAATTCGAATGATATTAGGCATCAATGGAAAGAGCTCCAAAAACAAAATAATTATAACAGTGATAACAACAGTGTTATTACAACAGTGATAACGATAAGATTCATTATTACAATTGGAAAGGATTTTTCAGAAAACGTGAGGAGTAATTGATTGACGGATGCTTCTGTCAGTTCAATACTTCTATGGAATATTTTTCTCCAAAAAGATCAATTCTATAAACTATTTATGAAAATAGTTTGTTTTAAAATAGAAATAGTTCGAACTACTTGACACTGTTGTTTTATTGGGATGGATTTTCTTATTCCAACATAACTAGACACTCTAATTTGAATCAAACATCAAAACATGGAATCTCTTCACGACCGTTTATTGTTCTCAAACCCCGCGTCGGCAACCCACCGGCCACAGCCAAAGCATTGTATATTTTTCGTCATTGTTTCCGTATTTTTTCTCTCGTTTTGTCTTCTTCTTACTCTTTTATCTCTCTTTTCTTTCGTTCACCGCCGTGTTTGAAGTCGATTCAACTGTTCGGTCTCGAAGTCCACAAATGTCCCGGTAAACAATCGACTCTCGCTCTTCTTTTGGTCCCGATTGTCCGCGCCGTGTATTCCATGAAGATGTGTTTTGTGAGCGTCGGTGAGTAGAAGGACAAAAGGGGGAGGGAAGATGAAGATGAGAATAAAGGGATGAAGAAAATGTTAAAAAGAAAATAAGGAGAAAGGAGGGAGAAAGTGAGGAGGGGAGGAGAAGAATATAAAGAAGTGAAAGAAGATACAGTACTTGAATATAAATAAAATACCGCATCAGAATAGTGGAGAAGCCGCAGTTGAAAAATCATGAATTTGATGAGGAGCTAAAAAATGGGAATGGTCGAACAAATAAACAGAAGAAAAATATGAAAATATGTATATAAAGAAAAGGAAGGAGGAAGAGGGAATACAACATTGAAGAAGATAATACAAGGAGATGGAAATGGAAGTAGTACAATGGATAGAAGAAGAGAACGAAGTCCAAGAGAGGGAGAGATGGAAAAATAGAAATCGATTGGAAAATTGTTCACAAAATAAGGTAAGATAGATGGAAGTAATTATAATGAGACGGATGGTAGAAAATTTTAAAGTGGAGTAAAGGTGAGAAGCATTAAGAAAAGTAAAGAAGTATGAAGAAACCAAGCAAAGTGGAAAAAAGGATGGGTGGATGAAAAATAGCAAGAAAAATTATAAAAGTAATAAAACCACTAGTACGAAGAATTTTTCAAGGAAGAATAAAATTTGCTAGTGAAGAGAAAATGTAGAAATGATGAAAGGAGAAGTGAAAAAATGAAGATATGAAAGAGGAAGTTGAGTAGAAAAGTGGAAGAGGAGGCAGGAGAAGAAAATGAATAGCTGAAACGTTTGAAAGTGAGTAACTGAATAAAGGATTTGGTAAATTGGTAATTTGGAAAATTTTGGTAAAAGGTTTTAGTAAATTGATACTAATATAAATTGATAATGTTATAGGGAAGAAGTGAGAGAAGAAAAAGATGAAGGAAGAAAAAAGTAGTAGAAAGAAGGAATAAAAAAGTAGTAGTAGAGCAGCAAGAAAAACATCAAGGAAATCCGATAGATAAAGATGAAGCAAAGTTTAGAGCGGGAATACTAAGACAAAAGAGCGGCTATTCAATTCAGTACTGTCTTCTGGTTCAGCTAAAGTCTGTCCAAGCAAGGAATACATTCTGGCAAGATGGGAAAATGACTCCAGGTCGATCAATATTGGTTCAACAATTATAAATTTGGTCTCAAATTGAAGATCAGAATATTTTCTACAATGTGAGAGTGAAGTTATAATTTTTGAACCAATATTGATCGAGCTGAAGTCATCTTCCCATCTTGCCAGAATGTCTTCTTTGCTTGGACAGACTATAAACATATTCTGCCCAGTAGCTACTGCACTGTCCCCAGAAGCACGGTAAAGAAGTCTTCGTCGTGCCGGGTATTTGTCGTGTACTCCATTACTCTCTTTCCTTCCTCCTTCTCCTCCTCCTTAACTTCCTCCTCCTTTTCCTCCTCCTCTTCTTCCTACACTCTTTTACGCTGCCATTTACATAGGAACAATATCCGACCGCGGCTACTGTTCTATGTAACTCGTTCACGACCGCGAAAATAAAAGACGTCCGACTTGGAAATAAAAACAATCATCACACCGCGGGTCACCTGACCTTTCTTGTTTCTCTCTCTCTCTCTCTCATTTACTCTCTTTCTCTCTCTCAAACTCTCTTCCCCTCTTTTTCCAGCTCTGGATCTCTCTCCTGTGGGGTGCATCGGTACTTCATGTATCGATGATATTGAATGGTACTGTACTTTCTTTGTGGTTTCTACAGACCGACTTGGTAGCAATAATAAGTTAATGAAGTTTAGTTACACTACCTTGAAAGAGAGAACGATCTTTTTCTGGGAGATCCAGTTTGTTTTAGGTACTTTTTCGTTTAAACCAAGTTGAACTAACATGATTCAAGGGTTCAAATATCTTATGCCGGATTTTATCATGAACGATAACCTTGTGACGTGTTTGAGCTACAGTTGTTACCAGAATGGGAATGAATTATTCTATACATTATTCTTACTCTATAACTATAATGTATGTTTTTAATCTATACAGCGAATTTTGTAGGTTGGTTGTCGAATAAACTTGTTTTTCGTTTTGGTAAAATTGGGTCCTTGTTAGAACCATGTATAATATCGTGTAGTCTACTCAAATACTTTTCTAGTAGGTTATATCGTTCAGATTTAGATAGAATCCACTACAACTTACCCCAAGAATTCCTAAACAATCTTAATATCCGTTATAAATGCATATTTTTGTATTTACCCAGGAGATATTATGTTATTTGGCTACATGAGGATGCGTCAAATGACACCGAAGCATGTCGTGCTGAAACTAATACTCCAATAATACAGTGAACTTCAATATTTACTATCAATACATCACTCAAGGAAGCAATTTCAAAAGTTGGAATAATAAGTTTAATCTCATTCATTAGCAATACAATTTTCAAGTTGAACTAGGAATCGAAATCCAGTGTTTTATAATATAGGAGTAGTTGTACTGTTATAAACCATGATTTGTTTGTTGAATCCAGAACAACCATCAGCAAAACACTTATAAAATAATAATTTGAATAACTGAAAATAAATTAATGCTGAATAATATTCAATAGAGACGCGATTTCATGTAAGGAATTGACTATAACCAAAATAAGTTGCTTCCATTATTCAAATTAGTTCAAGAGCCATTAGCTGATATGAATGCTTCCAATTGGTTGCGACGTAGAAAGGCCTGCTGTGAAGGGGATGGAGAAGCTCCTCCCATCGCAGAGCTCGGCCACGCCTCCGACCAATCGCAAGCTTTCGTTCTCCACCAATAACAAGCCGCTAACGTTTGCAGATCTCATGCAATTCTATTGTAGATACCATTTTAGCTTTTCCAGCTATTACCGCATCTGTTGATTTTCAGGTGATTTTGTCATCAATTGTTCCAGTATTGGCCTATGTTCTACTAAAATTGCTTGGAGCTCTATTTTCATTTTCTTGATATGTCATCTTTGCGATATCATTGTTGTTATTATTAGAGGATGCAATGAATCAATATTCGTTTCTTATTCGATAGAATTTCTTGAACTCATCAGTCTTATTATTAGTTCTGTTCATATCAGTACAACTTATGAAAAGTCTTATGAGAGAGAAGGTTTAGAGAAGATACACTGATGTCTCATCATAGTATCAGTAGAGAAGGTACATTTACTATCATCCTCAATAAAGATAGATAGTAAGATAGTTAGGTAAGATATATAAGATGGTTAGATAGATGATAAGAGTTTTATGTGTTAGTAAACATGAATGGAGCTATTATTAACAAAAAATTATATTTCAGCTCCAACCATCCACAACGATGTATCTGATTTATTTGTTTCAGAGAAAGACAAAATATGACTACAAAGATATGTGATGATTGTACAGGAGATGAGAAAGAATACGAATATGACTAGAACTAGGAAAGAAATTTTATCTCATTTAATTTATTCATTGGAACATATACATTATTAAATTTAAATTGCTTACAAAAAAGAGAAGAGACGAGGAGTAAGAAATACTAAGAGACTAAGAACAGAAATACTAGAAGAACCATGCATAAAGTAACACATGACTCTGCTTATAAAACAAGAATGTATGCGGTTTGAGTTAGCTTTTTGTGAATGGATTATCGGACATATACAACCACATCCTGAAGAAACTAAAAGTACATCTTGTACAATCTCTGGTCTGCGACAGTCCAAACACAAAGAATTACAACCGAGAAAAGCTGGTAACTACACTCTATTCAATGTAATTTCCGTCTTGAAATACATTGCATCCCCTCTCTTATACGTGTTACACCAGGTGGGAAGTTGAATCTATTAACTTATAGCTTGGAGAAAGAACACGGACCTTCTCTCATTCACTAAAACATCGATTCATTGACATCGTCGGACTAAAAATAAACTGTTGACGGGTTTCGAGAAGACGATAATCGTTAATGTCAATTACTTTCAATGTTGTTGAGGAGTTATTGTTATTTAGGAGTTTGAGGAGGAAATGCAGTGAATTTTGAAGATGTAGCAAACAGAAAAAGTGAACTCTTAAGGGGAGTGAGCACCCAGAATATTGGGTAGGCTATTCCAGGGAGATTTTCGAGCAAAACTTTTTTTCTACCAATTTATACCAAAGTCCAAAAAAAGGTTATGATAGATAATGAAGATTAATATTAGGATTTTCACCTACAATAATTTTTTCAACTTCCAATAATTTTGAATTTTGATAAAGGTTTACTTCTCAGTCACTGGCGGGGTGGCGGCTCATGCCCACGAAACAGGTGAAGTGCTCGTATCTTCTACTGTACAACACTTCACCTGTTTCGTGGGTACGAGCCGCCAGTATCTAAGTTCCTGAAATAGACAAGATTAATATTTCAAAAGAAGGTTTCAGTATTTCGAATTTACTTTACAATAAGTTAACAAAATAGAAACGGACTTAATCAGAATTAGGTTATTCATTTTTCAAACATTCATTACACAACTTTTTGATTCCCTTTTCACATCTTTCCTATCAATTGTTTCATTTATCTGCTTCCTTCCTTCCCTTCATCCTTTTCTTTTTTTCTATCCTTTCAACCAATCCCCTCATGCATACTTTTTTCAAAGTCCTCCATGCTCATTCAAAATAATATGATCTTTTATCATTCAACAAAACTAATTTTTCTATTTCTTCAAATTAATTCACATTCTCACTATCACACCATCACTCTCACACAGAGTCGATATTTCACTCACTCACTATTATTGTTCCTCTCTCATTCTCTTTCTCACTATTTTTCTCACGCCCTCTCTCTTTTTCTCCATTTCTTATCTCTCCTCTTTTTCCTCTATCCTCATAACCCGCTTACTCTACTCTTCATTTCATACCCTCTCCCTTTTTCTTTATTTCTTATCTCTTCTCTTCACCCTTCCCCCTCTTCCTTCCCCCCTTCCTTCACCCTCTATTTCTTTCATACTCTCTCTTTTTCTTTCTATTATCTCATCTCTCATCCTTTCTTTATTTCTTATCTCTCCTCTTTATTCGCCCTTTATTTCTGGCATTGGCATACCCTCTCTCTTTCCTTCTACCTCTCTGTATCTCTTCTCCTTTATTTCTTAAACCTTACTTGTCTTATCCACTGTCTCCCTCTCACTCTCTCCACCTGAATATCAAATTGAAAAATTACTCCTTGAGAACAGTGCAACAACGAGGAGGCGTTCTCGAAGCGTGGCATTGTGAGTTCAACACGTTCGTCTGTCGCTTTTAACGCGTTACAGCAACGGAGTAAATAAAATGTCTAGTAGTAAATTTCAAAGTCTTTTGTATAATTATCATTGTTGCTGTCGTCCGCATCTGTCACTCTCATTGAATGGGAGGCGTTCTGAAACATAGTATTCCACGCTATGGTTTGTGACGCGTTTTCTTTCAAAAACACAACATGACAAAGATAAAAGAATCGAGAACGATAAAGTAAAACAGAAAAAGAAAACAAGAAGGCAAGTAGCCGGGAACGTATCTTTTGAAAGCACCCCGTAGTGATTTATAAATCACACATATAGTCTTCTCAAGCAAAGAAGACATTCAGGCAAGATGGAAAAATTACTCCAGCTCGATGAATATTGGTTCAAAAATTATAAATTTCATCTCAAACAGTAGAAAACATTCTAATCTACAATTTGAGACCAAATTTTCAATTTTTGAACCAATTTTAGCCGAGCTGGAGTAATTTTCCCATCTTGCCAGAATGTCTTCTTGCTTGGACAGACTATAGTCTACATAAACTTGAACATACATATATTTGTAGAGTGTTGTAGCCTACAGACATTTTTTCCACCTTGGACAGCAGTCATGTCCTGTAAAGTATTTCAAAGTATTATCCACAGCTTAGAACATTTTTTCCACAACTTATGTGTTCATTTTTCGTCGTCAATAGAATGGTAACGAACGGAATTCTTGGCTCAACTTTGTTAGTGTAACGTGTTGAGGGAGTGGACAGCGAAAATTAAACGTTGTTGAGTACAGGGGATTTGAATCAGTAACTACTACAACTTCTACCAAATAGTTGATTTTCTCAATACTTCATTTGTACATTCACAGTTGTATTCAAATATAAATACTCTATTAGGCTATACTACTGTGAATACACTCCTACAAACGCACTTCTCTGAAAGACTTCAGCGAAAATAAGGAATGAATCAAATGCATCAAGAACTTTCATCGTGAAATCCAGACTATATTTTATTCTTGAGCTCAATTTATTCTATTCAACATCAACTGCTCTATTCAATAATCCGATATCTAGCATACAATGAGCATGAAGGATTAGTGATTTTCAATAGTTACAAGCTCAAAAGTTTACTTAAACTTACTTACTTAGAGTTACTCGGCTCATAGGAAATTGAAGATTTCGTTGCATTGGATTTGTGGGTGTATCTCCTCTTCACAGGGTTTAGAAAAAGAAATTTGCTCTAGTTACTTTTTGTAAATTCATTAATGGCCGGGCAAGAGACATGCACTTGTTACACTATCATTTCAATTTTTCGACTGTCAGTTGATATTTTTATTCTCATATCGATTGTATTCAGTATCTCCACTTATTTTTATATATAACAGAATAACTATATATAGCCTAACAGAAGAATTCCACATCCTAAAAAACCAATAATAACTTATAGCGAAAATGAGTCAATCCGAAACAAAAACTAACAATGATATTTGAAAAATGGACTTAACTGTCAACATTTATCAACTCATAATCATTCTTCTCCCATTCCTTCAAGTTGGAGACACACTTTTATTTATGTCCACCGTTCGAGAAAGAACAAGCACTCTGATTGGCTGGTCAGGTTTGATCTTTGTTTCAGCATCTCGGCTCATTTCAGTTGATCTTTGTTGAGTTCTCTGTTTATTTTTATTTTCCGTTTCCGTTCTGTTCTTTTCAACTGTGATTGATGGCTGCCAACCTGGTCTCTTACAAATATATATTGTTTATATCTATATGTGTATAGTGCTACAGAAGTTGTTTATATCTATGTGTATCGTGATACGGGTGTGGTTTATATATGTAGATGTAAAAAATATATGTTTTGCAAGTTCCGCCTCTGGTCTTTCTGGTTGGGGAGGTCCTTCAGAAGTGCTTCAGAAGTGGAAGTCGCCAAGTGGTTTCTTCACCGTATGACCGGAATGCTAAGTATAGTCTATCCAATTAAAGAAAACATTTTGACAAGGTGGGAAAACGACTCCAGCTAGGTCGATATTGGTTCAAAATTGAAATTTTTGGTCTTAAATTGTAGGAAACATTCTGATCTACGATTTGCGACAGAATTTATAATTTTTGAACCAATATTGATCGAGCTGGAGTCATTTTTCCATGTTGCCAGAATGTCTTCTTTGCTTGGACAGACTATACATGACGGAAAAAAATTGTCGTCCGCCATTGCAGAGTAAAACTGTCACGGTGAAAACCTACCCCCACCCACCCCAGCTGGGGTGACATCGGCCTACATCAATCGAATTGTGATTTCAGCATCCCTAAGCAGACAAAATAAGAGAAACTGTGTACGCGGTTTTCCAAAATAATCGAAGATCAAAGTCTTCTCGAATCATTATTTCAAGGGCTGGCCTTGAAATTTGAAGGAGAGGAGACGAAATAAAAGATTGATGTCGGTTTTTGAAAATAATCGTGGATCAAAGTCTTCTCAAATCATTATTTGGATGGTCGGAATTGGAATTTGGAGGAGGGAAGTGCATTGGCAGACAAAATAGGAGAATTGATGTCGGTTTTTTTTAATAATCGCGGATTGAAGACTTCTTGAATCATCACTTAACTAGGCTTGGCCTTCAAGTTTGGAGAGGAAGAGTCTTGGCAGAAAAAATAGAAGAGAAATTATTGCTTGAGTTGAGAGAAAAATGGATTATTGTTTTTGAGTAAAATAATAGCAGATAAAAGACTTGCTAAATTTAACTGAACATCGATTAACTAGGCTCAGCCTTGAAATTTCATTCATAGGCTACATTTATTCAGAGTGCAGTGTTGCTGGAATGGTAATAATAATAATATTCAATGCTTGGTAAAAACAATGCTTGGTACAAAAACGCTATGTGATTTTTATTCATTCTTTGAAATCAGGGGTGCCCAGAAGGGGTTCAGCAGCGCAAATGCGCTTCTGCGATTTTTGGGGGATTCTATTTTTTAGCTCATTTTCTATGAGTTGGGGGGGATTTTTCATAATTAGCCCTAGAATGTTTTTTGTGATATATTCAAGCACTTGTAGAAGATTTTATTTCTCATATTCAATTCTAACATTGTTAGGGAATTGTATTTTCAGCTTTTATTCTTCAAATTGGGGGGGATTTTTCATGACTATCCTCAAAATGATTTTTCTTATATTCATTCACTATTCTTCTAAAATTTAGCTATTCTATTTTGGATGAGTTCCATTTTCAGCTTGGGCCTCTATCTTATAAGTTTTGAAGAGTTTTTTTCAAATTAAGCTAAAAATGTTTCTCATATTAAATATTCAACACTCGTGAAATTTTTTCCTATAATATCTTGATTATATTATCTGTTTATACTTATCAAGTCTTGGGGGGGATTTTTTTTACAATCAGTCCTCAATGGCTTTTTGTGTTATATTCATTCACTATAAACACTCATAAAAAATTCACCCCGAAATGAAATTATTTCAAAAAATTCAATTATTCTATTTTTAGGGGGGGGGGAAATCTGTTTTCACCGTATATATTTTATGAGTTTGTGATTTTTTTACAATAAGCCTGAGAATATGTTTTTTCTATATTCATACCGGTAAAAAATTCCTTATAATTATATTCAAATTCAAATTCCTTTATTTTCTGCATAGATAGCCTACAATTGGCAACATAAGTGCCTGTATATCACAGTCATCTAGTTATAATATTATTATAATATAATATTTCAATTGGTAACTTATTCTACTTTGAGCTTATTATAGTTTTCAAGTTTTTTGGGGGGGGGAGTTTTTTATAATAAGCTTTGATTTTCTGTGTTATATTCATCCACTATCAAAACTCGTTAGAGGTTTTTATCTGATATTAATTTTGTTTATTTTTGGGAGGGATTTCATTTTCCGCTTATATCTTCCACGTTGTTCCATGTTGGGGGGAAGGAGATTTCATAATGATCTCTCAATTTTTTGGTTTTATATTTTATATTCATACACTATTAACACTCATTAAAAATTTCTTTATTTGATTATTCAAAGTAGCAAAATTAATATATATATTTTTCTTCAAAGGAATAGGAGATTATTTTCTACAATTTGAGCCCAAATGCTACTTTTTCCCACCTATGGCTTCCAAGATGGATGCATTTTAACACAAATGGTAGCCTTTTCCTTGGTACATGAAAATGTACTCAAGATAGTGGAATTCTTAAATTTCGATCAAATTTAACAAATTATACATGCATTTCAAACGCCTTGATGAGCTGAGAACAACAAACTATGGTTTGTCAAGATCAGTTAACTTTTACGAAAGTCACGGGTGTCCTTATATTAGTTTATTATTATCCTTGAAGAGTCTCCTTCTGGTAATGTCCTATAATAATCTCAGGGCTATAAGTTAGTTACTATATTAAAACATGATTTTAGAAAAAATATTCTAGTTATAAAACTCAAATACAGGAATATAGATACTTATTTTGGAGGTTACTAGTGAAAATATGTTCTTTTTTATTCTGCATTGAAAGTCCTATCACAATAAAGTGTTCAATTACTTATATTTGTGAAAAGCCAATATGATTCCATTCAACATCACTTAGTACACTCGATTTATTTTTGAAAATTATGTCTGATAAATGATATCATTCTCACTTTTTTCTCTCAATTTGTTCATAGTTCCTCGTGTAACTTCCCTTGGAAAGAATATATTCATGCCTAATGGCATCTTTTAGTTATTGCAGAGTTCTGGGACGCGGTTTTTTTTACCTGTATTATGCATACTTCGGAACTTGTCGCAAATTCATATTAGACTTTTTTGGAATGATCAAAGTCGATTAAGACGATTTTCTTATTGAACCTTATCGTTTTTCTTTTTTTTTTGGAGGCAAAAGTCTTTTCATTCATTTGTTTGTTCAACATCACCCTTAAACTTCCACCTCTACATTCTTTATCCATTGTATCACCTCATTGTCTACTCAGAAACGTCTGTAAGCCTAAGTATTACTCACCCACTCATCATAACCTAGGCTATCTGAATGAATAAAAAGTTAATGGGTGAATAAAATAAATGTGTAACTTGGGAGGAAAATCCTCGAATTTTGATGTGATTGAAAAATATAATACAGTACAGAGAAACTTTTGAACTTGATGAAATAAATTTGTATGCTGATTATATGTTTACTACAACCAGGGCTTAATCTTGGCGGTATCTCTGTGAGGGAGAGTAAATCATTATAATTTTCTATTAAAAATATGGAAAAATGATGGTAGAAATACACAGCTGAAAGCTTCAAAATTACTCTAAAGACGGGTTTTAGAGAGTTGAAATTTCTTTTTTTTCCGGGGGAGGACCCCCGGACCCTCCATCAACCCACGCTCCTGCCGCCGTAATTTAACAAATCAAGCACTGACTACATCATAATTTTTCAACAAAAAGAATTTTACAACTGATTCACTATCTACTCAACTATGTGACAGTTTCATATAAATAATGATTGTATCTAATTCTAAACTTTGTCCTATGAACCTTAATTAAAATTATGTCTGCTTGATGCTAATATTTTGTAATCTACCTGAAAGTAAAATAGAACAATTGATGGAGACGCATTGAATCAATGGCAAAGTGAAAAAATAGTATCATTATTTTTATAAAAAACAGCTACAAAACATTGCCCAGATTTGCTAGAAATGCTCTAATTCAAGTGTGATTTTTAAAACTTTCCTGGGGCAGGGCCTCCGGTGAG
This sequence comes from Sogatella furcifera, assembly GCA_017141385.1. Classification (NCBI taxonomy): domain Eukaryota; kingdom Metazoa; phylum Arthropoda; class Insecta; order Hemiptera; family Delphacidae; genus Sogatella; species Sogatella furcifera. The sequence goes on from CM029556.1 coordinate 19,530,958, forward strand.
CCAGTTCACCCACCGCTCCCATACCTCTTTTTTACAAATCAAGCACTGCCTTTTTGTAAGTATTCTCAATAGCTTGGGAAACTAGAGTGAAATACTTATGAACGAGGAAGATTGTTTAATAGCTTGGGCTTATAAATAAAATAGGAAGATTGTTTAGGAGCTTTTAAACGAAACAGGAAGATTCAAGAAAGGTACTAGAGAGATGAGATTTTGGAAAAATGGGATGCTACAAGATTATACGAGACAACATCCCACATATATTTACATCGCGTGCCTAAAACCCATAAACATCGGGTTGTAGTAATTGACCTGTAATGCTTCCTCTATGTATGCGAATAAATCACGGCCTGAATGAGGAGAGCTTTAATAAATGTCCTCAGTGACCCCGGAGACAGCTTTTCATTTCCCCAATTACAATTTCTGGTGGAAGATAAGTGTGTGAAGAAGAGAGAGGAATCATGTGGGAGTGAGAAATATGTGTGAAGAAACTACAAATAATACAAAAATAATAGAAAAAGATACAAGACAGACCGCTACAGGTTTAAAGGTCAAGAAAAGTTGATGAAAAAAATTAGGAGTTATTTATTCTCTACTTTTCGCTCATTATAAATCAAAAGTATTCCAATCTCCAAGCTCTGTAAAGTATTAGTATAATCTATCCAAGCAGAGGAGACATTCTGGAAAGATGGGAAAATGACTACTAGCTCGGTCAATATTGGTTCAAAAAACATAAATGTGGACTCAAATAGTAGATCAGAATGTTCCCTACAATTTAAGACTAGATTTATATTTTTTGAACAAATATTGATTGAGCTGTAGTAATTTTCCCATCTTGCCAGAATGTCTCCTTTCCTTGGACAGACTATCATGTGCTACAGAAGTATAACAATTTTAAACGTTCACTCCTAAAAATAATTAAATCTAGGCTGGATGCTGTGAACTTGTTGAATGTATTAACTAACAGCAGTGGTCCAGAGTCAGATTTATTCATTTATTATTCTTGTATTTGTGGGCACACGCCAAAATCGTGAGTCACTAACTATGTTTTTTCTGGGTTGTCGGATGTAGCTATGAGTTATGGGCTAAGAAAAAATAAGTTTTGCATGAGGCTCTCGAAAAATTATTGTAATTGTATAAAAATGTTAAGATTCAATGTGAAATTTATTATCGATCTATGTAACCTAATAAAGTGACAAATGATAGATTATCCATATTCAATAAAAAGACTACATATTTTTCTTAAAATCTAGTCGAATATCTTGTATTTTCATTCGAATATCTTGATTTTTCATTCAATATCGTGGTAGGAAAACTATCACAATATCACCATCAAAACTCAACAAATCTATATCTATAAAAGCGAAATGGCACTGACTGACTGACTGATTCATTCCTTCATTCATTCATCCATTCATTCATCACCAGAACTAAACATCCACCGAACCAAATGCGTTCAAATTTGGCAGTCATGTTCAGTTGGACGTTTAGACGCGCGCTAAGAACGGATTTTAGATAATTTTCAAGGATACGACAAATATTTAAGTTTTTCTATAGTTTTTCGGCGTTTTCTCAATTTTTTGTATTACAGGTTGCATATCTTCCGCCTTGATACGACTAATCCTTACTGTAAATTCAATGGTTCAGGGAGATTATAGATGAACTAATTTGGTAGATATTGAATCAAGTTTCAAACTATGACCGATATACTTCCCAAGGTTACGCTCAATATTAGCGTTTTACTATTTTTAGGTATTTTCGGATTTTGTCTTGGATTTTTCGAGAATAAATTGTTAGAAAATGTAGAAATTTGGTAAACAGCTCCAGATTATGTCTAGAAATGCTGTGTTCAATAAATTTAGAATCCCTTCTGAACGGAATTTGCAGGCGAGCGAAGCGAGCCTGTTTGACTCACTGATACTGCCGGGGGTCCAGGGGGCGGAGCCCCCTGCCTAGGCGGAGAGGGCGAGCGAAGCGAGCCTGCCGGCTAGTTATAAATATATTGTTGCAAAGGGCTTTCCACTCAAAATAGTCTATGGATGAGATTGAGAATTATTTATTGAATCGATAAGCTATATTTTAAAGCATTCTTCACCAATTTTCTCTTTACGCCATAAAGCCATTTTTTCCATCAAGAATACTCATAAAAGGTCTTTAAGGTCTTCCAACAGGTACACTACAGGTAGAATGAACAGGTACATTGTGTGCTATGAAGGTACAATATACTCTGTTGGTCTACAGATACACTGTACACTTTAGGCCTACACTGTACACTGTACAGATGCAGTGTGTACATCAAATAAGTTTTTAAAATTTTGAACTCACAAAATTGGTTTACTTATTCCCGATCCCCGATAAGAAGAATACATTTCAGAACGTGTATGGTGCACCGAAATAACTCTGACAGAGATGAATTTTTTCATCCTCCGCTCAACTGATTTTATATTAATCTATTCATAGCAGCGCAAGATATCGGTCGCCTAACATTGTATACAAGACGATTATGACAGTATAATTTTCGACAAAATTGTTATATTCAACATTTAAAACGACACCGTCGATTTGAATTTCAAATGCTGTACCGTATTTACATACTTTTAGCGGCGGCATTAAAAACTGTTAATAGTAATCAATTAGGTTCTCTCAACACCTATGTGACCAGTAGCTAAGTTGTGAATTTACAACCAGGTTTATTTTTTACATAAACAAGGTTGACTTTCCTCCTAGTGTGGGTGATAAGAATCTTGTTTCTGCTTTCAGAATTTACATCAACAAGGTCTTGTGTTTGGAATATTTTAATTTTGAGCTTCTGGAATCATTCCATGTTCAATCCTAGTCTAGACGTAGAAAGTATTAATTACTTTCAGAAGCTATTGATATGTAAATAAATAAAGGCCTTTATTGAACATTTCAAAGTAATCATTACATAATATACACATAATATTACATAATATTGATATGTATCTTACATGAATCTATTAATTTTATTCATGTTCAATATTATTTTTGTCCTCGGTTTTCAAAGATACGGAAAATATAAGGGAATTGTAGGAAATTATTGAGTTCTTATGAAAAGATGATATGTTAATGATTCAACTGAAACTATTTTCATATTTCCAAAAGTTTCTGTTTTCATGTTTATAATTTATAATTTGATTTTATAACCCAAATCATATTAATATTATTATAACTTGGATAGAAAGACTGGGCAAAGATTGTACTATTCACAGCACTACTTATAAGAATTCTTGGTCCAGGAAAAATTTTACAAAACAATTTGAATTTAGAGTTACATAAGGATACTGTGGGAATAATACTTGGAGTTCAATGAGGTCCCTTCTGACTAAGAGCTTCAAAATTACGACAATACCATCATGTGAAACTGAAAAAACAAACAATTCATCAAATACACTGAAACTTGTTAATACTAAGTTCTAATAATATCAAATCCTTTGAAAACGTTTTTCTATTTCACTATGCTATATTATAGCATTCAGCTCATTCAACAGTCTAACAAGACCGTTCCGTTTAAACCGTCGAAATCTAAACTATATTTTATTAATGAAGAAGAATTTGATCCACGATAATTTTGAGGAACCGGAAAAGTTATTTCTATTTATCTTAAAAAACCTTCTCGCTTCTTAAAATTGAAATTTTGTATGAACATAAATATAAAATATAAAAACACATTACACAGACAAAAAAGTCAAATTCACAATTCAATTTGATAAAAAAATTATATCTATAGTGGTTTTTTCCAGAGATTTTTCAATAATTGGTTATTCTTTCTTCGTATGGTACAGTATACTCTATAGAGACTGTGTTATCATGATTAAACATTATCTATACTGTTGTATACATTATATTAGAAGTAATAAGAAAAATTGATTCGAAGGCAATAACTTCATAATCAATTCAATAAACTGATGATCCTACCTATCCGATGATAAACTAAGCAAATGTAATGGATAGTATAATTCAAATAGTTCATTGAGTTACAATCTGAGCAGGGGGGACCCATTTCGGCATGCTACACTCCAAAGAAAGCCGCTCCTGGTTTTTCAATAAATAATTACACTCGCCCCAACCTCTCCTTTGATCCAATTCAATTATACAAGACATCAAATAATATGCGTGGGTCTTTAAAGGGAATGAATCCTGTTCATTCATTATTCCAGAGCTTGATGAATGTAATACCGCTGGCTATTTCCTTTTATTATTGAAATGAAATTGAAAAAATCAATATAGGGAGTAAATTTATTTCGCCTTCTTATCTCCAGTATTATTTATAATGTTAGATTTCTAGATTCAATCTTTTTATTTGTATTACAATAGAAGATGTGAGATGAAAGATAGATAAAAAATAAAATAAATATTGATAAGCAGATTTATGAAGAACTCGATAAAGATCAATTGATGATGGAATAATAATCATTATTATCGGTCAGTGATGAAAAATATCATAATTTGTTATTATATTCGTTACTATATTTGATTCAAGATATTATGAATGAAAGGAAGCTGTTTTATGTGAATGTATTTCGAGCTAAGGCTATCTCAATTATAATGTTTGAAAAATACTAATTAGCGGATATACATTTTTTCAAATTCTATAAAATCTCAATATAAAATGTATTATATTTTCAAATTGAAACAAATTTATTTGAAGTGATAAACAATCTCTTACTCCATGAAATCCTATTCTCAATCTAATCTACTTAATATTATTGTAGTACAGGAGCATGGAAACATTTTGTTTTAGGGTTTAAGTTTTAGGTTTAAAATTAGGGTCAGAATTTGTTAAAGGGTTTAGTCAAATTTTGATTCATAACCAATTCTCAAACTCAATAGTCAATACAGTTTAAAACTTGAAATTCACCAGTAATTTTTTTTTAGATGTAGGCTTACTTTTCATTAATATTCTTGTTACATTGAAGTCACTGGAGATTTTGTCATAACGGTATCTATATGATCATCATTTTTTATAAACTACAAAAGATATACTGGTATCAATATCAACAGTTGAGATTAAAAAAATACACCAATAAATAAAAGCAGGAGGAAAAATGCTTTGTTCTTCAGAACTCTTAAATGGTCAGTCACAGGTATATTCTCTAGCAGTTAATCAGGTTAATGATACTGGAGAAACATGCATAAACAACTCCTTGTCATGTTGCTAAAAAATAGATGACAAATGTGAAAAGTAGACTACAAGCTACAAGTTATGGTAGTGGTACGGGTCTTTATAATACCTCACAACAACGAAAATGATGTATACTGGCATTTATTACAGGATTTGAGAAGGAGGCTTTCCGAACGTTTCCTCGATTTGGTGAGAAATTTCTTAGACCCCTAACAGAGCACGTCTACTAGTCATAATCAGTCTCAATGCCACAATATACATGACTTATACTATGCCAAACATTCTTATACATTCATATAGTCTGTCCAAGCAGAGAAGACATTCTGACAAGATAGGGAAAATTACTCCAGCTCGATCAATATTGTTTGAAAAATTATACATTTGATTTTAAAATGTAGAAAACATTCTGCTCTACAATTTGAAACCAAATTAATAATTTTTTAACCAATATTGACAGAACTGGAGTCATTTTCCCATCTTGCCATAATGTCTTCTTTGCTTGGACAGACTATAAAACTACTCTACTCGTATACGAACATACTATATATATTATACCAAGCCAAATATATGTACCGTATGCTGTTATATACATAAATATTGTAATGTTGTGTTGTGACACATTATGGTACATTATGTTCTGGAGTACATAAGTGTAACTCAGTGTCATATTTCCTAGTAAGGCACCTGCTCGCAGCGCGAGCCTAATTGAAAATTTATATGCATAAAACCTGCAGCATAAAATCAGATTTCCCACGTCAATGCTTCAAGTTCAGCACTTCTTTTATGGCATATAAATGACTGCCACCAGCTTTAAAACACGCAGACTCTGTGAACGTGTTGAATGGAAAAGAGGAGAGTACTCAACTTTTTCTCAATCTTCGAAATCATTTATTTTTCATGAGAAATAATTTAAAAGATGCATGGTGGATTTTGAATTTAATTTTGGAAATGAAGTATCTCCTTGATAAATGAAATATACAAAAACAATCACCCACTGCAAAGAGAAGGATACACTCAAGATTATCAGGTCCTTACTCAGATATTTGATATTTTTTCAATTTGATACTCATGCATCTAGTGATATCCTGTTGAAGGGGTATAAGGATTAGTCTTCTTTGCTTGGACGGACTGTATAGTGTATAGAGAAGTGAATATGAAACTGGCAAACAGCTGGTAGGCATAGGCTAGGCCCTTGATGGGCTGGCTGTTGAACCATTGACAAAAAAATAGGATTATTCATATCAATTCTAGAGTTGATATGGATCGTTTCATTAATGAAAGCTTTGGACAATCATTCCTTATAACTGCTGGTGAAATGCTCATTAAACTCCTCACGCAGCCTATAGAATGGAAAAAGAGTTTAATAAGAAGCTTTTTTCAACCCAATTCTATTTTTTTAATTGGATAATTTTTAGATATCTAGGCAATGTTGTAAAAAAAGTTGATAACTAAACTCTTATAGATTCAAGACTAGCTTTAAGGTTTAAGATTTAATGATCAGTCAGCATCAATAATTTCAAATTATATCTCTATAGTGACAAACACTATTGTGAATTCCACTTGAAAATTAATATGAAAATAAATACAGATTTAGAAAACTCACAAGAGTTTAGACCATGACAACGCAAATGTCACACTTTATATTAGAAAACACACACTTTATATTAATCGTAAGGTATATTGTCAAACACTTTTGACCTAGGAACCATGCTTCCACTATATTTATTCTATCATCAACTTCCATTTTTGTTTCTATAGGAATATAGGAGCCACGGTCAAATTCTATATTGTTTGGCTATTTAGAATGTTACAAGCTGAATGTTCAAAAAATACATGAGTGAAAGACATATAAAGTGTTCGAGAATTACAAGAGTCAAAGACGTAAAAGAGTTTGAGAATTACAAGAGTTAAGGAGGTACAAGAGTTTGAAGAGAAGTCTAGTTTCGATAACTCGCCCAAGTTACAGTCGAAATAAAGTCACAACACAATAAATATCTGTGGAAGGCGTTATACTGTGACATGAAAGCACATATAGACCACAACATTAGGTGTGAACTGTGAAATAGCTCGACTTACTGAAGGCTTGTAATTGTGTTAGCCTCATTCGATGTCACAGATAAATAAAGACTCGCACTGCTCAATCCAAAAAACACGACACTATCTTAAAAGGCCGTGTCGACAATATATAGCCCGTCCAAGCAAGAAGACATTCTGGCAATATTGGAAAATGGCTCTAGCTTGGTCAATATTGGTTGAAAAATAAAAATTGCTCTCAAATTGTAGATCACAATATTCCCTACAATTTGAGACCAAGTTCATAATTTTTGAACCAATATTGACTGATGTGGAATCATTTTCCCATCTTGTCAGAATGTCTTCTTTGCATGGACAGACTTACACCAGGGAAGGTGTTCCCTTGTAAGTTGGTCTCGTCGCCCTGCTATACTCGGGTACTTCCCACCTGATTGTTCATTGTGTCCAAGAAACAACCCTTTGGTTGGGTGGTCTTAGAACAATAAAAAAGTATGGGGTTGATGGATGATTATTAAGATACTTATTGTAATTGCTGGGTTGAAAGGTGTCGGTAAGTGTGGGATAGATAGTATGGTGCGGTCAAGTTCATTCTGTGGGGTTTAAAAAGTTTTGAATGGAAGTGTTTCGATACATTTCATTGAAAAAATCACACTATTAATGACATTTTTTGAGTTTTGAATAAATACCGTATTCATTTATCCGACGAAATATACTTTATGAATAAATCACACACAATTGTCCAAAACGTCTTATTTCTAGATTTTTAAAAAAATATTCCATATCAAGTTCTCAATAACCAACATGTCCAATATATATAATAGGCCTACATGGTTAATCGATTAACATCAACATGCTGTTACGGTATTTCTTGATAAAGCTAGTAGGTATACGGTACTGTTTTTATCACTGGCGGCTCGTGCCCACGAAACAGGTGAAGTGCTGTACAGTAAAAGATACGGGCACTTCACCTGTTTCGTGGGTTCAAGCCGTCAGTGTTTTTTATAATACTGTAGTCTATATAGGTAGTAAAGTGATACTACCGATACAAGTGTTACGGTAGGTATACTAAATTTATAGACCTACCGGTAGTAGATAAATATTTTATAAGGAAGTGACATATATGATCTCGTTGATACATTATCAATATCATAGCCTACTCTAATAAAATTTATCCATTTGATTACAATAATACAGTCACGAATGAAAAAATAGGCGTTAGCCCAAACTTCTTCAGTAGAATCCAAATATTACTGAGTGACACTCATTCATGCACGATTCAAAATCTCAATTTCTGAGAAAATACTGCTTGAATGCAATGATATTTGTGAAGTAGGACCACCAACCTATTGAAAAAAAGAAAGTTCATTGGTCTATTTGTTATAATATGAGATTTTCTTATATATCTATTCATTCTGATACACTATGATATTCTGATAATGCAGAATCATATTTGGTTACAATAACCAATCCATAAAAAATATTATGTTTGAAATATTTAAAAAATCAAGTTATGTAATATCAAGTAGGTAGGTACTCCAAGTCTTGTTACATATTATAATAGGTAAGTTACTGAGTTGCCTACGAAAAGAAAAAATACAGTATTATAATTTTAAATAACCTTTTTGTTAACTTCTTGTCAACAATTTTCTTGAAAAAAATATATAAAATTAATGTGACTAATCGATAAAAACTTTATCATCCTGAAAAACTTGCTCTGTGCCTCACTTTTTCATAGGTACTAAATATTTTAGAACCAATACACGTCGCTTCCTTTATAAGTAAGTTACCTATTGAGAATTCGCGTGACACACAACAATGCTTCTTCTCGCGTATAAAGATGATTTTTTCAATGCAAGAAATGTTGAGATAATTTTTAATTTCCCAGACTTAAAACAGGTTGCCTTACTCAGACTAAACGATAAGACACTCTGGACCTGATTAATCGCTCTTGAAGATTTATTTAGCTCGACTTCTTTATTATTCCGAGCAGATCGACTTTAAATCTGATCCAAATAATCCGTCTGGAACAATAACTGTCAGTTATCAATCCTCAATAATTACCAATAAGTTATCAATTAGTAGCAAGTAATAGGCTACTTTTATTGTCTTTTGTGTTTGTATTCTTCGTTTGTCCTTATTATTCTTGTAACTGCTCTTAATTTTTTTCATCTGATCAAGATCGTATCAGCTATTGGAAACAAGTTTGGGTGAGATTGTCTCAGAAGATAAGATGTATGTTTATGGGAACGTGTGCTTATGAGAAATAGCTAAAACACCGATTAGTCGCTTGTAATAGTCTTTATTCCTTATTTATGTAGTTTCGAGATACCTGCTTTGTACTACTTAAGACTTGAAGTCACAATTTCTGCTTCATTCGTTACACATATTTAGAAGAACATGATACTTATATGGCACTAATTGTATATGTAGGTAGCTGTTTAGTGTCTCTCAAATAAATAACACATTATTAGAAACAATCCATTAGTTTTTATTTTACATTCCATAGTTCAAGTTAACCATTACAATTTCAACCTCCAGTCTTGTGCGCCATCTCTAGTCCAATACAGTATAGCCAACATAATCAATATATAATTCATAATAATATAAAAACCACAATTATAACATAAGTTCTAACAATAATTACGGTATTATATAACAGTAGCACGTGAAAATACACTGAATAAATATAGGTACACTTCAAAGGGTACAGCTACCTACTTACTATCTATTTTGAATGCAAGTACAAATATCACATCTCACCTGAAACTGTGTTTTCAAATGCAAGTTTATTTGTAAACTTTAAAATACTATTTTTTTTCAATTTTATACTTCTTTTTTAAACCATATGTTACTACTCTTTCACTGTTCCATTCATGACTCTTTCAGTTAGTGGAGTCATTCTGGAAAGGAAACGGCCTCAAGCTTAAAGATAGGAATTTCCAGAATTGGTAAGATTATAATTTGTTTGATATTCTTTATTGAGACATATTTTAAGTGATTGATATGAAATAAATTATACATTATTTTGTTATCAGTAACTCATGTAATGATTTTTTTCCTGTAACTTTCAATGTGTTAATAATGTACCCTTTGTTCTTGTGGATTTTATTGATGTATTGTATAAATGAATGTAAGACAGCAATGTAAATAAATAAATAAATAAAAATAAATTGAATATTCAGAAGTTAGATGAAAGTTACCTAGAGAAGGTTGCGATACCTTCCTAAAAGGATAGTTTTCATTTATTGTATAATATTATAAAAAGTATTGAACTCGAAATGAATTTATAGAGATTATTCTTTCATTCATTTAACACCAATATAAGATATTGATATATTCTCAAATAATAAAGAGCTCCAATACCGGTACCAGCAGAAAAAATCGAAGCCTTAATTATGAAATATTTATCACTGCCAGATAATAGGAACTTCTTTATGAATATGGTGAATGTGGACAGATTTTATTCTAATTAATTTATAACACATCGCATTCAAGAATATTTCAAATCGGTTCTGAACTGTAAATTTTGCGTGCAATTGAGTTGCATGTTCCTTATCAATGTAGAGCGGAAATTATAATATCATGTATTAAATAGTTCACATTGTGTTAGGTACTCACATTGTTAATGTTTCTTTTTAAAACTTAACATTGCAATTGAACAATGGCGGTAAACTCATTCCATGATTTGAACCGTCACAGTATAGTCTGTCCATGCAAAGAAGACATTCTGGCAAGATGGGAAAATGACTCCAGCTCGGTCAATATTGGTTCGAAAATAATCAATTTGGTCTCGAATTGTAGAGCAGAATTTTCTCTAAAATTTGAGAGAAATTTTGACAAAATTTCTCCAAATAAATGACTTTTGAACCAATATTGATCGAGATAAAGATTCATTTTCACTTTACCAGAATGTCTTCTTTACTTGGACAGACTATAGTAGAATTAGAACCAACAAGAATGAGCTGTCATTTCATGACTTGAAAAGCTATAAACTGACAGCACCAATTAGCATTAATTTTAATTCGATTATGTCAGTACCTACTATAATTTTTTCATAGCCTACAACGAGAGTTTGCAAATTAGATGAATTTGTTTAATTGGTTATGGTGATTAAATTCGTGTCTCTGCTTGCCTGTGCTTCCTGTCTTGAAAATGCAACCGGAACTGATAATTGGATCATCTTCAATTACAATAATCATGAAAGTCAAATCAGGTTTGGGGTGGGAAGGGTCAACAAAGTAAAGTACCTACGTGCATCGCCTTGAATGCCTACTGATTGTGTAGTACCTATGTGGCATGCTATGTATGCAAAGGTGAAGGTACAATGAATAGTGAAGTAATTAAATTATAATAATGTGATACCTATTAATAAGACGATTCTCAAGCAATATATTTGAAGGGGAATGAATATTCCATATTTTAAGATGGGTCCTTCCATAATCTCATCAAATTTATCATTATTCTTAAGTAGGCCTTAAATGTTCCAAGTTCTTGAACTAACTTGAGAGCTCTAGTTTATCGATCATTATAAAAAACAGAAATTAATTACAATGAGACTTCCGATGAATTTAAAGTTTTGAACTACAGTAGTTAGTGAAGGAAAATGGGCTCAATAAACGATTCATGTATTCTGGTTTATTATCATTGATGTAGTCTTTGAATATTCTATATATGTTTCCCCAGCTTTATTTTTAGTGAAGTTGTATATAACTTATATATTATAAGATTTTATTGTTACATGTATATCATACAAAAGGATAGAAATAACATTTGAGATAACAGAAAAATACTAAAAAACTTATAAACGTCAATTATTTATCTGTAATTTTGCTATCTTGAGTGTTATTTCTATATTTACTTGTATGATAATTATTCAAAAGTGATAGTGATGTGCTACATGAACTTCATTATTCATTATGACGTATTGGTACGGTACATGAGTTACAGAATATAATTTCGACTTATAATATTATTTTATGCTTTATTATTTCAACTTTAGTTTAATTCTGACTTTTTTAAATAATGTCAATGTGTTTGATAACAATAAACATTTTTTTCATCCATTTATATAAAAAAATTTAGTCAATATTTGTTGATCGACATGTAAAATTTCATGAATGGTCGTTAAACAACACTGGAATATACATATATGAAGTGCATATATGGCATTCATCATGTTCAAAAGCTGCCCTATTCTGGTTTTAACAAGGGTAACACCAAGCAGAACATAAATTGGACTCAGAAGGTACATATAGCATCACACGTATACAACTTGAAATCTTCTTAGCTTAGGTGAGGTATACTTGTATATATATATATATATATATGAGGTGACTTTGACACATAGAGTATCTCACATATACAACTTAAAATCTATTCATGTGAGGTATACATATGTATATGAGGTGTCTTTGATACATATAGTATCAAATGTATACAACTTTAAATCAACGTAGGGGAGGTATACATGTATATATGAGGTGACTTCGAATTTACGTACATGATAATCATATACAGATATAGGTAAGGTGCAGATTTGAAGATTTCAAGCTTGTTTGCTCTTTTTCGCTCTCTCTTTAGAAAAGAGCGCTGAACAGAGCACGAGTTAGAGTCAGTCGTCTGTGACTGATGTTGGCGAGCTCACAACATCACACAACATAACAGCACAACGGTGCCACACTACACGACAACATCAAAATGTTACTTACGACTTTCCCAAATGATGTTGTGTTGTGAATGGAGCTGGATTCCCACTGTGCCTTCATTCACGGGTTCGAGACAGATCGGGCGATAAGATTTTTTAAATCAATAACGTGTAAGGTGCGGGTCTTGTAGTTCTTCCTTGGAATCCTTGCTCAACAATTGGTACATTGATGGGATTTGTTGTGGCGAGACAAGAATACGTAATAAATATTGGAATGAAAGTTTTGATGCAGTTTGAGTTCCGTTAACTTACATGACATCTGATGGGGGCTGATGGATACCTAGCCTATAAGTGATAAAATACAGTACCTATAATATTTAGCTCTCTATTATAGAGTAGAGGAAAAATTAATAGACTTGATCAGAAAACTCTCCAAATGTTTGGGAATATCAATGAATTTCAATTAGATGTATTGTATACTTACGTACCTATAAGTAAATCATTATGAAGAACGTTTTGTATTATTTACGAGTGCTTCTCAAAGCATATTTATAAGTACCTAGATTGTAAATTACAATTTTACCCATATAAAGCATTGTACGGTACATCATTGTACAACCATTTAACAATGATTGAAATTGATTAAAAATCAGTTTGAAAAGTACTTTGAATGTCTTTGAACTAATTTTTTTGCTAAGGTACTTTGGATAACTTTTAGCACCAGCTTTATAATATATGGAACTGGAGCTGAAGCTGAATGTCTACAGAAGATTGTCAAGATAGTGAAGAGGCAATGATATATAGGGCCAAATTAATTTATCATTACACGTCTCACTACCTTCTAAATTTCAGTTCCAAGTGTGTCTTGATGGAGAACAGAGTTTGTAAGACTAGGAGTGAGAAAATCACTCTGATGAAAGGAACAGAAAGACTTCACAATGAGCTTGGAGAAGCGGAGATGAATCTCATAAAGAGAGCTTAAAATTTCAGAGCAAGGAAGAACTTTGATTTGCTAACAGCAATATAAGATACCGTACCGTATGTTCAATTTATTTTCAAAAAGATACTAGAGATGTGTAATTGTAAGAAATGTTTGTCTTGTATTGCAGATAAATTTAAGAGAAGAAAAAGCTCTGAACACAATTATTGGAAATGAGTGGATGAGGGATGAGTACCGTGTATAACACTAAAAATACATAGGTTTCTTAACCTATAATAACAAATGATAATAACTTAATAATAACTCTGAAATTCGTTTTTCACCAAACAAATTAAACTATTTATTCACAATCTATTGTATCAAGTAAGTTATTATATTATATTGTATTATATTGTATTATATTGTATTATATTGTATTATATTGTATTGTATAGTTATTATATACTATATTGTGAATTACCTATTCACAGTTCAATCACCTAGAAGATACAGTCTGTGTTCTGTAGTCTAGTTTATTCTTCTGTCCTGCAAGAATAGTTCATAATTTTTATTCCTCAACTTGTCAATACCTAATAATATTATCGTTGTCGAAATATCATTTTGCAATCTATTCATCGTATTTATCGTATAATTCAATCATTTATAAACAAAATTATTTGAAATTGGGATATGCATTCAAAACTATATCCCAGGCTTTTTCTGTTATAAGCTTGGATGTTGCTTTATTCTTTCAATCCACCTTTTGAGTAGGTATAGTTATGTTAAGTTGATATTGGGGTAATATCCAAATCAAATAGAAAGAGAAGACGGTGTCTAACCACAAAAGTATTTTGTCATTTCATTCAATATTCAATCAAAAAATTCAATATTGACGTAGCAATAAGCTTCTCCGTCACATCAGCATCAAATAGGAAACTGGGGACATAATCGTGTGGGTGTTGAACCTGACAAGAACACACGCGAGCGTACAAACACGAGCGAGGTGCATGCTAACTCACATACATGGTTTATATCATGGACAGACCACAGAGCACAGACAGACTTGGAATAGATTTTGTTGTATAGTCTGTCCAAGCAATGCAGACATTCTAACAAGATCGGGAAATAACTTCAACTCGGTCAATATTGGTTCAAAAATTATAAATTTTGTCTCACATTGTAGTAAACATTGTGATCTACAATTTGAAATTGAATTTATTATCTTTGAATCAGTATTGACCGAGCTGGAGTAATTTTCCCATTTTGCCAGAATATCTTCTTCGCTTGGACCACATACTTTACACAAAACGAGAAAACCATCATCAAATAGCCAACTAAGTCGACACCCCCCACAGCTAGAGGTGTTAGTTTGAAATCTTTACTGCTTTGACTTTCTCACTTACATATTTTTTCCTCATCATTTTCCCAGGCATCAGTGTCTTTCAGGAAATTGTGTATTATTCTACTCGAGCACGCCTCCTATTTTACGGAATTTCTTGTTTCCTTTAAATACAATAATAGTTATTCTTGTACCGTATTCACAATATTTATCCTTCATTCATCCTTGTTCGAATGGTGTGGTGGAAATTGGGAATTATAAAGAATCTGTGAAATAAATCTTCTGAAAAAATCGTTGTTTTCATAAGCAGGTATTGAATTCCACATTATTTCTTACACACACATATTATGTATAAGTATCTGAAATTGGATAATTAATATCATTATTACTTCATTCAAAATCTTTAACTTCGTAGGCTAATATGTTTGTTGTTTTATCATTGTGATAAATGGATTAAAACTGAAATGAAAAAATGTGGTCGATTTTATAAAAAAAAATGAAAACACACAGTATCAGGTGCGATATTGTAATATTTTTACATAATGAAAAACCACACTATAATGTCAATAAGCTATATCACTATTTATTTGAAGCATACAAATAGAATAATATTATTGTTGCCAAATCAACACAATATCTTTGTGGAATTGGAAACATTATAGTTTCAATAGGCCTATGGAGTATTATTTGCTTCTCAAAATAGAGAACTTTCCCGACATACTAAGTGATACAATGAGTGTACCGTATTTTTATAGTTCCTATAATTTTTTTACTGATACTGAATACAGCACAGCTATATCTACTTCACTACCATACTGAATACGGTACAATTATTTTTCACGTAAATTTAATTATTGAAGGCCGCCAGCAGTGTGTTCAAGAGCTTTCAGTAAAAAAAGACGAATGAGTAGAATTAAAAATTATGACATTGTTGATTGAAATTCAATTGGAATCCCTGATTGTCAAATCAAACGTGTGTTGTTTGGTGAATAATTCAATTGTGAGTCATTAAAGAATACTTAGTCGGTCATTGGCCGACAAATTTAAACTAATCTTATGTTTATTTATTTGGCAGCTAGTGAGGAATTAATTTTCTGCGCGTGACTGCATGGTGATTAGCAATTGATTAAATGCTATATGAATAAGAATTTTCTTCCGTCGAAATAGGCTGCTTCAGAGTGACCAATAAGTTTGTTGATTGAAGTATTCAAAAATCTTGGGAGTTGGGTGACTTATTTTCTAAGAGTTATAGACTACAGCTACTATAATGCGTAACAGTTAACTTACTATTGGCGGATGCTTATTATTTTATTATTTATAGCCAAATGATAAAAACATTCTCAACTCCTTGAAATATTTGTAACAAACCGTAGCCTACAGTATTTTTAAGATTAATAATTATTACCTGGCGTTTTCAAAAATATATTTTCCAAGTTGGTGAATAGCCTACATTCCAAAATTTATTTACGGTCAAGGTTTCAATCAGCATTGCTTCCTTTTGAAAAAAAAGTCACCTTCAACTTTATTTACTCAAGCATAAGCCTATTTATAAGTTTACTACTTGGGGAAAACGGAAATATTATTATAATAATGCAAATTATTCATTTTAGTGCAATTATTGAGTTATTTTATTTCATGTAATTTATTTTAGAGCTAGACATAATATTCTAAAATAAAAAATGTTCTCTTGTTTCTTATAATTTTTGCCTAAATTTCGTTGGATAAGCCTGAATTATAATCATTATTGATTTGATAGACCTATTCTTGATTTAATGAAACATCTTTTGTAGGCTACATCCTAAAATTTAATATCTAAATTAATAAAATTATTGGATAGGGATGCAATAGAAACTAGAAACTTTTCATTCTGTGGCCGCACTTGCAAATTTATATAGCTACAACAGCTATTAATCAAAGCCTTCAGGTTCAGACAGAATATCAAATTTAATTATTGTATAAGCTACTTCAAATAAAATGTTTAAAACGTAGAAGTTGATTGTAACTGGTAACATTATATTAGAAGAAAAATAATTGATTGAGTCTTTTATTAATTACAATAATTCAGCTTTTTGGAGAACAACATCTATAAAATATAATAATGGCATTTTTATTCATTCATTCAACATTTTGAACTTCGCGCCACTATCACCAGATCCATAATGTAGTTTTGACAAAATCCGCTGTAAAGCGCTTCATTGAATTCTTCAGCTGATCACCGATCAGGAAAAAAAATCAAATTCAAAACAAACAAGCAAAAACAACAGCGCCGCAACCCACGTGCTTTTTAAAACTTTTTTGGGGACTTTTATAAAAGTTTTAAAACTTAAACTGAATTATCCTTCATCACACTAAATAATGCTTGGAAGAGCGCTTTATTAATTTCCATTCTAGTAAAATACAAAATGACTCATCAAATTAGCAGCATTCACGTAAGTAAACTTGAAAGAAATCTGCTATTTCTTTTATTTTTGAATTTGATATATAAATATAGATCCTGTTCAAAATTGATAAGTTGATCAATATATACCGGTACTGTTTTTATATTCATGATGATGAATACATAGCAATTTTTTTAATCAAGCACGGCACCTTATTGAAAATATCTACGATAAGCCTTCTCTCTCCATCCATGTCCATAAGACAGTTCATTAATTATTGTGTCATTCTGGAATTTGTCTATTTCATTGAAATTATTGTCATTATGATCAATAGACTTCATTAAGTTTTCTACAGTAATCGATTTATTGATCCAAATCCAGTGATTTGGCCCGGTTTTATCACCATAACCTCAAAATTTATTTGTTACCGAAATACATACGGGGTCTATTCACCGAAGAAAACAGAACTAGGCCTACTTAGTACTGTAGTGATGTTTGTGGTTTTTGTATTCTGTAGAGGTAGAGCTGCCCGAGCTGCAGCCAAATATTTAGGCGGTTTTGTCTTTTCCCTGTGGTTCCAACAGTTGATATTGTCTGCAAATAGTCTGTGTAACTGTACCGGACCAGCCGATAAGAGTTACAATTATTATAGGCCTACTGAAGTCACCGGCGCGTTATCACTCACTCCAATAGAATATAATGTTCTCTTATTTACTGTTTCAAGAGTGTTCTAGAACTTATAAATAGAGCCCTGGATTTTGGAAACCCTTTCAATAATTATAAGTAATGCTTAATCAAAAGTGTCCATTCACTGATTGTTTCTTTTGTGAAATGTAAATCTTGAGTCTTATATGTTACATGATTTGATAAAGCTTTTGCACGTTCATCTACCTCCTTTGGGAGATTGGCTGTCGTTAGTAAAGACAGTCAGTCGTTTCCCGTCTCTGGAGGAATAGTAGTTGCAACTATGCAACATGTTGCATTACACTCTAACTGATAAACTGCATGTTATTCAGAGGTGTTCTGTGCCGCCAATTGGTTGCGGAGACTGGCCTATGATTGAGAGGATCAACGTGCTAACCACACGTTATCTCTATCCTGGTTGAAGATTATTTGCTTGCTGTATGGTCTGTCCGGCCGGGGGGGAATTCTGGCGGGGTGGAGGGGGCGGCTTTGGCTCGGCTATTGTTGGTTCGGGGACTGTGAGTTCTGATTGAGAATTTATGGCTTTTGGGCCGGTATTGGCCGGGCTGGGGCCGTTTTCCCGTCGGGGTGTCTTCTTGGCTTGGACGGGCTGTATAGTAGAGTGAATTTGAAACTGGTAAGCCTAGGCCCTTCATGGGCTGTTGAGCCAGACATATATACATACACGTTTATCTAGCAGTATACTAAGTTACGCATATTTTATAACTGTTTTATACTCTCAAAATTAAAATAGCCTACTGTAACTACCGTAAGTCAAGTCTGTAAACTTACTCTTAACATACTTCCAGCAATTTTCGAAAGAAAAATACCTAGAAAATTTTCAACCTCTAAAATAATTCTATCCCAAATTTTATTGGATTTTTTAAATATTTTCCAGACTTCAACTTTGCTTGGTTATAATCCAGAATTGAAAGCACTGAGTAAACCTGACAGACTGTCTTGGTATCGATCCACAACTCACAGCTCCGTCATCCAGCCAAAACTCAGTTACAGAGAAAATGGAGTGTGAGTAGCTTCATTTAATCTTTATAATTAAAATTTCCTAAAAAACTTGTTATTTTTCTCGATATAAAGCTTTTTGAAATTTTATGAAATGAAGCAAAATTCTCTATAATTGTAATAAATTTCTACATATGTTTTGAACAAGAGTAAATTCTACTCTTCATCTTTATCTTGGTTATCCTATATGATTGATGAGCTTTTGAATAAGTCCTAAGTATATCAAAGATACTATACTTGATCATATTCACTTATTGACTGATTGAAAAATAAAATGAGAATCAAATACCCTTTTAAAAACTTTAAAAATATTAATGCACAAACATGTTTCGGAACATTCAGCCCATTATCAATGTGGATAAAATAATTGTTTGTGCATTAATAATTTTAAAGTTTTTAAAAGGGTATTTGATTCTCATTTTATTTTTCAATTATATTAAATAGCCCTGAGTTTTAAAGTTTAATTTTCACTTATTGACTTATATTAGACGTTTAGTGTACTGAAATAATTTAGACCAGTACAGTGGCTATGATAGTTGCAATTAATGTCGCATAGGAAAGCTGATGATATAATTATAGTCTGTCCAAGCAAAGAAGACATTCTGGCAAGATGGGAAAATGACTCTAGCTCAAATAATATTGGTTCAAAAATGATAAATTTACTATCAAACTGTAGATCAGAATGTTTCCTACAATTTGAGTCCAAATTCATAATTTTAGAACAAATATTGACCGAGCTGGAGTCATTTTCTCATCTTGCCAGAATATCTTCTTCGCTTGGGCAAAATGTATGCCAATGACAATCAAATATGATGGTTCCCCCCGTTGTACACACCATGATTTTTTTCCGTTCGGTTTTTGCTGCCCATATGATTTCTACTGGATTGAACCGAACTTGTCAAACACACGATGTGTGAAAAAATACATAGTTTGTTTGATAAGTTCTGTTGGATCTCGTAGAATTTTCAAGGACGCAAAAAACCATACGTCCAAAAATTATGGTGTGTGTAAAGGGGGTTAGTCAGTTACAGTCTGTCCAAGCAAAAAATACATTATGGCAAGATGGGAAAATGACTCCAGCTCAAACAATATTGGTTCAAAAATGATACATTTACTCTCAAATTGTAGATCAAAATGTTTCCTACAATTTTGAGTCCAAATTTATAATCTTTGAACCAATATTGACTGAGCTGGAGTCATTTTCCCATCTTGCCAGAATGTGTTCTTTGCTTGGACAGACTATAGGCCTACCTGGTTAGTTACAATTATTCCTAGTCGTTCGAGAAAATCTTTGATTAATGAGGTAACCTTCATGAGCTCTTATAGTACATATTTTTAAATTTAGTGTTTTAAATTTTATCTCCAACCTTATTTTGCAGTAAACAATCTTCGCCAAACAACTCTCCAAGAGTGAGCTCACTAAAAAATTCTCACTCTTGGCAATTTCGAAATGTGGAAATTGATAAGAAAGTAGATGTGCATGAAGCTAACAAGAGAGGCTTTCATGATGATTGTGCCAAGAGAGTGTAAGTAACACAATCCTTAGTTCAAAAATATCATTTTTTCGCAAAATCAATCGATTCCTAAATCTTTACAAATTATAGAAATTTATTATTAGAATATAAATGAAATTTAAGAGAATTTGTAAACCGTATTGAATAGTTTTCAGCAAATGTAGTTTAACTTATGGTAACCTATAATTGTGCTCTTGTATTAAGAGTGGGTGGTACTTAGTGAACGGCAAAATGCCGAACGGTAAAATCAAGCCCCATAAGAACCATATAATTTTTATCAATCTCTTGGAGCAGATAGAGCCTCTATTTATGGACAGAATTTCACGTTCTTTATGTCATTGGAAAGAGAATTTAATTTTCCAGGGGCGTTACTTTTCACTTTTTCGATTTTTAGTTTATTTTAATAATTATCGCATAATTAACTAAAAAAGTATTGAACTCTAATTATTGAAATAAACTAAAAATCGAAAAAGTAAAAAAGTAACGCCCCTGGAGGATTGAATTTTCTTTCCAATGAGATAAAGATCGTGAAATTCTGTCCATAAGTAGAAGCTCTATCTGCTCTAAGAGATTGATAAAAATTACATTGTTCTTATGGGGCTTGATTTTGCCATTCGGCAGTTTGCCGTCCACTACCAACCACTCTTAACTTGAAAATCGATCCAGAAAAACTGGTGGGTTACTACATATGTAATGAATGTTTCAAAAGTAGTAGAACCACAAAGTTTCCATGTAAATTTTAGAGAAATAATTGGCAGCTATGAACTACTGTAATCTGCCTTTGATAGATCTAACATGATTGAACTATATAAATATATTATTGTTTACCGTATGTAATACGCTTATTCATATATGATTATATAACCTAATGAAATACAGTATTAAATTAATAATCTTCGCAGATGTTTTTCAGATCCCAACAAATTCGATCAGTACCAAAAAATGTATTGCGTGACAGAAAAATTGTTTTTGGAACTGCAGTAACTCGACATCCTCAGTATTCTTACAATGATAAGGTAACATTTTCTTTTAATTCTTTGAATAGAAACTGATAAAATTACTTGAGAACAATCTCTCAATTAATTAAATTATAGATTTGATCAAACATTATCTCACAATAGAGCCAAGATTTTCCTGTTAACAATTCTTTCATTGGAATCAATTTATGAAAAATCCTCTGTTCTGACTGCCCAATGAGATTTAGAACTACAATTTTTTCCTATAATTCAATCATAGAACAAAAATGTTTGTAGATCTTTTATTGGTGAGGGAGAGAGAACCTTACCTCCATTATACACCCCACAATTTTTGGATGTCCGGTTTTTAATTTTCTTTATGAATTTCAATCTATTGAATGAAGCTTAGCAAACATTGCACATTTGCACATTATTATTATTATTATTATAATGTGCAAAAAGACACATCATGTGCCAAGCTGTGTTCAATCTAGAACAATGAAAAAAAGCAAAAACCCGGACGTCCAAAAATCGTGGTTTGTGGGTAGGTTCCACCTCGCTAATATGAATTCGGTTGAATACTGGTCACTCATCTAAGAGGCAAGAGCATTACTACATTTAACCAAAATGAATGTTAGAATGTAGGGAACTCATATTCATTAATTTCTTCCAATTGTTTCTCATAAACTTCCTATTATGGAATTTTGCTTATTGTTTTCGAATTCTACTTATTGTTATTGAATTTTACTTATTGTTATTGGATTTTACTTATTGTATTTGAATTTTGTTTTTTGTTATTGAATTTTGCTTTTTGTATTGAATTTTTTACAGGTTAGAACCGAATCAGAAGCAGCTAGGCTGGAAAAGTTGCGGAAGAGAAAAATGGAATTGAGAAAAATAGAGACGGATGCAATAAGAGATATTCGTTTGAGGTTAGGGACCCCTCCAGCTGTTGAAGGTAGGGTGCATGAGGACGTTCAGACAGAAGTTTATCTGGAAGAAGTGAGTAAAGTTATTTTTCAATTTAAAAATAGTTTGAGTTAATCATATTCTGATAATCACAACTACAATGTTTTTTTCTGAGTGAGATGCTGACTTGGGTTTTTGTTTGGAAAATGAGAGGAGTTCTTCAATTCAATTACTGTTCATGAAAATCATGAAAAATTGCAAACTTATAAACAATAGTCTGTGTTGAGCAAGGCGCACACAGTAACAGACGGACGGAGGATTCACCCTTTCCAGATTATTAAATGCTGCAACGCACGCAGACGTCCGTCAGTACAATCACAGACTTTTGTCTGTTCGTTTGTGCGTTGCAACATTCTATAACCTGGGATGGATATTTCCTTCGTCTATCTGTTGCTATTTACTCCTTGCTGTATGAGTTATCATGAGTGATTACTACTACATTTTTTTGGACAAACCACTTATCGTCTCCTCCGAAAGACAAAAAGCGTCTTCATTTTCTCAAACGTTCATCTGATTTTTCTGAATATTCTAAACTAGTTCAAATGAAGACAATATTATAGCTTAATAGAATAGTAAATTGAATAGAGTATATAGAGTATTTCTTTGCCCTAATTTAACGTGTGTCTTGATGTCTGAATTGTACAATAGCTTGAATGTGTGGTTTATTGTAATTTATATTATTTCAATGGTATAGTATTCCAACTTATCTGCGGTAATATAATAGTAGGCTGGATTGATTGATTTAGTGTTGATAATAGGATATTCATTGAGATTTAAAGTAACTTATTTGAGTTACTTTAGTTATTTATTAGTTAAAGTTACTTTATTAGTTACTCTAATTCAAACCTATTTCAATCTGTTCGAAAAAAGTTTCGTTTTATAAAATTATAAGTTTTTATAATTATTAAGTTTCGTTTTATAGTAAAATTATTTTATCTCTTGAAAATTTCATTGGTTTAAACCACAGGTCCACAGAGAAGTTGAACATTTACCTTCTCTGTGACTTGGAACAGTTCGCAATTCATCACGTTATAAACCAAAATTCACTTAAATTATTTATTTACGGTAATCATTCATTCATAACTTTCATTAAGTATATGTTGTAACTTGATAATAAATAAATAAATTAATTTTATTTAGATTTATCCACTTATTGTTTCATGCACTGTATTAGTGAAAAGTTTTATTCAATTACTAAATTTTATGTCCATTTGTGTTTTTTCCACAGCTTTTTGACAACCCACCTACCAATAATGTGAGCGTTCAAACATCGATATTCCACGATCGGCCGGACTCTCCTCCCTATGTTCCTGCCAAGGTTGGAACTGATGTTGCCACTCAAATTATGCCTGGAGATGTGAGTTTTCAGCTATTTTCAACGATCACTAGTCTTCTAGACTAGTAGTACCACTACTAGGAAGTATTCTAGAACTTTCCCATGTATTTAATTATTGTGTTATAATTTTTATCTTATTTTAATCTGTGTTTACGGATCGGTTTCTGTTCAAGAAGATGCTCGTATCTAATTAACCAAACTAATTGAAAAGTTTATTCTTTTGCCTTCATCCTACATGAATTGTTGATGATAATTATTATGAATTACGTTATTAGCTTTCACTTTAACAACAGTACTCACGATTTCGCTGCTTTTCGGACGCGTTTTGGGGTACTGAGCCACATCTTCAGCGTACTCAGTGCCCCGAAATGCGTTCAACAAGAAATGAAATCGTGAGTGCAGCATACAACGTACAAGGTATATCTGAAGATGTGGCTCAGTGTTCTGAAACGCGTTCAACAAGCAACGAAATCGTGAGTACTGTTGTTGAAGTGGAAGTTGATAACGTTATTTATTATAATTGTATTTGAAAAATCATTATAATTTGTTTTTGTTTTCTATTGTTCAATTTGATACAAGTTCCAACTGGTGTATCTCCTTGGAGTAAATTGACACACTTTAATTTTTCTGTTGTTTTCCTTCAGCCAAAAAAACTCAAACAATTTTTATTGCAGTCATGGTTTCGGTACTGCATAGTTTATCGTAATTTTTAGGTTTGAAAAGTTACCTTTTTGTGAAAAATTGAGTTATGATATTTCTAGTATAATCTTTTCTAATAATTATATTGGAATTTAAGTAAAAGTTAAAGTAAAAGTTATAACTTGGTTAAAGTGAATTAATAAATAATATCCTGGTTTTTAAATCGATAATTTTTTCGTAAATGTGTTTTTTACAGTGAAAATTGTGTGATTGAATATTTTAAAGAAACAAACTGAATTTGGACATTTAAAGCTAAATTGGAATAGAAGATGTTTTGGGCGAATACCTGTATTCTAGTTCCTTTCATTGTACAATTGTAATCAAACAAATAAATAAATATCATCTATTCCACAATTAGTTGTCAGTCTATGCACATTGTGGAATAGATAATATTTGTTTTTTCCAATTATTTAATAATAATTGATTATCCACCTTAGTATGGATAAGTTCTACAATATATCTAAATGAAGTGTAAATTAAGTGTTCAATTTTTGAATTTCAAATAATATTATCTCGTCCCGTTGCTATTTCTTGATGACTGACTATTCTCTTAAGGTACGTTTTGGTTTGTGCGGGACGTAACGACTGTTGGCCGCAGTCGATCAGCTGTAGCCTATCATAGCTCTTGTTGTTCAAGCTTAAGGATGAGACAAGAGCTGTGATTGAATACACCTGATCGACTGCGGCCGACAGTTGTTACATTCCGCATAGAGGAAACCCCTCCTTCACATGATTGAATGTCGGTAACAGTTTTATTAAATTCTGAATTTGATTGTTTCCCTAGCTGTTCGACTTTGATGTGGAGGTGAGACCTATTCTGGAAGTGCTGGTCGGAGCCACTCTAGAACAAGCAATAATAGAAGTGTTGGAAGAGGACCAACTGGCCACCATCAGAGCAAACCAGCGAAGGCTAAGAGAGATCAAAGCGGCTGAAATTGCTGAGTATGAAAGATTGGAGGAAGAAGAGACCCGGAAACGATTGGAGAAGGTAAACTATCGAAGTTTGGTTGTCATTTATAAGTTTTATCAGTTTATTTATAAATAATTGGTTTACACCTTTAAATATTTTCATCTTCAGATCTTGTGAGATCCCATTTGGACTCCCCAGATATAGGACCGGTCGCACAAAAGTCAACTAAATTCAACCAATGAATATAAAGAGATTCATATTCATTTAAAGAATAAAGATTTTAGATATATTTCTTTATTTATATCTCTTATTTAAAATTTTTAATTTATATCTCTTAATTTATTTACACCTTTAAAGTATTAGTATTTTTTATAAATCAAAGTGTGGGTTAAGTGGGAGAGGGGGCTTGCATGCCTCAACTTCGCCCACAAAACTTTCGTAAAATATTCACAAAGTGTAAATAGAGGCATTTATCTATCTATCTATCTATTAATTGATAGTGCCGTCCCACAGAGTTCAATAGAAATATCGCTGCATTGACTATGATATGCATTGGTTTTGTCCTGATGTATCTCAATCTCTCCAAAATCTATAAAATAACTACAGATTTTACCAAAATTCTTGCAATATCTAAAAAATTGCACTAAGTATCGTCAAATACAGTAGACTCTCTTTAACGGATCTTCCTTCAAGGGTTATTTCTCTATAACAATGGATTAATCAAACGTTTCATCTTCCAAAGTTTTAAGGCTCCTTATAACAATCTCTCTCTTTAGTTATGAAATAATCTGGTTTCATACATGGTTGTAAAAAGAGTTTATATATTACAGTTCACAAAAGCTTCCACATTTTATTGGATTGAAGGAATCTAATAATAACATCCTTTTTAGCTGATTTTCACATTGGTGTATGTATCATGATTCGAGCCCCATTTTTTGAAATTTATCTTTATGATAATATATGTTGAAGATCTAAGATCATAATCAACATAGCCCATCTTATTTTAGGGACAAATTTCTAAACATGGAGTTCGATAGCCTACATAATACATTTCACCAATGTGATTGCCGGCATTACACCAAAACATAACATCTTTTTGAATAATTATGTATAGAAATTTGGGAAAAGACGTTTTGGACTTTGTTGTCTGTGTTTTAACCCTTTTATTGTAATTCATTGACAGAATAAATAAATAAATATCATCTTCAATTTTCTCAATAATCTGTTGATCTATTTTATTATGGTATCCAATAATTAGAACAAAATAAGTTTAAATGGAGCATTTGAACAATGGTATAGCAGACGCCAGTGAAAGCAAAACGATTGGCGGAGGTCACTCTCGACTCGACAAGCTTTCGCAGACCGCGCGCTGACTAACTTAACAGAGCTGACCATTATTATCAGTCATTCACCAAATTTTCGTTCTCGTCTGCTATATTTGAGTGTCACGTTATTCATAACTGATGTAATATTTTTAATTTCAGGATCGCCGTATCGCAGAACATATCAGAGCCTGTGAATTACAAAAGGAAACTGAAGAGAGGGTGGCAGCAGCTATTCTCACCACTGGTTACATTGCTGATCTCCTACCGTCAGTGCTGGAAGGCCTTAGGCTGTCCGGATATTTGAGAAACGATATCAAAGAAGGTATTTTCTATTATTATCGAAACCTTCAATGAAATATTTTAATACAATTTAACAGACCTCTGTAATATTGTGAGTTTATAATCAGATCATCAGCATTTTTGACAATTCAAAGTTGTTTATGATTTGAATGATCTTTTAAGTGTAAAATTTTAATATCAAGTTTTATGATATATTATTAGCTTGTTTTGGACTGTTGTATGATTTCGTAGAGGAGCGGTTCTGGGCATAAGCTTGTTGCACTCTTCTATGTAGGCTTCATACCATAATTATTCAATAATTATATAATGATAATAATAATAATAAGATGAAATAGCGTCTCACAACTCAAGCAGATCAGTACTCATTATTCATGATTATGATCTTTTGTAAATTAATTCTTATATCACACGGATATCTGCGTTGGATAGACAGTATCATTTTGCCCTCACAATTTATCCTGTTATAGTTCTGTCATTATTTAGTCAATTTCCGTGATCAAGGTCTATAATATGCTCCATCTCAAATTGAAGCAAGTATAAATTGAGGCAAGATGAAATCAAGCTATGGTGATACATTGATGTGTTTCATTTGAGTCAGCTTATGATTTGAATTTGAGTATTATTTGAGATTTATTTTTTAATTTTAGTTGAGTTTCATTAAATATTATGTAAACACATCTAAGTGATAAGTATAAACTATCTTTTACATTTAAAGAAGATATTTTGGGGGGGAATATGATTTTCCATTCAATTTATCAAAATCAATTGAAGAATTGATACTTGAACCCATTAAAGAATTCTTCCTTCAATTTATCATGATTCAGCCCATCTCATTATCAATCTCATGTCTTTTTATTCAATTTTTGTAAGTTTCAATCATTACACATTACATGTTTACATTATTATTAGTTTATAATACATCTCGTCAAAACATGTTACTCATTACTCCTTCTTCTCTCATCTTTCAGATGTTGAAAATAACTTCATGGCCTGGATTATGCAAGAAGTAACATTAGAAATGAGAAAAGTGGTTGAAAACAGAGATGTATTATCAGGTAGGCCTACGTCAATTGAGAACAAAAATTTGATATTTAATTCATATTCCATTATGTAGCTCGAAAATCATAGAGCATATTTGAAAAAAATGAATTGGGAAAAGGTACTATGTTATAGAGATATTGGAAAATAACTTAAGTGAAACGGAAATCTTCATTGAGTTCTTTAAAAATTCATAATTTACGACGGTAGGTCGAGTGAACTTGTATGAGGTGCAAGACCAAGATGCAGCCAGATAAGAGATAATAAGATAGTTGGACTAGATTAGATAAGAGTTGTATGTAACAGCACGCACTAGTTGGACTAGAGCTAGACAGGGTTTTCTGGAACAGACTGACAAACTTCATGGGGTGTTTCCTTACATTAAAATGAAGAAAAAGGTTCCAGTAAACATGAGTCCTAAAAATGCTTTCTTACCAAAATATAGATGAAGGAAAATTTCTTCTTTTTTTTCTTCAAATTTTCACTTTATAATAATGTGGCGGCCTCATGAGTGTACTTGACTGATCAAATCTCATGTAAAATTAACTGAGAAATGCAATTAGAATAAATGGAACGAATTAGAATTTTGTAAATTTAATAATTGACATAATGGGAAAAATATGCAGGAAAACTCAATTTTTCAATTTAGGTAACTAGGTAAGTGAAAACAAAGGTTGTCAGATCCACAAAGTTTAATACCATAGCATGAGCAAAATACCATAGGTATGTTTCAATTTTAAATAAACTGTGGATCTGTCAATCTTTGTTTTCACTTACCTAAATTATGGATAAGTTCCACAACATCTTTGATGAAAGTGTAAATTTCAATTTTGACAAGATAGATAAAAATTTAGGATCCCTTCATTTTTAACTGGTGTTTTGAACTACCGAATAAATAAATTATTTAAGCCCTTGAGAAATATTTTAAGGATACTGAGAATCTTTCTTCGATTCTCCAAATAATTAATTTATTTCTCAATGAAATTTTTTATGATCAATCATGTTACTTTGAGATTCATTTTTCACATAAGATTTTTCCACCTTTCAGACATTGTCAGAGAAGTATTGGTGAAAACTGCGACAATGTATGAACAATCAAATGAACTGGATGATAATTATGAGGATAGAAAAGAAAGTATCAGGTCTGGAAATGAGGAAAGCATTCAGGATGAGGAGTATAGAGAAAGTCAAGAAAATGAGAGGAACCTATCAGCAGATCCTGGGTCTGGAGATTTTAAATTTTCGGAGACTGATGGAGAGGTGTTGTGATTTGAGAACTGGGCTATTTCTCAAGCGAGGAAAATAGTTGGAAAACTAAGACTTTTGGGAGAAAATTGGTGATGAACAGATTTAGGATGTTTGCTTCTTATCCAGGTAATTTTCTCATATCTTCTATTCTCTCATCTCTAGTAATAGCTTGTGAAATTTTCTTTAACTCAAGGCCAAGTGTTAATGGAAAGGATATAGTTGATAGGATATAGGAAAGGATATAATGGACATATATGTCTAAACTTCGCCTTTTCATCTAGATAACTTACACTTTTTATCCATTTTGCAGAACCTCGAATCAGATTCGTATAAATTTTGCATTACATCACCGTTTTTTGTATTTTTACTAGAAGTTTCTATTTTGTGAAATTCATAGAATAATTAGTTTTATCATTTATATTGTAATGTCAAATCCAAGCTGTATTTTGTTATCTATTTGAATAAAGTAATCTAATCTAATCCAATATGCAATGGGTCTTATTAGGCCTAGTAATACAATTATGTTATTGTAATGTAAATCAATCCTTCTCTTCTTCTTTATCTCTGCCCCAGTATGCCTTGCAGCGTTGGTGTAAAGTTGTAAATCAATCCAATAATCTAAAACTTTCGATAAGTCATGCTTGAGCTTCATCTTTTCAACTCTGATATCTGTGTAGATCTTGATATAGCTGGCGCCAAACATTAAGACGGTTGGAAATGACTGTTAATAATGCTCAGCTCTGTCAGGACAGTCTGAAGCTGTCTTCTAGAGTGAATTAGTATAGCTGGGCTGCTCTCTTTTTGATGTACTCTTGCAGACAGCTCGTCGACTGTCTTGACAAAGTTGAGAATTAATAACAGT
Organism: Sogatella furcifera; assembly: GCA_017141385.1. Taxonomy (NCBI): domain Eukaryota; kingdom Metazoa; phylum Arthropoda; class Insecta; order Hemiptera; family Delphacidae; genus Sogatella; species Sogatella furcifera. The sequence goes on from CM029556.1 coordinate 19,561,273, forward strand.
CATTCGCAACCGCCTTAATTTATGGCACCTACTCTACAAAATTTCATTTGATTGACTTGGAAACTTGGAGAAGAAATTTTTATTGTTTTCTTTTCTATTTATTTCATTATAAGGCCGGTATTACACGATAATAGTTCTATGATCATAGTGGATCATATGGAAAGAGATGAAAATATGATTTCGTATTTTCGTCTCTTCCCATATGATCAGATATGATCATAAAACTATTATCGTGTAATACCGACCCAAGACACATAACGTCATTAATTTGAATAATTGATCGATAATAATATGATATGTTTTGCTATCCTCCTTCATGATTATTTTCTGTCTCATAATAATAATAATAATATGGTCTCTAAATATTAATATTATTCTGCTATCTACATTTTTTAAGGTGATTCTTTCAAGTTTTAGTTCTTTGATTGTTCTTTTGAAAGTATCTAATCTCAACTAGAATAAGAATTTTATAACTCTTTTCTAATCCTTAGCAGTTAAAAAATTCATTTGTTACAATGAAGTATTTTTCCAGGTGCAATCAAAAACCCTCTATCAAAAAGATTTTATTCAATTTTGATTATGCAAGGAATAAATTATTGATGTTGGAGTAACATCATGTTTAGATGCAGATCTTGTGCAAGAAACTTCAATGAAAAGTGAAATCAATTTGAATATTAATGACAAATTTAGACCATAAATAAAGCATCTAAGAAATTATTTTTGATTTAGTTCACTTTTTAATTATTATACTATCATTTGAATAAAAAATCAGGTGTTAGTGGCAACTATTTCGTAAGCAGATAATAATAATTCACCAAATGTGACTGGACCTTAACTCTGTGAGTTTCAAAGCATTCTAGAATTTTGATAGAATGGGTAAATCAAAGATAGAACTTTAATAGATCTATTATCTTGCAGTCGACTCTCGATAATACGAATTTGAAGGGACCAGAGAAAAAGGTTCGAATTATCGAGAGTTCATATTATCAAAATTTTGGTGGAAGAGGAAAAATAACTCTACGAGTATGTAGCAAAATTGCTACTGCATATTACTATAGAAAATAAAATTGTTTGATATTGTAATTTATTGAATGTTCAAATTTTCAAATGCAGTTTTGTAAAAGTATAAAAATAAAAATTATCAAGAATCAAGAAATTAAATTAAGGAAGTAGAAATAAAGGAATTAAGTGTTGATAAATTAATTTCAAAAAAATACAAGGACAGTAATGTACAATCAATTGAAAGTAGAATATTATTTTTTCATGAAAAAGTGTGTAATTTTTTAAAGAAAAACAATATTGTTGTGCATTTAGTCAAAACAAGATTATCATTTTCAGATGAAAATCTGTTATTTTTCACTGCTTCACTGAATTTCATGCAGGCTCGTTCATGTTTTGTGAATTTTATGCAGGTTTGATCATGTTCATGTTCAATAGAAGTTCTTGTCTATTCAGACAAGAAATGAGTTCTTATCTATGCAGTTATTTGCATATTTGCATATTATCTATAATGATGATTGCACGCATATCTAAATAGGCTATAATATTGAAGGTAGTTATGTCTATAGAGACTGTATTGAGGTATCTAAAGTGTGTTGCACGTCTATGAACTTGCACTTATTGGTTGATTGAATCTGTTGTTCCAAGCAGCTGTTTTTAGCACCCCAAAGCATTGATTCTCCTCCGAGAGTTCACTACTGAAAATAATATAAACAAGATATAATTTTTCAATTTTCCTTGAATATTTAAAACTATCAGAAAATTATAGTTGAGAACTGTAAGTAGATAGATATCTTTCAATTGGAATTTTGTATCATCAATACCGTTGTATAAGCCTTTAATAAGGATTCAATAGATATTCCTCTAGCTCTAGGTTATATAAAGGAGGGCTCAATAGGGAATTTGCTTTTTAAAAATTAAACGAGAGTGTAATATTCGTTGATATGAGGGTCCCATAACTGGGGAGCACTTTTTCAAAAACCATCAAATCGAAAAACTAATCATATACTTGAATTAGATGATATCGAGAAAAAATTGCTCCCCAGATATAAACACCCTAACCAGATATTCTTATTTATGTATTAAAAGGGTTTGTTAATTATTGAAGTTTGTTGATTGTATGTTTATGTTGTGGAATCTCCCATAATGAAAGAACTTTGATAAAATTACAGTGGATTTGTGACACCAAAGTTCTTTCATTTGGTTTGTTATTAGTTATATACCGTGGATGTAAATTGTTAAAAAGTGATTCCAACATGAACATAATAAGTTTTACAACGTACATTTTAATTATAGTTGAAGTAATACTTGTCTTAAATATGATATTGAATTTTATTTTATAATATAATATTGTTAATTTTAGATCTAACAAATTTTTAAGCTGTACAGGAGTGGGTTTCCAGAGAGTTATTCATATCTCAAAACATTTTAGAAACTGAATAGCAAGTACTCATCACTCCATAAACTAGCCTTGTTTAAATATTTTGCTATAGCTATTCTCCAATTAGTGGAATCATTCCTAAACTACAAAAACTGCGTAAACAAATTTAGCTCATTATATTACATGATATTTTCAGATTCATCCACGGTTTGAAGATTACAGGAGATAACTTACATTAAAGTAAGATTTCGAGGAAATGAATAGACATTTAATACCGCTTTTCAATTGGCAATATAAATCAGAATGATTTTACAATATTTGATTTGGTACAATATTGTTCATGAAATTCTTGACCTACCTAGATAAATGAATTTACAAGCTTAAATAAAAAGGATCCTGTAAGAAATTGAAACAAATTAATAACCCTTAAATTTATTGCAAATAAGTTGAGAAAGCAGGTACTGTATCATTACTTGAACGTGAATCAATAATATTGAGATTCTGTATTTGTTGAAGACTTTTTACAGGATGAGCATCACATACAATAAATTATATAGGAGCACTACCACTGATGAAAAGGAACTTCCACCAAATATTGAACAGATTGAAAGCGATGAAAGTCATTTGAAAAGGCATGATTCAATTGTAAAAGCTAAAGAACACTTGACTTTGCAGAGAATAAAGGATGCTCTCTCAAAACTCATTGTCAGAAAATATGTCGATGGTACTATTCCAGACGATTATGAACTATGCATATTACAAAATTACCTTTCGATTGTTAACAAGAAAATTGTTGCGCTTCATGAAGAAAATCCGAAATTGTTTCATATTGTCGGTCGTTTAAAGAATGTTATTGATTTGGTGGATGGTGATGCTAGTTTGGATGAAAAAATTATGAAAATCAATGTCGATTTTCCTGAATTTAAAGCAGCTTTGGAAAGCATTCGAGTCTTGGTAGAGGATAAACAAGTATTGAACGAAGAGGAAACCCACGAGTTCAAGTATCCGGATTTTTCTCACTCAAATTATGTTCTAAGCAAGAAAATAAAAGAGTGCATCGCCGAAAGACGAAAAAGAAAAATCAATATTTTAAATTTTGGAAAAGGTTATTCTCTAGTTGGCAAAGCATCCCAGAGAGAAAAGTCATTCATGGATAGTTTTATTCATGAAGATGACGAAAAAGAAAGAGCTTATAGTGCAATAAGATTTTCTAAACAAAGTGAACAATTTTATCGTGACAGTTCAGAAATATATTCTGAAGAACATTCACAAAATGGAAAAAGAGAAAGTGATCCCCTCATCAAGTACCTCCTCATAACAGGAATAAGAAATAATTTAGGAAACAATAATGAGAGTATTGAGAAAGAGTTATTGAACTTGGAGTCGACCACGGAGTTCAAGGAGAATCTAATTTTGGAGATTGATAATCCGGAAAGTAAACGTGTGAAAAGTTTATTGAATGATTTGAGAGATAAAATAATCAATTTTGACGACTCAAAAGATGTAAAACTCTTCAGGAAAACACCTGTTGAAGGAATTGTTGATAGAACTTATGCGGAAACAAAACAGCAGAAATTGAGTGAGAGTAGACGTATGAAAAAGCTATCAGAAGCTGAAATGTTTGAAGTGATTGGAAAATTTAGAAAGAAAATCTTCCACACCGAAGAGGAAATTGATGAGTTTGTTAAAAGCAAAGAGTATAAGAGAATGGTTGAAAAGATGTATGGAAAAAGAAAAGGTAAACATGACACAGGTATGGAAAAGAAACGGGATTCGGATTTGTTGAAATTAATATCCAAGAAGTTATCGGGGATTAAAAATGATGATACAGCAAAATTCGAACTTGAAGAACTGGATAAAATGAGCAACGAAGGTTTGGTTAATTTGTTAACAAGTTTTGTGGAAACCAAACATGATTATCAGGACATAGAGAGTCAAAGTTTATCCATTCAAAGATCTGTCAAGTTTCATCTCAGTAAAAAATCTTCTAAATCTACCAGGACTGGGATATCTTCCAGTTTGTTTTATTTAGATGAGAAGCCGTCAGACGTGGTTAGTAAGGATAGCTTTTTGGAGCCTGGTCCTAAACAAAAAAGACCCATTGCAAATAGTATTGAAGAAATGATGACTCAACTGACAATGTACGATGATTCGAATAAATTCAAATTTTTCAAGCCGGATTTGATCAATGAAAAGGTAAAAAATTGGATAGAGAAATGGCTCATATTATTATTATTATTATTATTATTATTATTATTATAGAAGGTCAATGAATTTGATCAATTAATATGTAAAAAATTGTATAGAGAATTTGTTTATATCATTATCATTATACAAAGCAATACATTTTATCAATGAAGAGGTAAAAAATAGACTGAGAAATTGTTTATATTATCGTACAAGGTGTGTGAAAAAAGTAATGAGACTGACTTCATACTGACCAAAGTTTTTATTATTTTCAAACAACAATATGTTACTGTACATAATTTTCCTAAGCAGTTATACATCGGCGAAGTGTGGTTCCACTATTGGTAGCACTGCTATAAGTCTTCAGGCTTTTAACTCGTCGGTCACAATTTTTTGAATATTTTCCAAAGATCTAGATTCCATGATCTTGAATTTGACAACAAAATGCATAATTGTTAAACCCCCGTATTCACCTGATTAAGTCCTTGTGACTTTTTTTCTTCCCGAAATTGAAACATGTTCTAAAAGGACATCGTTTTGGAACTCTAGAGAACATTCAAAAGATTGTGACTGATCATGCTGAAAGCAGTATCAAATTAAGAATTCCAGCGCTGCTACCAATAATGGTAAAACATGTAACTAAATGTAAACTAAACTGATTTTATCGGAGTTTTCATGATTCCCAGTACATTATCGTTTCAACTAATCTATCATACGTTATTTTCAGACTAGAGCTCCAAAAACATTTTTAAGACCAGCAAGATATTCGGATTTGAGTCATTTGGAAGGGTTGGTCAACGATAAAACACTAGCAATATTTGGCGATAAAAGCCTATCGTATTATTTGTGAAGTATTTTCAAATTATTCTAATTTATTATAGTTATAATAAATAATCTATAAAACATTAACAAATTCATTTAGGGCTTAGGCCTACCAGCTGTTTGCCAGATTCACATTCACTCCACTATATAGCAAAGGTGAAAAGTTATCAACCAGAATAGAGGTAACGTGTAGTTAGCACGTTGATCCTCTCAACCATAAGCTAGCTTTCGTGACCATTTGACGCCGCAGAACACCTCTGAATAACATCCAGTTAATCATAAATAGTTGCAGTGTTATGCAACAATCACTATTCCTCCAGAGACGGGAAACGTCTGACAATCTTTACTAACGACAATCCAATCTCCTAAAGGAGGGAAGCATTTGGAGGAATAACCTTATCTATACATAATACGAACTACTGTCTATGGTAAAATGTACTTTCATCACTAAAGGCTGTTTTACATTTTTGAGCAGTTGTGGAGTCAATTCATTGTGGACAAAACATTGAAATATTCAAAGATTCAAAAACATTCAAATCCTTCTTCAAATTATAGTTATAATAAAAATACTTATTTTCCTTTAAATAAGTCCTTTAACCTTTTGGCCCTTTGGGTGGCTCGTTGGAGGAGTGATAAAGCGCCGGTCTGATAACCAGGTGGACCCTGGTTCGAATCCCAAGCGGAGAACAATTTTTGACCACAGCACAATCACATAGATACGACCACCCCGTCTTTCGGAGGAGACGATAAGCCGTCGGTCCCGACTACCTAAAAAGTGGTCGTCATCTATCATCCATTTCATTACCCACGCACAAGCCTATGAGCTTATGTGGCTCTAGCTGCGCTGTCAAGCCATTACAACTCTATTCACATAACTATATTATATATGTTCATTTGGTTATTAAGGCTACTAATGTATATTAGATGATAAATAGTAAAAATGACTGGAAAGGATGAATTACACTATTCATTGATTTATTATAAATTAGCAGCCTTGATAACCAAGTGAACATTCATAATATACAGTAGTTATGTGAATAGAGTTGTTATGGCTAGACAGCGCAGCAAGAGCCAAGCAGCTCAAGCAATGCACCTAAAACCGCGACAGCCACGTGGCTCGAGCTGCCGCTTGGGAACCGTACCTTTAGGCCATCAAGGATCAATTCTAATGTTTTGTTACATTTCTTACAAGTCCACTTCCAATGATTTTCTTCTTTAGGGTAGTGTGGTGGAGAGGACCAAGAGTCCTAACTCCGCCCTTAATAAAGTCAATTTATCTATATTTATTTATGTATAGATTTATATTTTATGGAATAAAATACAACTTATCTATCTATTTTTATTACTTTCAGTGAATATTCGAATGCTTGCATTGTTCAACTATCAAAAGACAATAAGTTGGTGGCTTTTATGGCCGTTCAGAGTGATCCTTCAGTTCCTTCGTTACCTCCCTCATGCTGGGATGTGTGGATTCATGACTTATATGGGTAAGGTTTCTAATAATATTACAGTATAAGAAAAGACAAGATATTGATACTTCTAATAATATCAGTATTTTCATCATAAAGCATAGAAGCAAGCTTAGTAGTAGGTAAGCTTACTCCTAATATCTGTATTTTTAATATTGTCTCAGAAAAGAAACATATATTATCTGAGGCAACCCGCTGTCTCCATTGGCAATAAGTGAATTGACAATAATTAATAGTTTCATCATTAAGCATCAGCAGATAGTAACCAAGGCGAGTGGAACCTACCCTTATGGGTAGCTCCCCACAACAAAAGCCATATGCATTTTATTTATCATTAAGCATCGAAGCGAGCTGATTTTGCACGAGCAAATCATTGCCGAGCATCATTGTCAATAAATACATTTTCAACTAAATTAAACACACGAAATAAACATTATCGATGAATTTTGAATCATTCCACAAATAAAGTTTTTGGTATGAACATATATACTGTACTTGCCGAACGCTACGCTCATAAGTTTATCATAGCATGTATAGCTGATAGAAGCAGAGCGTTACTCTCTGGTAGGATCGCTACTCTTATCGCTGCCAAGATCGTTTATCTAGTTTCAGAACTAAACTCTATTCACGATCACTTGAGACGGAATAAACAAACTTTTTGAGTGTGTGAGCATGTAATGGAAGGTCTTCTTCTATGCGAAACTTTCGGCCACAGACCAACAGCTGTAGCCAATCAGAGCTCACGACAACAGTCTTGAGAAAAGACAAGTCGGACTGTAGCAAATCACAGATCCAGACAAGAGTCAGCTGTTCAACTGAATCAGACTTTTTCGCATAGAAGAAGACCTTCCATTACACGCACACACACGCAAAAGGTTTGTTTATTTCGTCTCAAGTAATCGTGAATGGACTATAGGATCGCTTATCACAGCTTGTATAGTCTGTCCAAGCAAAGAAGACACTCTGGCAAAATAAGAAAATGACTCCAGCTCGGTCGTTATTGGTTCAAATTTATAAATTTGGTCTCAAATTGTAGAGTAAAATATTTTCTACAATTTTTTAAACCAATATTAACCGTGATGGAGTCATTTTCCCATCTTGCCAGAGTGTCTTCTTTACTTGGACAGACAATATCATAGCTCCAACATCAACGCACCCTTAGGCTTATGTGTCCTTGCGACTTTTGTAGTAATGATAACTTACCTTAAATTGGGCGTTCTATTAATGCCCAGCTCCAGAGCTACAAGAGCATTGTACATGCTCGATTTCTCGTTTTTATTCGAGCAGTCTATGAAACAAGGCTCTTTACTCGCCATATCCTCTTATAATTAGCAACGTATTCATCGTTAAGATTTAAATTTTTCTGATTCTTTGAAATTCTTTGAAAGTTTGAAAAATCTGTATTCATAAAAGTCAGAAAAATTCGTACCAGAATTGAATAAATGATCATGATAACATGGTTTATGATGAAGAATGGATGGTAGTAGTCGGCCTTTTGCCGAACAGTAGAATCATATCCCATAAGAACAATGTAATTTTTATCAATCTCTTGGAGCAGATAGAGCCTCTATTTATAACAGAATTTCACGTTCTTTATGTCATTGAAAAGAGAATTCAATTCTCCAGCAGGGGGTTGACTTTTTATTACTTTCTTGATTTCAAGTATACTTCAATTATTATTGTATAATTAATTAACTATAAAAGTATTGAACTCTAATTATTGAAATAAACCTAAAATAAAATAAAAATGAAAAGTCAATCCCCTGAAAAATTGAATTCTCTTTCCAATGATATAAAGAAAGAGGAATTCTGTCCATAAATAACGGCGCTATCTGCTCCAAAAGATTGATAAAAATTACATTGTTCTCATGGGACATAATTCTGGCGTTCGGCAGTTTGTCATCCACTACCATTCACCTTTTAGATTTAAAATCTTTTGTTAGTTGAGACTCAAAATTCTTTGAAAGTTTGTAAAATTTGTCTATTCATAAAATTCAGCAAAAATTGTTACCAAAATTGATTTACAGGATAGATGATTGTACCTACACCAACACTATGTTTGTACGCATGTTACTATGGGATGAAAAATATGAAAACCACTTTCTTGATCCGTTCCTAACTTATTTGTACATAAATACTTTCATGTTGAAACAAGTTTTCCTTGTAAAACCACCTGGCGTTGAATGTCGTGAGTAAATTCAAAACTTATTCCACTTTTATGAAAACTTATTCTACTTTTATTAAAAAACGCAATCTACTTGATTATCAAATGAAGGAGCCGCAAAGAAACAATCTGAGCACAGAAGAGATTAGTGGTATTTTTATGAAAAAGTAAGAAGGAATAAGTTATCACTGGAAAAGAAAAATATTAAAACATCATTATAGCCTATAATATCCTTCCAGAACATGAAAATTCAAAAAAATTTTTTACTTTCAATTCAAATCTAATAAGTTTGGTTTAAGTAAGTTTAACTGTAGCTAAGAAGTGAAATACAGTATAGTCTTTCCAAACAAAGAAGACCCTCTGGCAAGATGGGAAAATGACCCAAACTCGGTTAGTATTGGTTTAAAAATTATCAATTTGATCTCAAATAGTAGGGAATAATATGGTCTACTATTAAGACCACATTCATAATTCTTGAACGAATATTAACCAAGCTGGAGTTATTTTCCCATCTTGCCAGAGGGTCTTCTTTGCTTGGACAGACTATGGCTATCGCCACTCTCTTCTTTATCATTTGAATAGGAAATTGGTGCATTTTTGCAATTGAGCTCAGATTGAAAAGCAACATAGGAAAATATTCTTAAGGGTGGGTGGTAGTGGGCTGGCAAACTGCCGAACGGCAAAATGAAGCCCCATAAGAACAATGTAATTTTTATCAATCTCTTGGAGCAGATAGAGCCTCTATTTATGGACAGAATTTCACGTTCTCTATGTCATTGGAAAGAGAATTCAATTCTCCAGGGGCGTGACTTTTTACTTCTTCGATTTTTATTTTAATTCAATAATTAGAGTTTAATACTGATAGTGAGTTTATGAATTTCGTGGCGCAAAATTTTTCAATTTATTATTATTTTCCAAGTTTTTAGAGGATTACTCGAGTGCATTTTTAAAATTATTCATTTCTTACATCAACCTTCAAAATCCAAAATTCTCTGGTAATTATTTTAGCATCAGAATATCAGTGTTTAGAAGATTTCAAGAGACATAACTTTTTTTGGACTGAACTTTTCATCAAAATTGGGATCGAGATAGTGAAGGGCATGTGCCTGTTTTCTCTTTCACTATCATGATTATGATTGTGTGTGTGTTGTCTCTCTCCGAATAAGTGAGTAAATATATAAATAAATACTTTTAGAGTTAATTAATTATAAGATAGTTATTAAGTTAAGATTAGTTAGTTAAGTATAAAATAATAATTAAAATAAATTTTAAATAAATAAATTGAAAAGTAAAAAGTCACGCCCCTGGAGAATTGAATTACCTTTCCAATGACATAAATAACGTAAAATTCTGCCTATCTATTCTGCCATAAAATTCTGGAGGCTCTATCTCCAAGAGATTGATAAAAATTACATTGTTCTTATGGTGCTTGATTTTGCCGTTCGGCAGTTTTCCGTCCAAAATTAAAAATTTTGGATTACAAAATTTAAAATTACTCATGTTCTATGAAATTCTCACTGAACCCCCATACAACTGATTGGTTACAAAGTCTCTGAATGTAACACTTTCTAGATTTGGAAAATATCAAATTTATATTTATATCTGAGCCAACTAACTTATATGAATGTCTGTATAACCTCACTTTCTAAAACAATTTTTATATTTCTATGATTTTATGTTGTATATCATAATTAATATTGTCATATAAAAATCAGTGATATAAATATGTACATTTTTCTATTTTAATAATGTGCATGGTGAAGAAGATTCCACAGTATTTAAAATTTTCAATACTTATGCAAAGAGAGCAAATGTAATGAAAAGTTAATTATTAATTACAGCATCTTGTGTGGAAAAGGTATTTATGAAAATCAACCCAAGGAAATCTAGCAGTGATAATTGTCAAATGTTGTATCAAAATTTGAGGCACAAGCACATACCGACCTTAAAAATTCGAAAAACCGCGTATGTTATCAACAACTCATTATTAGTTATACTTCTATAAAAGTTTATTTATTGTCAAAATAGTATATTTTTATGAAAATGTTTCGAGTGTAGGCCATTCCAGTTTCCAACTATGAATGATTTTTTTAATAAACCTTGTTTACGAATAATTTTTTATCAATGGTTTCTTCTATCAGTCTCTCTCAATATACATACATTATACATTGTAGATGTAGTTTCTCTGCATTATATATTAATACCGACAATTATATTTGTTGTTTTTTGTCTAATACTCAATTTTTACAATATCAATATGCTGATGAGTAGGTTCTACTTCGAATAGGTTTCGTTCTAAAAATAACAAATATTGCCCAATTATTGTATTTTCCAGAGAACAAGATAATATCGACATAATGCCAGAACTGAACAGAACTGCACCAGAGCTGGGTAGAGTCTTTGGAGATTATTTAATAAGCGAGCTTGTTCGCTTCTCGACTGAGAATAGGATTGGACTGACTGCATTTGTAAGTTTCCTCATTTATATTATTTTATTTGTTTACTCTGTTTATTCACACTTGAAAATGACTGTTTATGAGGTCCAAAAAATGTTGTTGAATGATATAAGGGTACTTTGCTCTCTAATTTAATTTTTTTATATACAGAGTGGCGCAGAGAAACGGGAAATTTTGAAATAACCATAATAAACCAAAAAATATTTTACTAAACATTTTCAATGATGAAAATGTGTTCGTCAAGAGTGGAATTTTTGAAAAATCACTTTTTAAAAATCACATCTGTTAAGTGTTGTCCATTGCACCTAACATATTCATTCCATCGATTTTGGAGACTAAGGGCCGGTTGCACGTACGTTCTGTTAGTTTAATCGCCGTTATTTTATCGTGTCAAAGAGGAAAAACGTTCAAATGAATAAAGTATTGAAATGTGATAGTAGTAGCAAAATATTTGAATGTACTTATTCAAAATTGATATTAGAATTAATAATTATCTCATTATTGTATAAATTATTTATTTATTAAAACAAAAACATGATCTGGAAATTGCATGCTGAAACAACTTAATTGTTGTCAGGTTGGTAGTACCACAAAAATCGTAAACCTTCAGCTGCTATTGTTTTCAGATATTGATCAGCTGATGGTTATGTTGGAATTTTTAACGCCTCAATTCTGTTCCGATCAGTTTAGTACTGTGAAATTTGTATTCAATTCTATTAAACAACTGCTGACCTGTTAAATTTGAAAACCCGAAATTTGAAATAGCCAACTAGCAAATAATTTTGCAACAATATGCCTGACAACTACTCTTATTTCTGGCTATTTGGATAGAAGACTTTGAGAGTCCATCTTTGACAATAGACAAGATTTTTGAATTGAGTGGCCTATGAGCTCATGTGGGCTTCACCTTCATAAACAACAAACACCAAACTTTTCCATCTTTTTATTACCGTAGTAGCCAGAATTGAATTAAGTCTTGTGATGGGTGAAAGGAAAATTCAATTATATTGAAATAACATACAAAATTATTTCTAATAAAAATAGAAGTATAAATATTCATTATTTATTCAAAGAATGCATCTACAAACAGCAATCATCTGTCAAACTTGCATATATGTGATCCACGACGTCACAGATTGACACGTCATTAATTGACGGACGCCTATATCGATCGGTGTACGTCTTGACGGACGTGTAGGCTAAATTGTTGTTTAGGCTTGCCGCTATCAGCTCCTCTTGCATGTTGCAAGTGAGAACATAACATCAAAATTCTTAAATATGGGAAGTAGAAACTCAAAAACAAAATGGCGCTAGATATACTTGAGGTTGGAGGGTGGCGGGTAGAGGGTAGTTGGTAGCTTCAACCATCTACCCTCCACCCTCTATGCACTATTATACGATATATTACTATGGATGGTGTGTATGTTCTATAGATTTACCATCTACCCTCTACCCACTGGCAGTGCGGCCTCAGCCTAAGGGTCGGTCCACAAGTTCACATCCACTGTCAGTTCGAACTGTGACTGACAGTCCGGACTGTGACTTTCAAAAAATGTGAGTTGATGGGGAGCCGGTAGTCTAAATTAGCTGTAAACCGGCAGTCCAAAATAGATGTAAACCGGTAGACCAACCGGTCTAACAGTCAACGATCGAACCGGTTCAACTATCAAATTGTCAGTATGATATGACTGTGGATGTGGATTCCTAGTTTATTTATTTGAAACTTCAAGTCCAATTTTCTCGGTTTTTGCAGATACTGCTGCTTTTTTAACATGTCAGTATTATTAGAATTAAATTTTCAACTACCATTTCTATTTTTCAAAATATATTTTTTTCATGTTCCAGGCTAATGAGAAAATAGTGGGCTATTCGTTACTAAACACGGACGTCTGTGTTGCAAATTTGAACAAGTATTTTGAAGTAGCTGCTTTCAACGGATTTTACATGCATCACGAGAAAGACCAGTTTCCTCCTGGTAGAAGAACAAAGTTGATTGAAGATTACTATCCTACACTCCCTGAAACAATCGGGGATTTATGCCTTGGTCATACAGTGAGGTATTAATCCTGATAATTTGAATTTCAGGGGTTTTAGGTTGTGTGATGTGATTAAAAAGTCGCACAACCCTTAAAATTACAAATCATATTGGACTCGTTACATTAATACAAAAATCTCACGGACACATGTCCCAAGGATGCAATAGGAACACGGAGTTGTTTAGTTCAACGCACACAGGTCAGCTGATTTTTTATTTTCGTTGATCCATAAAATCACGTGTTTCTATTGCATCTTGTGCCCGCGTCTTGTAGTAATGGTACTATATGGTATGTAGTAATGGTAGTAATGGTCCTAGTCTTCCCAAGAAAAGAATACATTCTGGCTTGATGAGAAAACGGCTCTAGTTCGGTCAATATTGGTTCTAAAATTATGAATTTGGTCTCTAATTGTAGAAAAAATTCTGCTCTAAAATTTGAGACCAAATTTATCATTTTTGAATCAATATTGACCAAGCTGGAGTCATTTTCCCATCTCGCCAGAAAGTCTTCTTTGCTAGGACAGATTATAGGCTACTGTGGTCGTTCAAATCATGAAGTGAGTTTGCCATGTAAAGTTTCAAAAAGATGTCCATCCACGTTCAAAAATTCCAAGCAAAGAAGACATTCTAGCAATATCGGAAACTCGGTCAATATTGGTTTAAAAATTATAAATTTGGACTTGAATTGAAGATCAGAATGTTTCCTACAATTTGAAACCACATTTATGATTATTTTTTAATTAAAATATTGACTAAGTTGGAGGCATTTTGCCATCTTGCCAGATTTTCTTCTTTGCTTCGACAGACTAACCTACAGTAGTTGTGCTGTGCGACTTCTTGATCACTCTTATTATCCATTCATACATCCAAACAGTTTCTATCTCACTTTTATTTCTGCACTCACTATTACAATATTCACCATTACACTATCAACCGTTTATCACGGATACTAGAATATTCTAGTGTCCGTACTGTATATTTCTCAGACTGAATTATTTCATAGAGACCGTTTTAGACTGTCCTGATAGAGCTAAGCATTGATTAGCAGACATTCGCCAACCGCCATTTTTGTTGCTATTCTTCTGTTATCAGTTTTTTATTTTTCAGAGAAATTCAAAGTGAAAGTACCTGCATACAATCATCGTCTTCCTTCAAAGTCGATTCAGACAAGGACAGCTCGTCGTGGACATTAGACAGATCTTCTAGTGACGTTACACCTCCGCCGGCAGAAGTTTCGCAGACATTGGTTTTCACCAACGAGTTGAACGAAACACACCGGCACAGTCAACTCATCGACAAAAACGACTTGAACTTTCAAGCATCCGATAAACTGAAAATCAACCTGAAGCATCGTAAATATCACGGCATTTTGACCCATCATGAGTTCCGAAGAGATCTGCTACACATGGAATTGAAGATGAGTAAGTGTAGGATTTTTTTCTTTGCGGATGCTATAGTCTCTTCAAGCAAAGAAGACACTCTGGCGAGTTAGGAAAATGACAATATTGATTCAAATATTACGAATTTACTCTAAAAATTGTAGATCTGGATATTTCCTATAACGTGAAACCAAATTAATTATTTTCAAACAAATACTGACCGAGCTGAAGTCATTCTCCCATCTTACCAGAATATCTTCTTTGGTTGGACAGACTTTACCCACATATGCTTTTTGCTTGAGCTCAAGTTAAGCGCCCTGCACACGGGGATTGTAGTTTCGGCCAGTTGAATATCTGTAGCCAATGACATACTTTGTCTTGTCATTGAATCAAACAACAACAGCTGTGATTGGCTACAGATATTAAACTGGCCGACACTACTGTCCCCACGTACAGCACGCTTAAGGGTCTTCATTCACTAACAGTTCGGACTGTGACAGTCAAGAACTATGATTGGAGGGGGAAACGGCAGTCCAAATTAGCTGTAAACCGACAGGACGATGTAACTGTCAGTACGAACTGGTAGTGGGATGTGGATTGTGGACGCTGATGAATTGAGTGCGAGGGTGATTGATGAGATAATAAAACGTCCATACCTAACGTCCTCACCCACTACCAGACAGTACCATCTGACTGAAGGTTGTAACGCAAGATATTATTATTTTAGAATCATCATTATTCCTCTAAAACTTTAAAACAATAAAATCGCATACACCACCTTTTGCAGAAAAAAATCCCTGCGTACGGTACTGGACTATTTACAATCTGTTCACATTTTTCTCGTGATTCTCAGTTTTGTATTGAATGTTGTCGATCTTGTGTCATTACATGATTCGAATATAGAAAAATTGTATTGATATTGACAAATAATTGTATGAATGAATAAAATTCTGTTCCTTGATAGGTTACTTAAATATCGGTACAAGAATTTAATTAGGGAATATTGTTTTAGGTAATCCTCCACCAATAAGAATAAACAGAGAAACTCCTAGAGAACCAATATACTTTGGTGAACCAAATGTTGTGATGATTGAAATATTTCTAATGCTGAAAGGTGTTGATTATCGGTGAGTTCGAATAATTATTTTTTTAATAATTATTAATTGTCTGGCTCAACAGCCCATGAAGGGCCTAGGCCTACCAGCTGGTTGTCAGTTTCAAATTCACTCTACTATACAGCCCTTCCAAGCCAAGAAGCCACCCCGGCACGACGGAAAACGGCCCCAGCCCGGCCAATACCGGCCCAAAAGCCATAAATTCTCAATCAGAACTCACAGTCGCCGAACAACAATGTCCGAGCCAAAGCCGCCCCCTCCACCCCGCTAGAATACGTTCATACAGAAATAGCTGATTTTATATTGAGTAGAATATGCCAAATTGATCAGTAATTTTCTCTATCTTTCATTTTTTTAGTTTCAAAAAGCTATCCATTGGATCATTATTATTTCTTACATCTTACATTATGACCATTAATTTTTATCTGAATTAAATTTTGATAAGAAAAAACTTCTTTTTTTACAGGCTTTCCTATGATTTTCTGGAAGCTATTTTTGAAGTTATCAATGTCGATTATTGTATTCTGAGCTTCCCAACCAGTCACCCAATTCCTCCAATTGTGGATCATTTCGCTGTAATTTTCCTTTTTCATATTATTCAATAAATCTTAATAATTTTCTATTCTATAACTTTCTATTACAACTTCCTGTATCTTAGTAAAAATGTCATGTTATATTTTCAAATTTCCAGTTTTGTCGAACTCGTTAATTTCCTATAAAACTACATTTTGAACCGTTTTTAAATCTGAATCGACAATCGTACTTTTTTTCTCGGGGTGTACTGTAATATAACTTTTCAGTGGAAAATTCTAAATAAATCTATCACAAATTGAAGCAATATGTCTGTTCTAACTATTCTTTGTTTTCGTAAAAATAATTTATGCAAATTATTTTCAGAGATTAATTCCAAAAACGGGTACCTGGTTTCCACATGAGGTCTATGTTCTACACAGATCTTATATTCTGAGGTAAATATCAACTCAAGGTAGTACAAGGTATTTTTCTAATCTAGACTTCATTAGTTTTGAATCTAGACATTTTCAATTTACATAGAAAATTGTCTATTCCAAATCATTTTTATTATAGTCTAGTACAGGAAACACAATATGAATTCTATAAGAAAGTTGTCATGATCATATTTAATGAAAATTATGCTTAAAGAGAGAAAAACTAAATCAACATGCATGATTTGTAACTGTAAATATAAATAACATAAATTGTACCTACAGTGCAATGTTGCTATATTATTTCAGAGAACATGACTTTATTGAAATTTTTTGGGGAGGAATAGTACAGGCTATGCCTAGTTTCTGCTCCCTATTTGAATATTTTGTATAACTAACCAAACTTTCAATCTAAATTGGAGTTGAAAAAGTTTTCGGCGATAGCCTGTTTTTCATTCCTTGATATTGTAATTGTGATAAAATAATTAAATAGGCCTGAATAAATAAATATTATTAGGCCTTGGCCTAAAGGGTTAAAGGGTGTTGTGGTCAAAATCTGTTCCCCGTTCGAGGATCAAACCCGGAACCTCTGGTTAACAGACTGGCGCGTTATCACTTACCCCAAAGAGCCACCCAATTTTTCCACTTTTATATTTCTTACTCTATTTCATTGTTGTTTCAAATACCGGTATTTTCAGCTCCAAAACAGTGAGAGCTGCGAACCGCAATGATTTCAATAATATTCTGATGCTGACATCGAAGCTGGTAAATTACAAGAAAATTATAGAAGACTTTCTCAACTCACAATTCTCGTACAAAAGTTCATTGGAGTCGTATGTTCTACTTTGCAGTGATGTCATTGTTGGTCTCTGCATCATTGAGTAAGTTCAAACTTTTGATTTAGCTCATTTTAATTCACCCTAGCTATAGTCTGTCCAATCAAAGAAGACCAAGTTGGTAAAATGACTCCAGCTCGTTCAATATTGGATCAAAAATGATTGATTTGGTCTCAATCGTAGGAAACATTTTGATCTACAATTTGAGATCAAATAAATATTTTTATTAATTATTATATTTATATTATATTATATAATTATAAATATATATATACATACATACTTATATATTTATTTATTAATATTTTTATTAATAAGAAGGCAAGTTGATAAAATGACTCCAGCTCGGTCAATATTGGATCAAAAATGATTGATTTGGTCTCAATCGTATAGGAAACATTTTGATTCACAATTTGAGATCAAATAAATATTTTTTGAACTAATATTGACCGAGCTGAAGTCATTTTATCATCTTGCCAGAGGGTCTTTTTTGCTTGGACAAACTATAGATGTGTAACTGGCGGCACAAAGTTAGGCGGTTGGCGAAGTCAATTCTCAGCTCTTTCAGGACAGTCTGACGCTGTCTTCGAGAGCGAATTTGTATATAGTCTATCCAAGCAAAGAAGTCATTCTGACAAGATGGGGAAATGACTCCAGATCGTTCAGTATTGGTTTTCAAAAATTATAAATTTGTAGATCAGAATGTTTTCTACAATAAGAGACCAAATTTATAATTTTTGAACCAATGTTGACCGAGCTGGAGTTATTTTCCTATCTTGCCAGAATGTCTTCTTTGCTTGGACAGATTAGAGTTGGAGGATAGAGAATCATTTTTGAAGTGTTTCTAACCATTTATTGTTGCAATAAAAATTAGAGGTATGTATTATTAATCTCAATCTATTGAGTTTGGAAAACGTTCTCTAGAAGTAGAATTATAAAAGGAAAGGTTAGTTAATAGTGTTATTATTTCACCAATCCAGTTTTTCACTCCACACGTACATATTCATAATAAAGCCCGTTATACACGGAGGCTTTTTAATTCGTATTTAAAAATGTCCCGTATAACTGATAAAAATGAACAGTCAATCTACAAATGAGAATATCAATTGACGCTGATAAAAAATAACAAATTCTTACAAACTGAATATTTTGTGTATTTTGAATTGTTTTGCTTCTCATTTATTCCCAGCAAAACACCGTTGTCATTGGCCAAACTGGAACTTCATTTTGATATAGAAAAGTATATGGCTCCATCTATGTACAAAAATCATGGAAACATCAAGCATTGTTGTATTCATCCTATATTCAGCACCTGCAGTACAATACTTTTCAGAGAAGTTATTAGGCTCTCATCTATTTCCTGCCTTTTCTATCGGCTTTACGAAGAAGATATTGTTAATACGGTAAGTGTATTATTGTTCATTTTTATGTATAATTTTTATTTCTGATCAAGCAAGGCGCACACAACAACAGACGGACTGAGGAAATATCCATCCCAGGTTATTAAATGTTGTAACGTACATACAGACAGACAGACGGACGTCTGTGTGCGTCGCTTGATAGATTTAATAACCTGGAAGGGATATTTTCTCCGCCCGTCTGTTGCTTTGTGTACCTTGCTTGTTGCTTGACATCTACTCTGCATGGATGGATCTCTCATAGTAGATTGATTTCAAATTTTATTTTTTCATATATGTGTGCTGACTCTTATGTAGTTTTTGGTATCTTATTCATAGATTAGTTGCTAGATTCATAGTTTGAAGGAAATACTTTGATTTATTCATTGAAAAACTGACAGGAAATCAAGTTCTATAAGATGTGTAGGATTCATGAAATTTGTAGTAAAAAAAATATGCATATGGCTTCTATTGTGGGGAGCTACCCGTAAGGGTAGGTTCCACTCGCCTTGGTCACAATCTGGTCACCCATCCGAAATCAGTCCATAGTGTTTGTGACTTAACGTCACAATCACCTAGCAACCGTTTCACTGAACAACCAGACACACCACACAAATTTGGAGTAAAGTAGTTATTGACTGGAGCATTTAAAGCATCATGTTTACTGTCTGATTGATATAGATGAATAAATTTCCTTGTCATTGAACGATGTATATCATATCATGGCTTTGAATGCTTTTATTCATAATATCATTATAAAAGTATATGACAAATAACTTCTTGATGAATTCTATTAGGCTACATTTTATTGTTGAAATTGACAAGATAACATTGAATAGAATAGAAATATAAATAATCGAATAGATTGTGTCATGATGAACATTGAATTTAAGGGGGTCTTAGACGAGACGTATACAATTTTACAAGTCACTTGAACAGTCACCTTTTACTTACCAGCTTGTACTTACTTTGGAGGCGCTTAAGGGCGTTTAGACGAATTATTGAGAAGTCACTTTTAAATACCAGTATGTTGCAACAGCTGTTGCAAGTTGCAGTCATTTATTTATTTTCAAGATAAATTTCAAACAATTAGA